>CM048750.1:111243296-111720796 GCA_026315105.1 Locusta migratoria
TTGGTTCGATAGATTTACAAACATTGAAAAACTAAATTTAATAAACTTAGTTGAAAAACTATTAAAAAAGAAAGTTAATCAAGTTTATGTTAAGTGGAGAAGTTTTTGATCATTCACATAATAGTTGGTTAAATAATTATATTGTAATTTTTTAAATGTTTTTCACTACCTTTTAATTTTCTAACTTCGTTAATAGTATGTTGAAAGCCATTTGATTATAAATCTGAATATCTTTCCACTGAAATGTGTATTGTACTAAAAACTCATAAATTAAGTAAAATATACATAGTAAAAACACTAGTGACAGCAAAAAAATTAATACTGTAAATATTTTATATATACAACTACCTAGTCCACAGCAGCAGGATAGTGGATTCATTTATGTAGTATAAATTTCATGAGAGATATAATTTTTCAACTCCTGCTTCATTAATAAATAAAGTTCCTTTTTCATTATAAATTAGAGTTCTAAGGCATAGGTGCCTATCAATTACAAGAGAGATCAAAACTCGATTTGCTGATGAGTAGATTAAATTGGATTTAGAGTAATTATTTCATTAACCGACTCATCCTGAGTGTAATTATTTAAAAGACTATAATTATTTAAAAGATTAATATACTTATACCAGCAAGTAATTCTCAAAGTTCTTTTCATCCTTTGGTATAAATTGACTGAATTTCGATTGTAACTAACTCTCAACATTTCTTCACAATATAGGTCTTGATTTACGATTCTGAATAACTGTCTTTGTAAATCGAAATTAGTAATTTAAATCACATTCATAACCAAAAAACTTAAAAAGAATGGAAGTAGGTCTTAAACGTTCTTAATTTGTTTGAGGAACAATGTGTGGTAATAAATTGTTTATTTCTTCATTTCTTTAATTTATTATCTCTGAAGCAGTATTAACTTTTTCTCATAAATGTTTTATTTGTTCCTGCTGTAATATAATTATATCTTCATTTGTGTATATATTTTTCTAGCTGTCTAATGCAATAATTTTTATGTTGTATTTGATCTCCATAAAACATCATTATTTCTATTCTAATCTTAAATTCTCCATGTTTTCTTATTGAAGTCAAAACTTTATGAGTGACCCACCTTTTAAATTGTTTTGCAGCTGGTAATTTTGAACTCGTAACTAGATAATGAAGATCATATTCTGTAATGAAAATTGATCTTTTTTCATTATAAGTTAAGCCCATCTGGTGGATCGGTCTCAAATTTTCTAATAAATTTGTATCATTTTTATTACATTCTTTCTAATCGCTTGATCTATGTCTTTATATTCGAGAATTATAGTAAAATGTTTGGCTTTAAAGCATGCATTATTTTCTTCATTAATAACAACATACACTTGCTTATTGTTGTAAGCAAGTTTGTTCTTGATGATATCTAGAGTAAACTCCATTTAATGGAAAACTTTTTTATCAGATTTGTAAAAATATTTAATCTAAAATCTTGAAAGTATTCTGGAAAAGATATCTTGGATTTCATAACTAAACAATATAACAATCTTTGATTCATTCATCAACTTTAGTTCTTCAGATCATTAAAATTTTTATAAAGCTTTTATCAGTTTCAAAAAACCGAAGTTTTTTCCTTTAAATTCCTTTGAGTTATTTCTTTGGCTTCAATTTGTATATATTCATATTCTAAAGCTAAACGATTATCATATTTTTTCTATTAATTCTAAATTATAATTTTGTAACTATATTTCGTTTAATATTATATAATTTTTAGCTGTGATGGTTATCATGGCTGAAATTCCATAGTGAATTAAGTATAAAATGTCGTTAATAATAATCGTTTTAAAGATAAGCACAATTGTCATCAGATAGCATTAAATTATTTTGGTTCATATACTCAAGGTAGTTGTAATTTTTTATAGATCTAATAAAAATTATTTCCTATAAACGTCGAGAATTATCAACCTGAATGTTAGCGACTTGAGAGGTAGAGAAAAAGAATTAGGAATTCATTCTAAAATGAGCAAACAACAGCTTATTTATATGATTAACACTAACAATGAGAATAAAGTATTAAATGCTAGAGATGAATATCTTATTGAAATGATTCAACTTATCTGTAAAACTTTGAATTTTAAACAAGTACATGAACTGTATATACAAAATAAAATGTATGGAAAAATAGTTGTTTATATTGAAATGGAAAATCCATTTATTGAGTATTATTGGAGAGAAACAAATGCACAAACAGAAACATTATCTGAAAACTTTATTCTAGAATTTGAAGATAAATTTAATTGGAAACACTTATCTACACACCAAAAATTGTCTGAAGATTTTAAAAGAGTTTCAAAATAAATTGCATTGTAGCCTGATGCAAAATCATCAAAAATTGACTGAGGAGTTTATCAGAGAATTTCAATATAGATTAGATTGGAATCGTATATCATCTGAGCAAGTATTATCTGAAGGATTAATTACAGAGTTTGAAGATAAGCTAAATTGGAAAGGTATATCATTTTACCATGTATTGTCTGAAAACTTTATAAGAGAATCTCCAAGACAAACTCGACTGGAGTTAAATATTCATTTTAAAAAGTATCTGCAGATTTTCTAAGAGAATTTCAGAATAAAGTTAATTGGGAAAATATATCTGCTTCACAATCATTATCTGAAAATTTCGTCACAGAATTTGAAGACAAAGTAGAGTGAAATGAAATGAGAAACACCTATCTGAAAAAAATAATTATAGAATGTAAAGATAAAGTCAATTGGGATAATATTTTAAAATATCAGTACATAACAGATTTACTCCTACAAAAAGTATTCTAGTCTTACGAAGTAATTGCTAGCCAGCTGCTGTGGCTGAGGGGATTGCGGCGCGCCAGTCACAGATTGCTCTGCCACTATGGTCGGAGGTTTGAATCCCCCTCAGGCATGGATATTTGTGCTGTCCTTAGTGTAAGTTAGTTCGTAAGTAGTTTGTAAGTTTAGGGATTTATGACCCCGTAGTTAAGTCCCTTAAGCTATACAATCATTTACAAGTAATTACTAGTACCAACAATATTGAATGTTCTATTTGTTTAATTGATGAAAATCATCAGCTAGTAAAGATAAAGTGTAGTCATATTTTTCACAAAGACTGTATTGGTGAATGTCTAAGACAAAGAGATATTTGTCCAGTGATATTAAATTAAATTGTAAATGAAAAATAATTTTATTGATTTAGAGTAATTATATTATTTTAAATGAAGAAACTTTTGTTGCTGTTTGGACAAAAACTAGAAATTTTACTTTTTCACAAATCTACTAAATTTTTATATATAAATGGAGCAAGTTTAATAAGAATCGTTGATATCCAAATTTTGTAAATATTGCAATACTGATAATTCAATTGACAATTTTATTTTACAGAAATACACAAAATATGGTTATTGTACTTTGTGTAGATTATGTATAAATAAATATCATGTAAAAAATAACAATTAAAATCGAATTCCTTCTGAATGTGGAAAACATTTTGCTTGATATTATAAGAAAGAACAGATGCCAGATTCTGAATGAAGTACATTCGAAAAAAGTATTGTCAATGAATAATAGAGAAGTTGTTCAGAACGAATAAACGTCTACAAAGAAATGAAAAATGTCAAGATTAAAGATTTAACATGTTTTTACATAAATACTGTAATAAAGATAATTTTAAGAAGTGTATTTTAGGATATATTAAGAATTAGATAGCTAAAGAAGAGTAGAACTTATGACTTATTATGTATTAAATATGAGTTCTTCCATCGATTAGAGAATCCACAGTTTTGTTTAAAAAAGTATTTTTGCAAATCTAATGATTTTTATTTCCTTTAAATAGCAGGAGAAATGGAAAGTAACATTGCTGCTTAACTACAACAATTGAATGTTGCAAGGCTTCATGGATTTTGTAAAATAAATAGTTCCCTTGATATTAAAATTTACATAAAGCTGATGTCATTACATTTATTATTATTAACCGTTTAATTATAATTAGTATACATCCAATGATGAAGAAAGTGAAAATAATACAAATATTATTAAAGATAATTCGTCTGAAGTAAGTAAAGGTAAAGGATTCAAGCAGTCAACTATCCGAAGATTGCATTGAACACCACTGTGCTTTACTAGGCATGGTCCTGTTTGGAGGTGGTATGCCATTGTCTTCCTCTGACTTTCGAACTGACTTACCCTGCCAGTTATAGGGGGAACTACAGTTTAACGTGGTTTCCGAACCATGGTGCTACTCGGAATTTTTCACATGAGCATTACTGCCAGAGGTGAAAGAAGTGGAAATTGACAGATAAAACTCCTAGGACCTGGTGGCGATCGAACCTGCGACCTTTGGATTTGCAGTCTGGCACTTTACCATTGTGCAACAGAGGTGCACTGAACTAAGTAAAAATTATAAAAATTTTGTTAAAAATTTATATATCTGAAGAGAATATAAATATTGTGAAAAATAATAATAAACATGATCGCAAATCTGAGACTGCTTTAGTTGTCACTGAAAGTGGTGAAAAAATTTGTAAAATGTTACCATTTTATGATATTTATAAGGTTTTAAAAACTATAGAAGATGAACCATTAAAAGTACTATTTCCATTTTCTACAAATATATTTTAGACACCAAGAGATACAAAAACAATTACAGATTACTTAGTTGACAAACCATTTGGAACTAGATTACAAACTATAAATTTTCAAAATAATGAAGTTATACCTAATGCTAAACGTTTCTTAAAATCAGTAAAAACAAAAATTTTTAAAAGTGTAAAAAACTATTTGAAAGGACATCATGGTGTATAGATAATTTTTAATTTATATTGTAAATATAAACTAGAAATAGGTGAAATAAATGAAAAAGTTCAAGATTTCCACAACAAACACCAAACTGTACTATTTTAAGAGAAAAACATTTTAATTCAAAATTCATACACTATAAATGTGCTACTTTTCAAGCAGAAGGTTCAGGTAGGTCATTAAATAGAATTACTGGTTACAACTAGTAATTAATAAATATGTTCCGCTAAAAGAATCATCTTACATTGACTTACCAGATAAATTAAAAAATAAATTTTGTCTATGGTCAATAAAAGCATATATTTTTCCTATAGATAAAAAAAATCAGTAAGAATTACAAAATATGAAAACGTTGGACTTGATCTTGATAAATAAAACTTGAAAATATTGATTTTCCTCTAGTTATTGATCGTATTCCAAATTAGGAAATTTAATTAATGTATCTATAATGTTTATTCATTTGATTTTGATAATAAATTTGTCAAGTATATCCATTAAAAATTACTAAATCTAAAAGGGAAAAAATGTAAATCTGCTTTATTTCAAGAAAGAGAATTATTCACACCATTGTTATATAAATGATTTATCTAGACTTCTATCAATTCAAGTGACCAAACATAAGAACTGAAATTTATTTCGATTGATGTTTACTACATTTTAATAGTAAATACAGATTAGATAATAATACAACATACTGTTTAACTAATAAAGCATGAAATGTTGAAATGCCAAGTGAAGGAGAACATGTTTATTTTAAAAATGTTCAATATACACAAAACGTTTCCTTGTTTTTTCAGTGTGTTTGAAAGACTACTTTTAAAAATTGATAATTGTGAACCAAATCCAGAAAAACCATATACAATGAAATATAAAAAACAAAGAGCTAGTGGATTTTGTTATTATATTAAATATATATATTGAAATTATAAAGATCCTGTTGTTTATAGAGGTCTAAATTGACACTGAGGTCTTTGACGAATAAGTAATTACCATATTTAGCCCAATTGACATTGTCCATTACATCACGTCACCATCCATCAGAACATTACTTAATGCATTTCTAATGGCGGCATTCACAGTGTCCCTTACTGGACTGTCACATCATGTCAAACTGACATTAGAAATTTACCTACAATCGCCACACGATTTTTATCTTGATATTAACGATTACACACAAATGTGTCTTATTAATCTTTATTTCATTACACTTTAAGCGGTAAATTATAAATGTTTCATGAGGACTTAAATATATATTTCAATTGAAAGTCTTCCTAAAAGCGAGGTCAGATTTTTGCATCCAAAATGTTTTGTAATATTGTAACTGAAAAGACTGAAGAAAATTGTTTATTTGAATAAGATTGTAATTTGATGACACATTTTAAATAAATAACGCTATAAATGAAAAGTCAGTGCTACTGAAGGACAACAATTCAGTCGTGTAAAGCAGTATTTACAATGTCAGCAAACAAACGGATAAAGTTAGCAGTCTCAATTTATGCTCTTATAAAATTGTTTGATATGTTTGTACGTTTATTTTTTCGATTGAAAGTAGATGACGATGTTTTAAAATGTTGTTTCACTTCCCATCATTTTAACACACCAAGATGACTAAAATCATTTTTTGTAAAGTATTCTTTTGGCGTCAGTGACATTTAACATTGTTGTTTCCTCAATTCCAGTATTAAACTATGACTTTCTACTTAACAGATCACCACTCATAACCTCAGTTTCAACATCGAGTTTTGGGGTAAGCAAATTGTCATGACGGAGTGCAAATACAACATGACGTGACAGTGCTGTGACATAATGGACAGCGTGAATTGTCCTTTTAATACTACAAGTGCTTATTGACAAAGCATAGCATAAATTGAGATTAAAATTGGATATACATCACATTTGAAAAAAAGATACTTATATGGTATTCAGTTATGGGAGTAATCCACTAACATGCAAGATAGACCGACAACACGCTGGCAACTTCTGAGCGACAGTGAATGAGAACGGAAATCTTCAAATAATTATCTTCTGTACACATCTCATCCAACAAAATGTTCCAGTTGAACCATCACATCGATAAATTTACAATTTGAAGATCAATACACAACTACTTCCAACAACATCTACAATATAGGCCAATTCACTCTGTCCATCACGTTACATCATGTCACGGCAGTATAACGTCAATTTGTATTCACACTGTCATTGTGCATCGTGTCAATTCCCCTATCCCAATATCCAATGTTGAAACTGAGGTTATGAATGACGATTTGTTTCGTAGAAAGTCATACTTTAATTGAGGGAAAAACAATGTGAAATGTTATTGACGGCCAAATAAACCTTTACAACATTTGTTCTAGTCCATATTTAGGATTCATAACTCTATAGTGAAAATCATACATTAATTCTTTAGTTAAATCAAGTAAACTTAAGACAACTTAAATAGGTTTAGCAAATCCTGTTTTCGTTGTATTCATATGAATAGCATCAAGCATTTCATATAATATATTTCTACATTTAAAGTTTGGTTTAGCTACAAGTTTATCACATATTTTACTGTTTGAAACTAATTTTATATATTGTCTGTGTCTTAGATTTTCCACTGTTTTATGAAATACAGAGTTGCACATTAATTTATAGAAATCTTTTTAAAATCATTTGTAGCTTTAGTTCTTAACTGTGTGTTTAGATCTATATACTTAGTTAACCAATTAGTTCGTTTAAATTTTAAAACTTTGTGTTTTTTTGCAAGTGGCATTCCTAGAGATATTGTTTCACATTTCTACAATGTACTACATAATGTTAGTTTTCTCTAGAGTAGTTATTAATTATTTTGATTTGTACGTGGAACAAGTTTTGATTCAGTAGCAAATGGTAAATCGTTCTGTAAGACATGTAATTCTTTTGGATATTCTAGATCTACTTCAGATACATATCCATTTTCACAACTGCCTGCAATGTCACTTGTTTTTATACCATTAAAATTATTTGGTTCATACCATTGACACACACCATATGGTAAATATTGTTTTACAGAATAACCATATAAAATATTTGCATCTAGATACATAATTTGATATTTCTTTATTATTAAAATCTTTCAAATATGTATTATTTGCTTTTACATATCTTTTAAAACATTGAGAAATTCCTCATATCATTCCTTTTTTAACCAAAAAAAGCATTTCTTAATAATGTAATAATTCAAGTTTTTGATCAGTAATTTTTAACACTGCATCACAAAATAAACCTGGGGATGTAAAATACCAAGAAGGATCCAGATGATATGTATTTATCCATGTATTTTTAAAAAATTCAAAAACATCACTTAATAATAAGACATCAGTTTTAAGATAGAAATCATGATATTCACCAAAATTTTTAATATTAAATGTTTCCCAAACTAATTTATCATGTTTATAATCTTCACCACTCATATCATAATCATTCAGTTTACTGTAAAATTCTACTTTTTGTGGTAATTGAGACTCTTCAAATTTTCCAAGAATACATGTAAGCATATGGATAAATACCTTTCCTATTTACTAAATTAAATGATTCTGGAGAAAAATTCTTTTTCTATTTTGTAATTGATTTTTTCTTAATATTTGTTGAAGTTTATCTAGTTAAGAAGCCAGAAATCTAAATGTATCAAAAAATCTCATTTTCATATTTTTTATATTTACGAAACGAATATATTTATTTTCTTATTTGATATTTATGCTAATTCTTTTAATCATAGCCTAGTTCTTTTACAAAAAGATGTGAATCGTAACCAGTTTTTTAAATAAATAGATACAAAATCAGTTTGTTTGCAATTTAACATACAATTATTACATAATGGAGCAGTATGTTATCCGGATAAATGATCATGATAATGTACATTTTTATTATGTTTTGTATAACAAGATTTACATATTGTACTATGTTTAGAATTATTATATATTTAATATTCTTTATTTATTTGTAAGCGATTTCATTTCTTCAATTTCAGAAAACATTCTTCTAATTTCGTCTGCTTCTTGTTTTATACATTTAATAAATATTTTGTGATAATTTGGACTTCTATAAACAACAGGATCTTTATTATATATAACAAAATCCACTTCATCTATATTATTTATATTTCACTTTATACGGTTTTTCTGTAGTTGTTTCACAATTATCAATTTCGGTGAAACTAACAATGGAACTGTTTCTGTACATTGTATGTTTGGTCATTTGAATTGATAGAAGTCTAGTAAAATTATTTATATAACAATGTTGTGAATATATCTCTTTCTCGAATGAACGCAAATTTACAGGTTCCCCCTTTTACATTTTGTAATTTTTAAAGAATATACGTGATAATTATATCATCAAAATCATATGAATAAACATTATGGAAACACTAATTTCATTTTCTATTTTGGAATATGATCAATTAATAAAGGAAATTCAATATTTTTAAATTTCCTTATCATGATCAAGTCCAACATTTTCATATTTTGTTATTCCCACTGTGTTTTTATCTATAGGAAACAGAAATGCTTTTATAGACCATAGACAAAACATATTTTTAAATGAACCAAAACAAAAGTTTTATAATTATTTTATACTAACAAATGCAATGAGTACCATCATAATCAGATGTATCTAAAATAACTATACAAAATTCCATTTTTAGTGGTTAATTTGCTAATTCATCAATCATGTATGCACCACGAAAGTTTTTAATTTTTAATTGTTTAGTCAGTTTTTCTATATCAAAAATTATTTAATGCATTAGGATATTGATCAATAACTTTTTGAAAATTTTTTGCTTTCTTTATTCCAGTACCAAAGTTTTCTCCATTTCTGAGTTATATCTTCTTTGTTCTTCGAGCAATATATTGATTTTTTTAGAATGAAGTCATCAAGTTCACCAAGTGAATTATCTTCATATTCATCTAAAGGAATAATATTTCCATTATTTTCTGACAATCATTTCATTAATTTTATCTTCAAAATGTTACATTCTTTTATAAATTCCTTATACTTTGCTTGTTCTAAACTTTTTGAATAAACATACAAATTTTTAATTTTCTTTTGTTTCAATTTAATCATCCTCGAATTACCAAATATTTATATTTTTTCCACAACCACTTGGTCCAATTATTGTACATGTAATAGGATTTGGTGGAAGTTTACCATGTTTGTTTTTTAATTTATTTTCTTGAATTCTTACTTTAGGTTCCCAATCTGTTTTGTTCGTTTATTAATAATTTTTTTCAGTAGTATATGAGTCGATTATTTCAACTTAATTATAAATCATCTGTACTTAGAAAAAGATTAACTGTTCCAATATGTGATAGTTATATTATATTAGTTGGTTTTTATTCCATTTTTAATGCCAAATATTATAATAAAAAATAATAAACCTTAATATGGTGGAGAAACAATAGAAATTCGTGTTTGTCAATAGTTTGAAAAATTTATTAATTTGAAAACGCCCAATATTCACATTAAAGCAGATGAAATTCTAGATAGAGTTACTATTGAGAGGGACGTGTGTTGTAAGTGGATGTCGCAGATAATATTGGAAGTTTACTTGGTTTTAGTAATCAAATTGTTCAAGCTACAGAAAAAGATGTTCTTAAAATAATTCCTTTTCAATTAATCGATATAAATTTCAATCTCACTGATGAATTGTATGTAAAGGGTAATGATCATTTTCATAAAGAAACATAATGCATAGTTTGGTGGACCAATAATTTATGAACCAAATTCTCATCAAAATGTTCCTGTATTTAATATAAATCAAGATTTAGAAGTTACTATAACTGATGAAAATGATAACTTAATTGCCTTAAATGGTGCTACTGTAACAGTTATTTTAGAAATATCGTAAAGAAATTTTTCCGTAATAAATAATTACCAAAACAATCATGAATAAAAGTGAACGTTATCAGTTTAAGTTATTCCATGTGATTGAGAAAAGTAAAAATACTTTAATAGTTCCTGACAAAGAAACAGAAATTGTAATAAATATTGGTAATGGTTGGTTTCATTCAAATCATGCACTATTGGACATGAATTTTAGTATTATTGGAAATGATGGTACAAATTATCCAACTTATGATGGAAAATCAAACAAAAAATTGATTCATAATTATGTAGCAATAATGATTGATTTTACAATGATAAAGAAAGGCAAAAATATTTGATCTAGCATTGAACCACTATTTATTTCTTCATCAGTTTTACTACATCTAAGTTCATCTGTTTCTGATAAAATAAGTTTAGAAGGACATATTCTTAATACAGGTAACACAAATAGTAAAACAAATGAAGTACTTTATCCATTGCCAATGCTTGGCGGATTCTTGAAAGATTACAAAGAAATTGTGTTTGAAGGAGACTAAACTGTAATTTTTACACGTAGTTCATCTTCTGGAGTTGCAATTCTACATTGATAAAAATGAAGATGGTGTTCAAGGTGTAACTACTCTTCGAAAAGAAGGAAAAATTGTTATACAATCTATGGTAATTTGTGTTCCTGTTATTAAATATGAACCAAATTACGAACTTGAACAGTGTGAAGATATTTTAAAATATCCTAAATTTCCTTTTTCTTTTTATGAGCTTGAAACAGAAGAAGTTGCTGGATTATCTGGTAAAAGAGGTTTTGAACTATATATTGCAAACTACTATAACGCTATAGAATTTGATATGCCATATTTTGTTTTAGTTGTATTTCAGACAAAATGTAAGAATAATCGATTAGTTGACGAACTACCTGGCAGATTAAAATTGTGTGCCAGAACCAGGACTTGAACCTGGGACCTTTGCCTTTCACGGGCAACCGGTCTACCACTGAGCTACCCCGACACGACTCACGGCACTGCCCCACAACTTCAGTTCTGCCAGTAACTTGCCTCTTATTTTTCAAACTTCACAAGTTCTCCTGCGAAACGTGCAAGACTAGCACTCCTGGAAGAAAGGATATGGTGGGGACATGGCTTAGCCACAACCTAAGGGATGTTTCCAGAATGAAATAACTTTTATTCAGCTTGTCCTGCTGAAGTAATAAGTAAATTCGCTTGAAAATAGATGTCAATGTTTTGAAATGTTGTTTCATTTCCCAGCACTTTAACACACTAAATCACCAAAAAACATACATTACAAACTTTTCTTTGGCCGTAAATAACATTTAGCGTTGTTTCTTCAATTCCAGTATTAAACTATGACTTACTATATAACAAATAGCCAGTCATAACCTCACTTTCAACATCGGTTATTGCTGTCTGATTACGTTTATCATCTAAACACGCTGTCACAAGATATTGCATGATTTTGTAGTTCAGGGCTAGTATGCTAAGAGTGTTTCAGTAGGCTATTATCTATCTCGTTCACTTTCGTTCGTCATTTAAAAAGGGCTTAAAAAGAGCTTTACATTTAGATGATTGCTAAAAACGCATAACTATTTCAAAGAACATTGTTAAACAGAATCAATATCGTTCAATGAAAAGTATGTAAATATTTTCCAGTCCAGCTGGGAATTTAGTTTTATATGATGTTGCTATTTCAACATAATTCAAGTCTAACACGTTGATCCAACCATTACAATGACGAATTTTGCACGTCCAGTGGCCTGAAAGACGTGAATTTGGATGAAATATCAAGGGATGAATAGCACTGCGTCACATGTATATTATTGTTAAGTAACATTTTCTAGTAACTCCAAAAAAATTTGGAGAACTCGCGTTTCCTCTGGTAGATTTATGGACTTAGCAAATCCGCCAGATTCTCTACTGTGCATAATTACAGCTATTGTTTTGAAACGCTTTCTAAAACCATAATTACATGCAGACTGGATACTACATTCATATTTGTCATGTATACGTACAGTAACTTGGAATCTACAGATCTTGGTAATGGATAGTATTATTTCAAAGCTTTCCGAAATTATAATATTAGAATGTATCATAAAAATTTCGAATTTCGTCGATTTGCCATGAATAGAAGTGTAGATTTGCCATTGCACACAGTCTTCTTCTTTTATATATGTTTATGTATGTATGTATATAATCTTGCCGCAGTCTGTCCAGTCATGACTGGTAAATGACACAGATATAGTAATAAAGGATCTTTTGAGACCAAAGATTATGATTTTTGCATTGTATCGCGATAACGTATACACATTTCCAAAAACGGGAAATGGATTTTCCAGATAAACAACATACACATAACGTTTTAGTCATTTTCTATTCCTCAAGATACGTTAAGTTACCTCACAATCAGAAAAAGCGTTTTCGAACCTATTACAGTCGCGTGCTATCATTCACGGACTGATATCTCAAGAACCGCATAAGATATCATTCTGCTCTAAACTTTAAATAAACCTTCGGTATGTTATCTACATTTCATACACAGCTATTTGTAACCTAAAATCAACCATACGACAAGCCTACGCAATGTGTTTTTACCTCTGCAAACTCTTTAAAATATGTTGCACTAGTTCACTAAACCAGATGCCGTATATTAATTGTAAAGTAAACGAAAACAAAAATCACCCCTTCATCGACCAAAGATTTCAATCTTAGATGTACAAAAATCAAATTTTGTCACTGAGTACCTTTCTTCAAATCGCATGTTAAGTTTCAGAGCTATCCTAATGCCATCTTTCAACACAATTACGCACTTTGTCTAGCAAAATATCGCGGTTTTTCGCCCGTTTCTTGCTAACGAACTAAGATTTACGAAAACTAAAAAAAGCCATTTATAGATAAATGTCTACAGGATGTATTGTATAAATATTTGAATAATTTTCTATGGTTAGTTATTTAGATGTTTGAGATTCACGGTGCTAAAACGGCTAAAAATTGGGTTGTGTGATTTTGTGCAAAACTATTATGTTTCAACATCTGGATCTCGGTAACGGATAACGATATCGAAAAAATTTAAAAACGGCTTCGAGAATGTCATCATAAGAACATATTGTAAAAATTTCGAAGATTTGCAATTAATAGAAAGTATCGAAGTGACAATCCCAACAATTTGTATTTTTGGTACCCAAAAATCATGGTTTTTTTTAGAGATTTTCTCAAGAACCGACCGTGAATGAATGGTGCTTTTGAAAGCCGCTTAAAGCCCACCATAGACTACACGTCCTGTTCAAAAGCCAACTGATTTGCTCAATTTGGATGGGCTCCAGGAAGTGTGTAACTTTGAAAATTTTGACAATGTACCGAATGATAGCTATAGTATACCCATTCTTCTAATATCTACACAAATGACCACTAGGCCAAGATCTATCCAGAACACTTTACCCCTGAGATATGGAACCCTAAAGAATCACAAATTCGCATGCACCATTTACGAACATATTAATACTGTGCACAGCATGATTAATTGAAAGTTTTGTATTTAACTGCTGTTAATTTATATGGATATGTACTGAAATCTAGAGGAAGATAGTGCTATATTTTGTGATGATTGATTTGTTTTATAATTTGTCAAATTATATATTTAAGGAAGGCTACCAGCAGAAGCATTATTAATAAAATTAGGAATGATTATTTTCGAACTGTTGGCACACCAAAAAGCATTCTCTCTGACAATGGTATCCAATTCACTTCAAAGCAGCAACTCCCAACACCGAGAATGGCCCACCGCCACTCATTTGCTTCCCGCAAGAGCAAGCCGGTTTGGTGATGCAGCAAGGAAGAGTCGTTCGCCGTCACTACCAAAATGCTGAGCAAAGGATAGATTAGGCACTGCCTCCTGCTTGGTAACTCAAGGGCACCTACATGTGTTTCATTCCATTAGTGACTTTTCACCCTTGTGTGCTCATTTGTACATACACTCCTGGCCATTAAAATTGCTACACCATGAAGATGATGTGCCATAGATGCGAAATTTAACCAACAGGAAGAAGATACTGTGATATGCAAATGATTAGCTTTTCAGAGCATTCACACAAGGTTGGCGACACCTACAACGTGCTGACATGAGGAAAGTTTCCAACCGATTTCTCATACACAAAACAGCAGTTGACCGGCGTTGCCTGGTGAAACGTTGTTATGATGCCTCATGTAAGGAGGAGAAATGCATACCATCATGTTTCCCACTTTGATAAAGGTCGGATTGTAGCCTATCACAATTGCGGTTTATCTTGTCGCGACATTGCTGTTCACATTAGTTGCGATCCAATGACTGTTAGCAGAATATGGAATCGGTGGGTTCAGGAGATTAATACAGAATGCCGTGCTGGATCCCAACGGCTTCGTATCACTAGCAGTTGAGATGAAAGTCATCTTATCCTCTTGGCTGTAACAGATCGTGCAGCCACATCTCGATCCCTGAGTCAACAGATGGGAACGTTTGCAAGACAACAAACATCTGCACAAACAGTTCGACAACATTGGCAGCAGCATGGACTATCAGCTCGGAGACCAAGGCTGTGGTTACCCTTGACGTTGCATCACAGACAGGAGTGCCTGCGTTGGTGTATGGCAGGGGTACTCAACCTGCTCCCTCCAAGCCCCCTTTGACCGGGCCATTACGGAGGTTCCCGGTCTGTATATTTTTGTCTGTGTCACAACGCATGTCGGTTGTCCCACTCAAGTGTTTGTGCGCCCCGTGCTGCCCCATGGTGTGTTCTCCCTCGCTGTCCTCCTCAGGTGGCGGCTGTGGCAGCTCGGACAGCACTTGCAATCACATTGTTTTCGGTGCGCTGAAGTATCCATTCTGAATCCTATCAAGTGTGAGACTGTTAATCTGTGTTGTGAGCATTCAGCATGAGCCAAAAAAGTTTAGATATTGTGCTTAATATGCAACTCAACCGAAAATATCAAAACACTGCTAGTGCACTGTCACTACGCAAATAAACACTCCATAACACATGAGAGAAAAGGTAAAAATAAATTAATCGGTACTGTGTGTGACTGTGCTGAAAGTTTCAAACTGCAGCTTTTACTTTCAAAAAGTCAGCATCAATAAAGAAATTTGGACAATTTTCCCCTCTCTAAAATCCTTGAATTTACAGACATTTCAGAAAGAATTTGAATATGGGTTTTACAAAAATAAAACAAATAAAACCTTTACTCTGAGTTTTTATGACACCTTTTTCGGTATGCCCACAAGATGGCTCATCAGGAGTCCGATTTGAGTTGACATTAATACCGTGTGATTCAGTTGTGACAAACTGCTATTATCATTAAATTGGAGATTTGATTTCATTTTATAAACACAGTATCTATAAAACTTATAATAATGGAAAGTCCAGGTTGGAATAAATAATATAGTGAGGACAGTTTACTACTCACTGCAAAGACGTGGCGACGAGCTGCGACAGGCACATACAAAAGACACACACATACAACACATTCAGCTATCGGCCATGGCCTTCTTCAGAAATAGAGCACTCACCCAATCACACAGGCACACAACACAGTCATACAACCATCACCTCCGACTGCCACACTTCGAATCACGCTCTGCAGCCTGCAGCCCCTCCGCCAATGAGTGGCAGCTCCTTCGTCACATACCACTTCTTGCCACAGTCATATCACATGCTATCTGAGCCTTCATGTTTCTGTCCGCCAAGGTGTTCGTCATCGCGCCTGTGGGTGCGATACATGTCCAACCCACACTGCCTGCCACCCTCGGCACCTTGACAACTACTTCATCATCAGCACTCAGCACTCCTATGGCTCATTGCCAACCGCAGTGGAGTAGCTGAGTACATTGATGATGCGTGAGGTCATTCCCTGTCGGGGATTTGAATCCTCTCGCGGGCATGGATGTTTGTGTTGTCTTTAGTATAAGTTAGTTTATAAGTAGTTTGTAAGTTTAAGGGACTGATGACCCCACAATTAAGTCCCATAAGTTTAACAAACATTTGAACTCATTGCTGTCCACACACGTCACTGCCATCAGACGCAATTAAGTTATCTGTCATTAGGCTGCCTACGCCTGACTCGGTTTCCCTGCACCATTCCCCATGCTCTCTCAAGATGTGCTCCGCACTGTGGAAGGGGGGGGGGGCTGCTCTGTGGAGACTGCCAAATCAATCGGACAATGTGTAAATTATCTTTACAGCTGGTATCTTTGGGGGCAACAGCTTCCCTGTGACCACCAGCCACATTACTTTCAGTTTTTGTGTAGCCTTTATTCTGTTAGAAATAAAGAGTTGTATTAAGTACATGTGGTTCTTATTGTGGTTCCAATGCCACATAAAACCATAGGTCCATTCAAAAATTCACATTTTACTCTTGCCTGAGTAAGGGGCAACCAAAACTTCTTTAAAATTCACTATATGTCATACCTCCACGAACAAATTAATTTACCCAAGATAAAGCCTCAGAATCTAGGAAATTCTTTACAAACTTAATTTTAAGGGCATCATTCATATCACAAGTAAAGTTGTTATTACAATGATACAAGAAATATTTTGGATGAAGTTTCCCATCACTAAGAAAAGTCTTAACTACAGTATTGGCCCAATTTATACTACAAGTACCACATATTATTTTAGTCACCATGCCTTCCTGTAACTGATTTACTTTCTGTACTAAATTCTGGACAACACTTTTATATGCACTCAAGCTACTGTTAATTACAGATATTTCCTGATCTGTGTTAGCTTTTGGGGTACTAATCTTTTGTTCTTAACTTTCCCTCTCTTCTCTTCCAGTCTTTATGACCTTGTTCTCCTTCTGAACATACAAATTAAAAGTAGCTATATTTTCTGAATTTTTACTAATTTTAGCAGTTAAATCTGACTCTACATTGACAATTTTATTCTCTACAGAACCTACACGAGCATTCATTTGGCCCTGTCCTGCGCTGAATAAATTTTTGAGATTGTTCAAGTCTTTCCTTAGTTCTTCCACTGAATTATTCATTGCCTCTAGCTATTTTCTGAGTTCTGAAATACTATTTTCTATCTTTTGCCCTAATTCTTGCTTTACAGCTGACACTTTTACACTTACATTCATTACTTGTTAAGTTTTGGCTAGCATCGTTAATCTGGTCCCCTATCTGACGTGTTTATTGACTCAACAAATTCAGCAGAACTGGTGACATAATCACTTCTTTTTCACTTTCCGACGTATCACTTATTTCTGCAACTAAACCACTTGCACTCATATTTTCACCTGAAGTATTCTCACTTACACGTTGAAATGACCCCATCCTGTCAATTAGCCTGACAATCAAACAACACTTCCCTGCTAGAATTTATATTTTCGTTGTGGGCCATAGTGATAACACAAAAAATTTCAAAACAATGGCTACAAAAAGCTTTTTTGTTGATCTAGCTTAAGTACCTGTAACATGAAATGCCTTGCAACATCGAAATCCCAGCTGTTCTCCACCATGTATGATGGTAATATTATTGATGATGTGGCTATAGCTTATGGCATTTATTTACTTCCATCATTAGATCAAAGAAGAAAAAAACATAAATGTTAGTGAATCTTATTTGTCTTGTGAATTCACAAAGAACACCGAACAATAGCAACAACTGATACACAAAGAACAACATAGAATTGTCCTCCACAGAGTCAAATTGAACTGAACTGAATTGCCAGCGCCTGAGGCTCACTGGTATTTATACTTTGTTAAACTATTTTTATCTTGCATCCATTGTTAGTTACAATACAATATTATTATTTACAATTAAAAGTTGCAATTACAATAATCCATTAATATCTCACAATTAACTAATCATGAATATCTTACAAAACTTTGCACATATTTTTGTTTTCTTTGTAAATTCCAACTACCTGTTTGCTATAACAATACCAAAGATATCTTGTTATTGGACTAATTACACAAAGAATGAAATTTGTTCCTAACATGTAATCACTTAATAAATACAAAGACCTACAAAACTATAATATCTTACAGGAAAAATTCCTAGCTGGAAAAATATATATAAAAAGTAGATGTGGTTTACTTATTAGGTGAAAGAGCACAGGTATGCAGACAGAAACACAAATAATAACAATAATAATAATAAAAAGCACAAACACACAAATGTTGAGCTTTCGCAACCCTGGGTTGCTTTTTCAGTAAAGGAGAGGGAAAAGGAAAGGACTGATTTTTAAACTTTCCTTTTTCCTCTCCTTTTCTGAAGAAGCAACCCAGGGTGGTGAAAGCTCAACGTTTGTGTTTGTTTTTATTTGTGTTTCTGACTGCACAGCTGTGCTCTTTCACCTGGTAAGTAAATCACATCTACTTTTTATAAACTATAATATCTGATGTTTGCCGTTGATTTGCATTTGCTTAGTTACAGAAACTCTTTAATTGCAATTGTTATTTACATCATATCCCAAGTTTTATGCAATTGTCTCTTATTGCAATCTCTTGATGTTTCTAAAAATATGTTTCTTAAACCAACAACAGTGATGCTTTTTCTTTTTAATTTCTCAGTCTCTTTCAAGATGACCATTCTAATGAATCATTTTAATCTTGTTTAGTATGACAATAACTCAGTTTATCACCCTAATCAAGATAATGGCTGTGGGCTGTCACCAAATGCTACCTGGTGAGCTCAGCCCATACACTGCACTTAGAGAAGTGTTGTACATAAAAATGGAAATCTGTATCATTGCCAGTTCACTTTGAGAATGACTGCTGTGGCATTCATGAAAGGTGTTTGATTTAAGGAAAAGTAAAATTCACAACCATGATGGCGTAAACAGTAAGGCTAGTGTCTATGCTCCCTATTAAGATTCAACATTTAAGGATTTTATTCTTTTAGTAAGAAGCCAAACTGCCTGCTAAGTAAAGTCAGGGATCAAGCTAGGGCCCCTTGAATGTCAGGGGTCACTCAATCTCAGGGCCCCCTCTATTTCAGGGCTCCACATGGGTAATTCCTGTGGTACCTTGAAATAGGCCCTGGACAGAGGAAACCCAAACAAAAAGGGGCTAATCTGCATTTTAATCGGAAATGAAAACAAAGGCTTTGTCTACCAAATGTGAGGAGGAGAAAAGTTGTAATTTTGTACACTTTGTGTTCATTGTACAACTTGAAGGACTTTTCCTCTATTTTTATCTGATATATAACAACTCTGTAAACATGATGCATGCAATGACACTTATAGATAAACTCTTCATCTAGATATACAATATTCTGCAAACATTGTGCATACAGCTGTTTGTTCTATTACCTATACTTTGTTATTGTACATGAAGACTTGATGTCATTACACACTACTTTTAATCTTAATTCGGTTGTATGTATAAACAGATTGTGTGTGGTTTTTTTTTTTTTTTTTTTTTTTTTTTTTTTTACTTAAAATCACTTACTTTAGTTCAAAAGGGGTCTACTACTCAGAAACACACATTTTCAATAATTTATCAGCAACCATAAAAAATTTAGCTACAAATAAATATCAGTTTAAGAGGAGCCTAAAAAACATCCTAGTGGCCAACTCCTTCTCCTCCACTGATGAATTCTTAAACAGAACCAAATGATGTATATATCTGTAGTCCTAACATTAGTATTATTATAAGTTTATAACGAAAAAATAATAATAAAATAAAAAATGGACATGTTCCACATCCATGAGAATTTCCTCAACTTGGATCTATGGAACGAACAACTAATCTAATCTAAATCTAATCACTTATATATTTGGACAAAGTTTTGTCCATTCATCCACAGGAGCTCTGTAGGATTCACTTTTGGGGCAGGGGAGGGTAAAGAGAGGCGTGTATTGTAACAAAATTGAGCTATATTTAACATTAAATATCCCAGTTCAACTGAACATGGTGATTCCTACATTTGAAGCTTCACATTCTTACACTTTTAAAACAGTATATGATAACAGCCTGTTGTACAGAATTACTATAGTATTACTAATGCTATACTATTATTTTTGAAAATGATTCTACACTCATATCAATTTAATTAACTCATGGTTGTCCAGAAAATATGAATTTATCAACAAGACATAAACTACGAAATAACAACTTCCATTATAAATAAACTAAAAGCTAAAAATATTGTATCAGAACAAAAATTATCATTGGATCACAAAACTAAAATAAATATGGAATAATGCTGTTGAGATATGAATTATACCTTATTTTAACTGTAATTACAAACAATTCTGATTAGGTTAGACATACTTTTTGTTCCAATTGATCCACATTGGGGAGATCCTCTAGAATGTATAACACATCATAAAGCAAGAGTACATACTAAATCGTTACAAAATAAAAACTGATATTCTAATGTACCTTCCACAGATCCTGATTGAAACTGCCCTTGCATTTGTGTAATAGTCAATAAATTTAAATCTCATGCATATTTACATTTAAAAGGCTATAGAAGTTATCACCAAACATTAAATGAACGACTTTATCATTCATTGTACTGTGTAAAACATTGCATGAAAAGCTTTTAATTCTAATTACAAAATTAATGAACTGTAACCATGTAAATAATTTCTCTGTAAACGCTCTATTTGATTTAAGTTGTAGGGAAAGTTCAATTGTACACTCAGTTTGGCTCAAGTTTTAAATGCAACAACTGTATCAATTTCATCTCAATTTTATTGCAATAATATGTTTAATAATCTGAAATCTTACAAGTTCAACATTTTATGAATTGAAACACCCCATAACTTTTACTGCTGGTTGGTTTGGCATACAAGGGATTACTGGTCATTGGTCCCACCTTTACTGCAGAATACAGTAAATTCAGCAGTGCTGAAAATTGGATGCAGGTAGCATCAGCAAACATACCACCCAAAAGTTAAGTACAAACCAGTTACACCCTCACATCAACAGGAATTTATATTTTCAAGCAAACTATCTGAAGGTCATGGGCATTGTGTTAATGTAGACATACAACATATAGCTAGGAATAATGTATGTGATGATGATGAAAAGAATATAATTTATCAGATGATCCAACTCTGACACGAGTACTGCACTTTACAGCAAGGAATTTCTTGTGTAGGTGCATACCCAGTTTAGAATCTAGCTCCTCTGTTTAGAAAAGTGGATAATGGCAACCATTTGCATACCCATCAGAACAATGTGCATACTATAGTTATCCTATACAGTACAGGATCAAATTTTAAATATTACATGCTTCCTTTAGCCCAGGAAAACTGGTGAATTACTTAGAGCCTTGTTACCATTATTTCATGCTATGACGATCCCTCTTTGAATAAGGTGATCACCACATTTAATAACTAATTTGTTATAAAATTTCAACTTGACAATAAATATTGATTGTGAAGGGCTGTTTTTCAAAAAGAACAAATACTTCTTCGAAATCCATTTCAATTTATTGCTACAGGCAAGATACACAGATCTGACATACTACTAGCTTGAACTGCACTCTAATTCTGAAGAACAACAACTAACTGACTGACTAATTCCTGCACATTACATGTATTTACTACATTATTAACAATGATAAGTGATGCATAATTATTAGAATGATAATTTATGAATCAGTTCTTTTATAAACAACAAATTTGTGTAATTTGTATTTTTTATACAATGTCAATGTATTAGTATAACAAATAACTGATTGAATAGTTTTAATATTTTATAAATGAAGTGAATCCTATTGTTTTGTTGAAGTTAAATAATCTGCTTTACAATGAACTACAATGTCTGACAATTAGCCATAATGACAATTAGATGTAACAACAACTTTAAATTACAATTTGTACTCGAATTCGGTCAAGCCAAAAATATTATGAAAAGGAATCTAATCTTAATAAAGGAAATGAAAGGAAATAAATGCTGCAAAATAAATACTTCGAAATTACTGGGGTTTAATAATGGGAACAATGGTAATAGAGCATTACGAAATTAATGAGTTTTGATAATGGGAACATATGGTAATGGTAATTACAAAGTTATAGAAATTTAGTAATGGGCATAAAAGCTGTAATTACTATGAAATTAATGGATTTTATTGATGGGAATAAAATGAGATAAATACTTAGTGACATAAACAATTTAGTTGCTGTAATGTAGAAATGAATACGGGTGGTATCACAAACTTTACTACAGGATAGAAAGGTTTAAAGGTGGTATAATAAACTTTACTACAGGAAAGAAAGGTATCTGGAGCTTCAGTGTATAGGGAATGGTATGCTAAACTACACCATAAGGAAAAAAGGTATCCTGGGTTTCAGTAAAGAGAGGTATCATATACTACATGAGATGGAGGCTCATGTTGTTACATTACAATGCACAATATAACCATAGGGCATGCTGTCTACAATATTTATAAATGGATGTAGTCATTATTATTTATTTATTTATTCATTCACTTTCTGTCCATATAACAAAATGTTTTTGGACATTGTCAGGAAATTTTAGCTTTAATTTATAAAGGTGCATTACCCATATACAATACATATCAAGGTATGTATAAAAATATAGATTGTTTGACTTACCCAAAGCTCAGGCTCGCCGATAGGCACAAAAAACACAAATAAAAACACACACAAACATTCAAGCTTTCCCAACCGTTGGTTGCTTCATCAGGAAAAGAGGAAAGAAGGAGGGGAAAAAGGAAATGATGCGGGTTTTGAGGGAGTGGATGAGGGATCATTCCAATCCCGGGAGTGGAAGGACTTACCTTAGCCCACCAGGAAAGTCTTCATCTATAATATACATATCAAGTTATGTTACACATATACAATATATAATTATATTTTTTGCCAAGATGACACTACAACTTAAAGTCCTCAGTGGAGTAACAATACTTCTCTATTAATAATTGCTTTAGTCTACTCTTTAGTGTAATTAAATTTGCTTTCTTCAGTTCATAGGGTAGTGCATTTTAGAAAATCATTCCTATTCTCTGTGGGCTACAGTCTGTTGCTTTTTTATTGGTTAGAATTCTATGAAAAGTTTCCATTCCCCATGTATCATAGTTATATACATTGCTGTTTGTCATATTAAGTTCAGGATTTTGTTTCACAAACATGACTGACTACAATATATAAATGGAGTATACTGTAAGAATTTTATATTTTCAAAAGGAGTACATTGTAAGAATTTTATATTTTCAAAAGATGAAGTGTTATGATTCTTTCAGAGGCACAGAAAGAACAGGTATTAAGGTACAAATAAAACTTACTAATACTCAAGTACAAAATAATTAGTTAAAATGGATTAAAGCAATGACATTCAAAGACTAAGTAGCCATGGCAATTTGCAATTTCTTTTAATTATCTTAATCTCATAAGACTTTTTGTAATTTAAAGAGGTGGGTGAATGTGTTTCAGATTGTGTTTCTGAGATGATAAATATGGATAGTTGGAAAAATGTATGTCTGTAATAAAAAAAAAAGGTATACTTGAAGTCAGTCTGTCACAAACATATGTTATTATTCTAGGTTCTAAGCTTGGTTAAATAAACAGTAATTTATTCAACATTATATTTATCTCTAACTATAGCTATAGAATTTGATTTTACAATAAATGACAATATATGGAAATATATATTTAATATATTATATGTCCAGTTTTTCTGTCTTTGTCCTATGTTTTTTAAGTATAATTTACAATGTTTCATTTAAAATCCTCTTCTGCAATCACTGTCAAAGTATCTTTAATGATGTGGTATAATATTAGTTTCACATCTGTGACATCATCACAATCATGTTCCTCTTTTGTTTCAAGATCTTGAATTGTTTCACTAATTGCAAGCTCAGGATTAGAGACATCCTTGGATGAAAGGTCTATAATTATTTGGTTTAATAAGTATTTGATATTTTCTGTATCTTCTTGCAATTCGAGCCTGTAACTCAGTTTGTCAATAATATCATCAATCACTGTTAAACCTAAAGATATATCTAACTGTCCCACTTCATTGATGGTAGCTGGAAGTAAGTCTTGCACATAGTGTCTGATATTATTATCCATTGTGTTAGCAGCAGCTTCCATACACTCTGAATCCTTTATTTCTTTAGATTGTACTGTCGGGGACTGTTTGTCTTTTTTAGGGACAGTAAATCGCTTCAGAACGTTCTCAAGAAGATTTTGAACTCCCATGTGATGATCTTCCTTTCCTTCTCTTTCTTCGTCTTCTTTTTCTTCATCTTCTTCTTCTGTGAATGATTTATCTGATTCTGTTTCTCGTTGATCATTTTGTGCTTTTAAGTCTCCTTCTTCAATGTCTCTCTTTTTGACAAGGTAATCTTTGTTTTCGTTCTTAGCTGCAGGTGAAAATGGTTTAAATATTTCCTTTTCATGTTGTAAAGCAGGTAACTGATGTGGCCTAGTTTTCATTCGTAGAAGTTTTATTTCTCTTTTCAGAATATCAGCCTGTTCATTTAGTTGATTTGATAATAGTGATAATTTTTTACAGTCAGCTGAATATTCTGTCACTTTTTGAAGATAATCCTCAGCCTATAAACATAAAATAAATTATAAAATTTTGAACATATTCAACTTGTAAATTTAACCTTGATTAATTAAAATAATACTTTACAGTTCTTATTTTTCTGTTTTGAGTTGCTGCTGTCTGTTTATTTTTCCGCTCCTCCAGAATAGTAAGAACATGCAACTTCTCTGTGTTTTGCTGTCTTATGAGGGACAAACATTCCTCTTTCTCCTGTATTTTCATCTGCAAAATTAGCTCAGAATTAGAAACATTGATGTAATACAGCTAATTTTATCCATGCTGTCATTTTGGTAATAATTTGACAAGAAAAAAACTACTGATACACATAACACTAAAGCTATAAGATTGTTTTCCTAAGTGGGGTTAATGTTTAGTTACAATACCTGCATGTAGGCTCATAGCAAAATCTAGGTATTTTATAAAATATCTGTAGACAATATGTATAAGTAGCTATAAAATATAATTTTTGTTTTGACTCAATGCAAACCTTTTGATTGTGTTATTTTGATGGCTACTCGGTATTAATATTACTACACTACTGACTAAAAGATAAATGTAGTAAGGAAAGTACTAGCGGAACATGAATAATTTAGAAGTATAGAAGACCATTCACCCTGAACAGCTTTGTGAATGTTGAAGCCAGAAGAAGGGTTGGGGTTGGTAGCTTGTCACTCGGAGGGAGGTAGCAGGTTTGCTGGCTAGGAATTTGGGAGGGAGTGGTACACAAGTTAGCCATTTGATACAGGGTACTGGAGCTGGTGGGTGTGAGATACATGAGAGAATGATATGGAGGTATGAATTGTGTTGGAGGTAGAGGAAGAAGAAACTGTTGGATACATGGTGTGGTAATAGAACAAGGGTAAACTGTTGGATATGGGGTATGGAGACAGCCGGCCGCAGTGGCCGAGGGGACTGAGGTGCTCCAGTCATGGTCTGCATGGCCACTAAGGTCGGGGGTTCGAATCCCCCCTCAGGCATGGATATTTGTGCCGTCCTTAGTGTTAAGTAGTTTGTAGTTTGTAAGTTTAGGGACGGATGATGCCGTAGTTAAGTCCTATAAGCTGTACAAACATTTGATTTGATTGGATATGGGTACAGCAGGTTGGTGGAGTATAAAGACAGGAAGGTACATGAGTGAAAGGTATGGCTTTTTTTATTTTTTATTTTTTATTTTTTTTTGCTGATAATATAATAATACTAATATAGTATGAGTGCATGCATCATTTGGTACAATTTAGAAATTCACTAATGGAGTAGAAGGAGTTGGCCACTAGAAAGTCTTTTAGCTTCCTCTTAAACTGATCTTTATTTGTAGCTAAATTTTTTTATACTTGATGGTAAATTATTGAAAATGTGTGTTCCTGAGTGGACCATTTTTTGAACTAAAGTAAGTGCTTTTAAGTCCTTGTGTAGATCATTTTTATTCCTAGTATTGTATGTATGAACTGAGCTGTTTGTTGGGAAAAGGGATATATTATTTATGACAAATTTCATTAAGGAATAAATATACTGAGAGGCAGTAGTTAATATACCCGGTTCTTTGAAGAGGCTTCTACAAGATGTCCATGAATTTACTCCACAAATAATACGTATTACACGTTTTTGGACTCTGAAGACTTTTGACTGACTTGAAGAGTTACCCCAAAATATTATACCATATGATATTAGGGAATGAAAGTAAGCAAAGTATGCAAGATTTGTTATTTTTATGTCTCCTATGTCTATAACACTCGTATTGAAAATACAGATTTGTTGAGTCATTTCTGCAGTGCTATGGTGTGCTCCTCCCAACTAAATTTATTATCAAGCTGCAATCCCAGGAATTTAATACCGTCAACCTCTTCTATCTGCTCTTCTTCATACTTAATGCATATGCTGCCAGGAAATCTCTTACATGTTCTGAACTGCATGTAGTGAGTCTTTTCAAAGTTTAATGGCAATGAGTTGGCTTTAAACCATTTATTAATGTTAATGAAAATATCATTAGCAGACCTTTCTATCACTATGCTTGATGTACTTTTTATTGCAGTACTTGTATCATCTGCAAACAAAACGAACTCTGCTTCTGGTAGTATAACTGATGAGAGATCATTAATGTACACAAGAAAAAGCAATGGCCCTAAGATGAATCCTTGTGGGACACCACATGTAATTTCTTCCCAATCCGATGATGACTGTTGGCTTAATTCACTAGTCACTTGCACTGACACCCTTTGTTTCCTGTTAGTGAGGTACAACTTGAACCATTTTCCAGCATTTCCCGTGACCCCATAGAATTCTAATTTACTTAAAAGGATGTTATGGTTCACACAATCAAATGCCCTTGACAAATCACAGAAAATACCTGCTGCTTGTAATTTATTATCTAATGAATTAAGTAAATTCTCACTGTAAGTGTAAATAGCCTTCTTGATATCAGAACCTTTCAGAAATACAAACTGTGTTCTAGACAATATGCCATTTGTGGTTAAGTGGTTGAGAAGCTGCTTGTACATTGTTGTTGTTATGGTCTTCAGTCCGGAGACTGGTTTGATGCAGCTCTCCACCCTACTCTATTCTGAGCAAGCCTTTTCATCTCCTCATAAGAACGACAACCCACATCCACTAGAATCTGCTTACTATACGCGTCTCTTGGTCTCCCTCTGCGATTTTTACCCCACACACTTCCCTCCAATGCTAAATTTACGATTCCTCGATGTCTAAGAATGTGTCCTATCAAGCGATCCCTTCGTTTAGTCAGGGTGTGGTACAAATTCCTTTTCTCACCAATTCTGTTAAGTACCTCTTCATTAGTTATGCGATCTACCCACCTATCTTCAGCATTCTTCTGTAGCACCACATTTCAAAAGCCTCTATCCTCTTCCTGTCCGCACTGCTTATTGTCCATGTTTCACTCCCGTACAAGGCAACACTCCGTACAAATGCCTTCAGAAAAGGCTACTTACACTTAAATTAATATTCGATGTTAGCAAATTTCTCTTTTTCAAAAATGCTTTTCTTCCCATTGCCATTCTGCATCTTATATCCTCTGTACTGCGACCATCGCTTGTTATTTTACTACCCAAGTAACAAAACTCATCTACCCCCTTCATTGTTTCATTACCTAATCTAATTCCTTCAGCATCGCCTGATTTTCTAAGACCACATTCCATTATTTTTGTTTTGCTCTTGTTAATGTTCATTTTATACGCTCTTCAACACACTGTCCATTCCATTCAACTGCTCTTCCAGGTCCTTTGCTGTCTCTGACAGAATTACAATATCATCAGCAAAACGCAATGTTTTTATTTCTTCCCCCTGAACTTTAATCCCTATTCCAAATTTTTCCTTGCTTTCCTTCACCGCCTGCTCGATGTACAAATTGAATAGCATCAGAGAAAGGCTACAACCCTGTCTTACTCCCTTCCCAACTGATGCTTCCCTTTCATGCCCTTCGAGTCTAATAACTGCGGTCTGACTGTTGTACAAGTTGTAAATAACTCTCCTTTCCCTGTATTTTACCCCTGCTGACTTCAGAATTTGAAAGAGTGTATTCCAGTCAACATTGTCAAAAGCTTTCTTTAAATCTACAAAAGCTAAAAATGTAGGTTTGCCTTTCCTTAAACTATCTTCTAAGATAAGATGTAAAGTGAGTATTGCCTCCCGGGTTCCTACGTTCCTCCTGAATCCAAACTAATCTTCCCCAAAGTCAGCTTCTACCAGCATTTCCATTCTCCTGTAGATAATTCGTGTTAAAATTTTGCAACCATGACTTATCAAACTGATGGTTCTGTAATTTTCACACCTGTCTGCACCTGATTTCTTTGGAATGGGGATTATTACATTTTTCTTAAAGTCTGAGGGTATTTCGCCTGTCTCATACATCCTACACACCAGTTCAAATAGTTTTGTCATGGCTGGCTCTCCCAGAGACTTTAGTAGCTCTGAGGGTATGTCATCTACTCCTGGGGCCTTGTTCCGACCTAGGTCTTTCAAGGCTCTGTCAAATTCATCTCTCCGTATAGTATCTCCTATTTCATCTTGATCTACTTCCTCTTCCCTTCCTACAACATCGTCTCTAAGTTCATTTCCTTTGTAGAGCTGCTCTATGTACTCTTTCCACCTTTCAGCTTTCCCTTCTTCTCTGAGAACTGATTTTCCACCAGAGTCCTTGATATTCATAGAGCTGTTTTTCTTATCTCCAAATGTTTCTTTTATTTTCCTGTAGGCTGCATCTATTTTCCCCTATTTATACATTCTTCTACAGATTTGCATTTGGCTTCTAGCCACTCCTGCTTAGCCATTTTGCACTTCCTGTCAATCTCATTTCTTAGTCGTCTGTACTCCATTTTGCCTGTTTCATTTACTGTATTTTTATATTTTCTCCTTTCTTCAATTAAATTTAGTATTTCCTGTGATATCCAAGGATTTTTTGTAGGTCTCGCATTTCTACCTATTTTGTCCTCTGCTGCCTTCACTATTTCATCTCTCAATGCTACCCATTCCTCTTCTACTGTTTTATTTTCCCCTGTTTCTGTCAATTGATGCCTAAATCTCCCCCTGAATTTCTCCAGAACTTCACGTTCCTTCAATTTATCTAAATCCCATCTCCTTATTTTCCTACCTTTCTGCAGTTTTTGCAGTTTCAGCCTACAGTTCATGACTAACAAGTTATGGTCAGGGTCTATATCTGCCCCTGGGAATGTTTTACAGTTTATCACCTGGTTCCGGAATCTATGTTTTACCATTATAAAATCTATCTGATACCTTCCGGTGTCTCCTGGCCTCTTCCACGTATACAACCTTCGTTTGTGATTCTTAAACCATGTGTTTGTTACGATTAAATCATGTTCCGTGCAAAATTCTACCAGGCGACTGCCTCTTTCATTCCTTCTGCCCAGTCCATATTCACCTACTATTTTTCCTTCTCTTCCTTTTCCTACTACCGAATTCCAGTCTCCCATCAGAACTAAGTTTTCCTCTCCCTTAACTGTCTGAATAATTTCCTTTAGCTCCTCATATATTTCTTCGATCTCCTCATCATCAGCTGAGCTAGTTGGCATATAAACCTGTACTACTGTTGTTGGTGTTGGCTTTGTATCTATCTTGACAATGATAATGCGATCACTGTACTGCTCATAGTAGTTTGCCCGCATTCCTATTTTCTTATTCATTATCAATCCTACTCCTGTGACACCCCCAACTGATTTTGTATTTATTATCCTGTACTCACCTGACCAGAAATCCTGTTCATCCTGCCACCGAACTTCACTAATCCCCACTATATCTAACTTCAACCTATCCATTTCCTTTTTAAATTTTCTAATTTTCCTACCCGATTAAGGGATCTAACATACCACGCTCCGATCTGTAGAATGCCAGTATTGTCTTTCCTGATGACAACATCCTCCTGAGTAGTCCCCGCCCGGAGATCCGAATGGGGGACTATTTTACCTCCAGAATATTTTACCCGAGAGGATGCCATCATCATATTTTCATACAGTAGAGCTGCATGTCCTCAGGAAAAGTAACGGCTGTAGTTTCCCCTTGCTTTCAACTGTTCGCAGTAACTGTGTGGCAAAGCCACATTAGCTGATGTTACAAGGCCATCTCAGTCAATCACCCAGACTGTTGCCCCTGTAACTACTGAAAAGGCTGCTGCCCCTCTTTAGGAACCACACGTTTGTCTGGCCTCTCCACAGATACCCCTCCGCTGTGGTTGCACCTACGGTACGGCTATCTGCATCGTTGAGGCACGCAAGCCACCCCACCTTGGCAATGTCTGTGGTTTTGAGAATGCTGGCAAAAGTGAAATGGGTCTGTATTTTGATGGTATCTCTTTATCCCCCTTCTTGAAGAGAGGTTTAATATCTGCATATTTTAGCCAATCAGGAAATGTTCCCATTGTAATAGACTGGTTACACAAATAACTTAAGATTGGGCTAAGTACACAAGAACACGCTTTAATTAACTTTGTTGATATTTAATCGTACCCACTGGAATTCTTTGTTTTTAAAGATTTTATTATGTGGCACAGCAAACCAAAGACCATTTCTACCAGAAATTAGATCATCTACTCAACTAAGTCAAAAATCACCAAGAAGTAATAATAGCAGGAGATTTCAATGCGAGGGTTGGCTCACAAGTAAATGATGCAGTAGTAGGAAGATATGGAGAAAATGTCATTAATAGTTCTGGAGAAAATCTCGTAGAATTCTGTAACCAATATGACTTGAAAATTCTGAATACACACTATTCACATAAAGATATCTACCGATATACATGGGAGAGACCATCATTGCAGCAGAAATCAATAATTGATTACATCATTACCAAGCAATGGCCAAAAATGGTAGTTCAAGACTGTAGAGTCATGCGGGGAGCCAACTGTGGGTCTGATCACTACTTACTTTTAGCTAAGTTGACTTACCCGTTTAGGAGAAAACCACCAACAACTCGACAAGTGGCCGACCACAGCAATCATGGGACATTAGAGAAGGCAAGGTATAAGCTATTCCTCCTGAAGCATTTCAGTATCAAGGATTTATTTCAACATAGATTAGAAAATGAACTAAAAGTGATTCCAGAAGACTACAATGTTGAAGTAGAATATGAAAATATTAAAAAAAGTGCTTACTGAAAGTAAGAGTCTAGGTAAAAGGGATCCTCCATGGATGAGAGAAAGATCTCTACAAAAGATGGTTATCAACTAAATAACAAGACAGGCAAAACTACCAGACAACAAATTACCAATTAAGAAACAGAATTAAATTAGAAAAGAACAAGATGTGAGGACAGAAATGTATTGAAATTGAGAGTCTAATAGGTGGATCAGAAACAACAGAATTGTGGAGGACAATTACCGGTATGAAGAAAACACAAGTAAACAAAACAGTAGACAACCTAATCCCCTTAAAGGAATGGAAAAAGCATTATGCAAGCCTTTTAACTGAGGATAGGCCATATTGCATGCAAGGGAATGAAGAGAAGATGGAAGTAAATGATCTAACTATAAACATTACAACAGAGGAAGTGAATTGTGCATTAAATAAAATGAAGAATGGCCGATCACCTGGTCCAGGAAACATTCCTGTTGAATTATTGAAGGCTGGAGGAAGATATCTGAAGAAGCGAATAACCTGCCTGATGAACAACTGTTGTACAAGGATTGAAATTCCCTCAGAATGGAAAAAAGTCATATATGGTTTCTATTTTCAAAAAAGGGAATAGAAAACACTCAAATTGCTATAGAGGCATTAGTGTCAACTGTACAATTAGCCGCTTATTTGGCAAGATAATGTTTGAAAAAATTAGACAAAATGTGGGCCACCATATTGGGGAAGATCAGAGCGGCTTTAGGCAGAACAGATCATGTACAGATAAGTTACTTATTTTACAACAACTAACGGAGAAATTTATAGCAGTAGGGAAGGAGATACACATTGCCTTTGTAGATTTAGCAAAAGCTTACAATACAGTCCCTAGATCTAAGCTGTGGGAAGCCATGAAAGATATAGGTATGGATGATCACTTTTTACAAATTATTATTGAAATGTACAGAAATAATGTCATACAGATGTCACTAAAGGTTTAACACAAGTTGCAGCATGTCACCCATCTTATTCAATTTATATGTAGAAATGGCTCTCCGAAATTGGAAAAACAGCTGCAGAGGAATGGGAATCACAGTCAACAATGTACAGATATTTTCATTAAGTTTCGCTGACGATCAAGCCATTATAGCACAAGATGATTATGACCTTGAGGTCATGATACAACAACTGGGGGCTACAAATGAGTCTAACAAAAACAGAGTACCTGGTTGTGAATAGTGATGCTAAATTTGAAGTAAACATCAATGACGAAGCAGTTATGAGACAGGTAGAGAAATTTAAATATCTTGGGGCACATATTGATAAAAATGGATTGGGCCACACAGAAGTAAAATACAGAATAAAGCAAAGCATAGAGGTGTTAGGATGTTTGAATTCTTTTTGGTGGGATAAGAATATTTCCAACAATAATAAGAAAAGACTAGGTAAGATAATGGTTGAATCAGTGCTATGCTTTGGATTAGAACTATGGATATTAAACGCGGATCTCAAAAGAAGACTAATAGCTGTGGAAATGGACAATTTGCATAGGAGTGCCAGAATATCAAGAATCGAAAGAAAAACTTATGATGAAGTAAGAGCTAGAATGAAGGCAAATGATACAGTGATAGACAGAATTGAAAGAAAATCACTGAAATGGTATGGACATATGATGAGAATGCCAGATCATTGGTGGCCTAAGAAAGTTTACGAATGGAAACCACCCGGCAGGCGTAAGCACGGAAGACCACAACGCTCTTGGACAGACCAGATAAATGGAGTGATGGAACATCGCGGCATTGACAAGAAAGAAGTGCTGGATAAAGAGGCTTGGCGGAGGATAACAGGAATACGACAAGATGTTGTTATTAATTAATCTTTGTATTAATTAATCCTGTAATAATAATAATAATAATAATAATAATAATAATAATAATAATAATAATAATAAGTTATTTCTTGTGGTGAAGTGACTGACATATTCATGTGTGTGAAGTTATTTGTAAATGCTAGTTTCAAATATTCAAGGGCATTATTTACTGACCCAGACAATCCTGTACTATCAGTAACGGATATAAAGTACTTGTTAAATAGATTTGCCACACTATGCCCATCAGTTACTAATGTCTTAGCTACTCTTAATCCTACCTGCTCTTGTTCCTTTCTGGTTCTACCAGTCTCCTCTTTCACTACATCCCATATTGTTTTCATTTGGTTTCCTGATGTTGCTATCTTCTTTTCATAGTGCATTTGTTTAGATACCTGAATAACTTTTTTAAATATTTTACAGTATTCCTTATATTTAGTTAAATCATCATCATTGCAACTACTCTTGGCTGATAGATACATTTTCCTTTTTGTCTTACATGAAATCTTTATTCATTGTGTAATCCAAGGTTTTATTATAGACTTCTGTTTAATTCGCGTTATTTTTAAAGGAAAACAGTTTTCAAACATGATACTAACATTAAAATGAATATTTTATATTTTTCATTCATGCCATTAGCACTATATACATTTTCCAGTTCATGTCTTTGAGGAGTTTTCTAAAATTTGGGGGTTGTGATCCCACAGGTTGAAAAATGCTGATCTAGACAAAACATATCTAGCCTCTCAAAACAAGAATCTCACTGTCTGGCTTAGGTTCATTGAAAATATCTTACTGATTTGGACTCAGTGCAAGACATTTTATCCTTCAACAACTTTGACACTTTCTCTCCTATCCACTTTCTCTGGTGATCCACAAGCAAATGTGATGTACTCCAGCTCTCTGATGGTAAAATCCACACCTCTGTCAATATTAAACCCAATAATCAGTACAACTACTTGCATTTTAAAAGCTGTTACCTCTTTCCACAACAAAGATCATTTATATACCACATGACCACCTGTAGTTAGCGTATCTGCAGTGATGAGTTTCTCTTGCCCTACACTCTCATGAGGGCCTTCAAAGAAATGTGGATGACAGAGAATATTTCAGAGCACTTAAGCATAGGAATAATCCCTCCATTACTTAAAAATAAGTACATAGAAGTAACCCTAGTCTGCAGACAAATTTCTGCAGGACCCAGTATCACCTGGGACTACAACAACTAACTGAACTACATCATTCAGCTTTGATTGTCTATCATCTAGAAAAGACATTAAGAAGCTGGTAAAGGCTTACAGAACAATTTACTACAATCATTGAAACACTATCAGAGTGTAAGGAAGATCCATTGCACAAAAATGTGACCTATTGTGCATCAAAAAACTCCTAAGGAAAACAAACAGCACTGTTTTAAGGTCCCAGGAATGAAAATAATCACATAGAGACCTCTCATCCATTATGGTAGTACCATTTTTTGCAAACCAGACCTGCAGAATCTCTCAACTGCAGAGCACAATAGCATTAAAATCACTGGAGTTGAAATTAGTAACTGTTGTACCTAAGAACACAACACAAATGTGGATGACTGTTACACTTAATACACTAAGAGACATCCAGCACATGCACATGGCTTTGTATGTCTGTGCATGTGTTACACATTCCAGGTGACAGCAGGATCTGGAGATGATTGTAGGAATCAGTTTCAGGCATCGGCCAAACTTGTGTGGCCAGATCGTCATACCAGGCCAGAAACAGGGCGATGGTGATATTAGTCACTGTTCCTGACCCAGTCAGAGGATATAGCAGTGTCCGGGGTTGACAGCAATGATGTAGCTCTGTAGGACTCTTGTCACTGAACAGTGTGAAATGATAAGAAGAGAGAAATTGATTCAGGGCAATGGCGGGAGTGGACCTAGCCATGGACTTCTTCATTTGAGTTTTGGAAGATGCAAACGAGGTGTTCAACCTCACCTTTAGATAGTAGATGTAAGGGCAGAGAAATGACATGTTGGATATGTATGGTGCTGAAAAAGGAGGTAAACTCTTGAGATGCAATGTGTTGGGATAGCCTTCAATAGCAAAATTCATCAGAGAGCTGCAATGATAGCAGTTACCAAAGTTGATGTGTGATGAACAACATAAGGAAACCATCAGAAGGCATCTGCAAGCTATAAGCAGAGTGCATTAACGAAAGGGCCAGTGAAGTGAAGATGGTCCTAGGCCTATGACGGTTGAGTTTCTATTTCTGATGAAGAAGAAAATTTAAGTTGTGTGAATGTGATTGTATATTTTTAATGCCTGCTCATTGAACCACTTTTATTAACATTAGTATAAAACATATATTTTTTGATTATTGATTTTTTTACCATCCTTGTACCAACAAGGCCATTCACAGTGATGAGACGTCAATGCTAACAGAACTGGATTTTCCTGACAACATTGTTCTTTAGACAGAAACTCCACAAGTCACGTCTAATGGCTACAAAGTTGGTTAGAATGGCCAGATTTATAGGGCTGAAAATAAATGGTGGTAACAAAAATACTTTATGCTTAAAATGTGGAAATCTGTGCACTCAAATGAAGCAAAAGAAGGCTCCAGAAGGGTTTTGACCAACTTCTACATTTCAATAGGCTTGTCTGTAGTAACAAGAATTGAGATACAAATATCAACAGAACTTGCAAACCTCATGCAGTCTTCAGACAAATGTAATGTATATGTCCTTGAGAAGCTATAAGTACTTATACAATGATTTAGGCCAATGGAAATATATGCAAGTGAGAACCAGAAAATGCCACTAATATCAGCACACAAGTTCACTGTTTTTCAGTAAATTTTAAAGATCAGCTATCATAATCATGTTTCAAATGATGAAGTGGCGAGAAGAAGCGGTCTACGCAGCCTACAGAAATAATAGAACAAAGAAGACTGTAGGTTGTAGGGCACATTATTATGCATAAAAGGTGCAAGAATGCCCAACTCAAACACTATTGTGGAAACCAACACACAGATACAGTAGAGAAAGGCCTTGTTTTGCCTGGAAATAAACTTTTGCAAAAAATATTCAATGCATGGATGTCATCTGTAAGGAAACTGAAAACCTGACAACTGGTCACGTTATTGGATGAAATTCATTGAGAGATACAGTACTTCGCATTGTAGGAAATAAGACTAAGTAAGAATAGCATACAGACATGTCTTCCTTCTCACACTGTCTGGTACGTCTCCCTTCATCTGGAGTTCTTAGTGACTTTTTTTGTAACTCCCCATTTTTTAAAAACATTGTTAGTTCCTTTCTTCATCCCTCTTCTCTCACCCTTCTACCACAAGAAGGAGCCCCCTGTCCCTGAAAACATACACATTTTCATAGTACCTTTTATATTGTTTATTCTTGCTACATCTTGGTGAGTAGATTTTTTTATCTGTTTGATTATATTATATAAGCATGATAAAGAGGATGAGAAGAAGGAGAAAGAGAAGGAAATGAATGACCAAAAAAATATAAAGAAAGAAGAATTACTATATACAGATAAAAGGCAAAAATGAACTGTGACAATAATCACAGGTGACAAGCAACAGAAATTGCTTTTGACCTACCCATCTTTTTTCGGTCTAAGTACACACACATGATAACACAGAGCCCAGACCACCCACCTATGACTGCATAAACATTTCATCATGTATTTATTCATGTTATTATTCATAATGTTACTGTACATACTCCACAAATTTACAAAGAGACAGAATCGCTATGATGTACTTACTTTCAGAAAAATCTAATTATATCTTTCAGAATTATAAGAGAAAGGATTAGATTGGGGATGATCAGAGAGGAGAGAGAGAGGTCATTCAGAATCCAGGCTGGGAGGGATGTAACTACTGTGAATGTGAGAGAAAAGTAATGTTTTGTAATATATGTCATACATTTATGTCCAAACTAGTTTATGCACATTGTCCAAATAATTACCTTTAGTTCTGCAATTTTTCTTTCATAAGTGCCTTTTATTTTGATTGCTGGTGACTTCATTTTTGAGATACTCTGTTGTAAGATAGCTTCCTCTAGTTTATCTAAATTAATTTTTTGCCCAAATTTGCGAATCATACAAGAATCAATCTGTGATTTCAATTTTCCAATTTCATTTTCCATATGATTGCAATCAATTTTCAGTCTATGAAGATGTTGCTTGTTAGTTCTGTAATAAAAGAAATCATACATCTGTTGGCACATAATTAAGATATCTTTATTCATTAACAATCAAAAACATTACAATCACTCCCACAATGAGAAAATGATATGTGCCATAAATATGAAATACACTTACATAAGTGACTTGGATGAAGGGCATATTCTTAGGCTCAGCACAGGGGAGTGAGCATCTTGGAAATGGGCAGTGTGATCAAGTGCTCATATGCTACTGTTGTGAGCATAATCGAAAATGACACTTTTTGGCAGATTAAAACTGTGTGCTGGACCAGGACGCAAATTGAGTACCTTTGTCTTTCATGGGCAAGTGTTCTATTACCTGAGCTCCTAAGCATGTCTCACAACCTGTCCTCACAGCTTTAACTCCACCAGTTTCTCACCTTCTACCTTACAAACTTCACATAATTTCATCTTGCAGGACTAACAGATATTGTGGAGACATGACTCAGCCACAACCTAGAAGATATTTCCATAATGAAATTTTCACTCTGCAGCACAGAGTGTCAGACCAGAACTTGAAATCAGGACCCTTGCCTTTCTCAAGCAAGCAAAACATTCACAGGCTGTCACTAATCCACAACACCACAATATAGTCCTGTGAGGTTTCAGGAGAACTGTTGCGAAGTTTGGAAGGTAGGAAGTGAGACTTGGTGAAAGTAAAGCTGAGAGAACATGCAGTGGGGCATACTTAGTTATCACATTCGGTAGAGCACTTTCCTGCAATCCCAGTTCAATATACAGTTTTAATCTGCCAGGAAGTTTCATTTAGTGTACACTCCACTGTAGACTGAAAATTTTATTCTGGATTTATGGAAAATGATTAAAGAATGGTGAAATGGTAACAAGGTACTGGTCACCAACATGTTTTGATGAAATATAGCTGTGTTGAACATGGAACTGTTGTGGAGGTTTGCCCATTGTGTAAAGCAGGCTGACAATCTGTGGCAGATCTGAAGACATAGCCAGAAGTGTTTTGGAGCATTGTTGCATACAATCTGCAGCAGACCTCCACTATTTGTTCCTGTTATGCTGGCTCCAGCAAACCATTTAACCAATAAGTGTCTTGGGCAGTCTACATTGAAGGCATACCTGAAGCTAGACTCATTCAGCTACAAAGCCTAGCCATTTCACAGTATGCCAAGGATGACAACATATCTAACAAGCAATATTTATTGCAGGTGGAACTAGAATCAAACAGAGAAAGCTGCGAGATAGAACTGCAGGAAAGCCAGATATATACAGGGCGAGTCATAAATGAGGAAAAATATTTTGTGCAGATTGTCACACACTGGGGACAGATTGTCAACAGGGCACGACATGCAAGTATTGTGGGTAGTCTAGCCACTCACAAAAAAAAAGCGAGGCATGCAATGTCAAGGGATGGTCTGCAGTCATCCTGTATACTATTACAGTCAGTTAAAGACGACACCATCCCATACACCATAGCATCATCAGCAAACAGCCACAAATTACAACTTAATCTGTCCATCAGATCATTTATATAGATAGAAAATAATAGCGGTCCTATCACACTCCCCTGGGCACAGCTGATGATACACTCGTCTCTGATGAACACTCGCCGTCAAGAACAACGTACTGTATTCTATTAGTTAGGAAGTCTTCCAGCCAGTCACAAATCTGTGAACCTATTCCATAAGCTCGTATCTTCATTAGCCATCTGCAGTGTGGCACCGCGTCGAATGCCTTTTTGAAGTCAAGAAAAACACAATCCGCCTGTTGCCCGTCATCCATGGCTCGCAAGATGTCGTGAGAAAAGGGCAAGCTGAGTTTCACGTGAACGATGTTTCCTAAACTCGTGCTGATTCATGAAAAGAAGCTTTTCCATTTCAAGAAAATTTACTATATTTGAACTGAGAATATGCTCCAAAATCCTACATGAAACTGATGTCAACGATATTGGCCTGTAATTGTGTGGGTCAGTTCTCTTTCCTTTCTTATAAACAGAAGTCACCTGCACTTTTTTCCAATCACTAGGAACTTTGTGCTGAATTAAAGATTCGCGATAAATGCAAGCTAAGTAGGGGGCCAATGCCACTGAATACTCTTTGTAAAACTGAACTGGTATTCTATCTGGACCAGCAGACTTTTTCGTATTTAGCTCTCTCAGCTGCTTCTCTACACCAGAAATACCTATTACTATGTCCTACATTTCGGAATTCATACATTGATCAAACAATAGTACATTTGTGCGGTCCTCCTGTGTGAAAGATTTCTTAAAGGTTAAATTTAGAACTTCAGCTTTCCGTTTTCTTTCTTCTATTACTGCCCCGGAATGATCAATGGGTGACTGGACAGTGGGCTTTGACCTGCTTATTGATTTTACATAGGACCAGATTTTTTTTGGGTTCTCGGAAAGATCTATTGGTAAGGTATGGCTGTTATAATTATTGTATGCTTTGCGCATTGATCTTTTTATAGACGCACAAATCTCTACTAACTTTTGCCTGTCATCATTTGCGTGTTCTTTTTTGAATCGAGAGTGCAAGAGTCTTTGCTTTCTCATCAGCTTTCTAACATTATTATTATACCACGGTGGATCTTTTCCAACCTTAATCGTCTTTACTGGCACATATTTCTCTAATCCTTTATTTACAATGCACTTAAATTTAGTCCACAATTCCTCTACTTCCATACTCCTGGAATTACATGATGCCCAATCATTTTCTAAGTGTAATCCTAATATTTGCTTATTGGCTCTTCCCAACAAAAACACGCTCCTAGCCTTCTTGATTGGTTTATGAACTTTGGTCACCATCGACACCATGACGATATCATGATCACTAATTCCTGTCTCTACACAGACATCATTAATGAGGTCAGGCCTGTTCATGGCTATAAGGTCTAAAATATTTACATTGCGTGTGGGTTGCCGGTTTAACTGCTGAAGACAGTTTTCGGAGAACGTGCCAAAAGTAGCTCGCAAGACTGCTTGTCTGTACCACCTGAAATGTAACATGCACTGAATCACTAATGCAGTAATGAGTTAGTAATCAAACACTCCATAACAGCTGTGGATTATGTGAACATTATTGTATATATTATTTTTTATGCCTTCCCCAATGACAAGGCATCTTCCAGTAGGATAACTGTCCACATTGTACTAAAAGTGTTTGAGGATCATGATACTGGACTCATGTTGACATCTTAGCCACCATATGTGCACCTGATAAAACACATCTAGGATCAAATCAGACCAGACTGTATACCCACAAATCATAGACCCTTAATTTATAGGAATTTCATGATATATCCACAGACATCTGGTGCCACATACTCCTAGAAATCAACACAGAATCACTACTGTGTTATTAAGAAGTGATACTAATGCTTTGACTTTTCACTGTGAATGTACACACTCTTATTTCATCCAAGTACACTTTAAAAACATTATAGCTTTATTCACACACATGTACTACAAGTAACAGGACAGAAATGAAATCAATGAATAACTGGCAAATAAAAAATAAAGCAGAAGGTTCTTATAAACAGAATTATGGAGATAGACTGCCAGCCACCATACAGATGATCACTGAGCCACAGACAGGCAGAAAGAATCACAATCACACAACCCAATCTTTTGCTCACAGCTATTGTCCAAAAAATGACACAAAGACAATGCACACACTACTGGCCATAGTCTGGCCACTGAACCTCAAATGGTGCGAGTGAATATGGTGTTGGGAATGGAGAGGAAGGCTGCAGGGTAAGGATAGAGGTATAGATATCAGCACTGTGTGAGGGAGCATGCAGGGACTAAATGGTTGCATAAGGATGTGCGAAGCAACTTAGGACATTTTGGGTGGTGGGGAATGGAAGGTAGAGTAAGGGAAGGGAAGGGGAGCAAAAAAAGGGACTAGCTGAGAAGGGGAAAATGCAGCAAACAATGAGGGTGAAGATACACAAACTGGGAGGGGGTGATTGGATAGAGAGGGTGTAAAGTTGGATGGAGGGTATAGGGACAGCAGGTTAGTGAATGAAGGCAGCATACATTTGGAACCAGGTGTTTTGCTAGGATAACTTCCATCTGCACAGTTCAGAGCAGTTATGATGAATGGGAGGACACACACGGCTCAGTTGTGAAGTGTCCATTGAAATAAGCCATGTTATCCTCAGCTGCATGTCACAGCAGGTGGTCCACTTTGCTATTGGCCTCAGTTTGGCACTGACCGTTCATTCTGGTGGACAGCTGGTGGATAGTCACATCAATATGAAAAGCTGTGCAATACTTGCACAAAGCTGGTAAATATCGTGGCTGCTTTCACAGGTGGCTTCGCTTTTGATGAGGAAGGATGAGACTGTTACAGCAGTGGAATAGGAGATGCTGGAGGTGGATTTGGCAGGCCTTTAACTTGGGCCTTTCACAGGATATGACCTCTGTTTCAATGAGCTAGGATTGAGAGTGGCACAGAGATAGACTAGGTTGTGACAGAAGATGGGTGGGTGATGGAATACCATTTTAGCAAAGGTGGAGAGTATATCAGGTAGAATGTCACTCATTCCTGGAATGATGGTAGATAATCAAAGTCCTGACAAAGGGTGTGACTCAGCTGTTTTAGTCCAGGATGGAATTGGGTCACAAAGATGTGCTTATTTCTAGCTGGTTCTTGGTGATGAGAGGATTGGGGTATGTAGGGTTTATCACTATTTTATAAAAGATTGCTTATATTAACAAACTATTACAAATTAAATTTTTGGAATGCAAATGAAAAAAAGCTATTTATTTGCACTATGTCCATTGTTTTGCACCTCAAATGTACTCTCATAAGAGCCACAATAATAAGCATAGTAGAAACATGGAAAACAATAATTTTTACACCATTGACCAAACTGTACAAATCTTGCATTTTTACAGTTACTTCTGTAATCTGAACCAAGCAGAATTATTCTTAAGCCAAGTAAAGGAATTTCTCATGAAAAACAACTATGTATTTAAGCTTCCACATCTACTTGAACTATTCCACAAAACTTTGTCATACATCACTATTAAATGCTGGCAAGATGCAGTACAGCACATCATAAAAGCTGAGGACACACATCATATCAAATCTATGCCAGCCTAGAGATTCAAGAAGGGGCAATATTTGTCTTAGTATGTGAGGAAGTGCACTTTACACATGAGATGGTACACTTTACATACTGGAGCCACGTATACAACTTCCAGGAACTATTTAAACTGCACTCATAACTGCCCAATCATTAACACTTCTTGATCTGAGACTGGTTGGATGATGTTATCAGACAGACAAATGATTCTGCACAAAGGAAGAATACAGGGTACAAAACATAAAAATTTTATGTCTCGTTGTCAAACCATAACTGGAAGCCCTGTACAAGACTGGTATCAATCTGACTAACACAAAGCTGAGTGATGGATTCAGTTTTCCATTGTGACTGTCTGCGACTCAGTGTGTCCCCTATGTGGTAAGTAGCATTACATCCTTTTCATAATATAAATCTATATGACTACTCTGCAAATTTACAATCAAGTGCCTCGCAAAGGGTTCATCAAACTGTGTATAGACTATTTCTCTACCAGTCCACTCTCTAACAGCATGCAGGAAAAATCAACTCCTAAATCTTTCACTTTGAGCTATGATTTTTCTTATTTTCTTATTATTGTAAAATCACTTAGCTGTGATGCTTCTGTTTTGTTTTTTCACAGTGAGAGTCATGACACCTCTGTCAGTGTCAGTGACAATCAAACCAGCCACTAACGAATAGCAATGCAGTAGTGATGCATGCTTAGATTCATATTTACTGCCATAGTTAAATTCTTAAAATAATTGCATAATTAATGTTCTAGCAATGCTTAATTCTTGAAATCCTTCATTATTCAGCAAATTTACTGTGTAAAAAAAGTGTAGCTTTTAGTGTTTATTAGTTGTATCACAAGTGATGGCCATAAACTCCACTAAATACTTAGGAATTACTATTACTTCAGACTTAAACTGGAAAGAACACATAGATAATGTCATGGGAAAGGTGAACCAGAGACTGCATTTTATTGGCAGAACGCTTAAAAGATGTAACAGAACTACTAAAGAAACTGCATACGCTACACTTGTCCGTCCTTTTTTGGAATATTGCTGTCCAGTGTGATATCCTTATCAGGTGGGTTTGACAGAGGCATCGAAAGAGTCACAAGATGGGCAGCTCGTTTTGTATTGTCACAATACAGGGGTGACAGTGTCATGGAAATGAGACTGGATTTGGGGTGGAAATCATTACAACGACGTTTATTGCTGTGACATGGGCTACTTAAGAAACTCCAATTGCCAACATGCTCCTTCTAATGCAAAAATATATTGTTGACTCTCACTTACATAGGTAGAAATGATCATTAGAATAAAATATGAGAAATCAGAGCTCGAATGGAGAGATTCAGGTGTTCTTTCTTCCTGCGTGCTATTCGAGAATTGAATGGGAGATAAATAGTACAAAGGTAGTTCGATGAACCCTCTGCCAGGCACTTAAATGGGATTTGCAGAGTATCCCATGTTGATGTAGATCTCTCAAATGAACATAGTTTCAGATTTCCTGACATATTCCACTTCCATTAAGCAATTTTGGGTAGAATATCAGGAAATAACATTAATCCCGTATTTGCTCGAATATAGGCCGCGCTTTTTCCCCCAAATTTTGGCGTACAAAATCGTGGTGTGGTCTATAATTGAGATTCAATCCTCCCCCCCCCCTCCCATCCAACACCACTTCTTTTTCCCAAAGTCGTTAGTTTAAAAAATTACACGTCCACATTTATTTTGGTTTGAGAAACATAGTAAACTAGATAGTCATCAAAAATGTTACAGTAACAGTTTTGCAGAATTGCATATACATTTTTGTACATGTTTACGGAAACGAAGCGGGAATTCGTGGAAGTCGATATTTCGATATAAATCGAATGGTGTCATTCTGTACCACAGCGTACAAAAGCTGATGATTGTTTTTTAACACGTCCGCGCGGCCTTAAACATAAATAGTACTTAACAGACACACTTCCTAAGCGCACAAATGATTTGAATTTGATGTAGTCAATGAAGCTAATATTCGTGATAAAAGTTTAATGTGTGTCGTGACATATTTTACCGTGACGTTTATGTTGTTACGGTAACACCTAACTCGAGTCGTGATGTGAGGTTAAGATAGTGGAACAACTGATTAGTGTAGCTAATACTGATGTTGAGTTCCAATGCTACATTTTAAAATAACATATTTTACTGCGACCAGATTCACTGGTTTCATATTTGTTGGGGGGTTATTTCCTTGAAACGATGTACATGGAACTCAGAGCTATTTTGCAGCCTTGCAATTGAATCATTTCTGTTGTAACAGCAAAACCACAGTTCGTGTTTCAAATTATGAAGTCAAGCAAACATGGGGATATTTACATTTTAGCTCTTGAAATGCACAATGACTCTTCGAACATTTTAATAGTTTGTCCTCACTTATACACTAGTGTTGATTTTTTTCGTCAGCGTCAAATTTATGTCGAACCTATCATTTTCTATGTCCGTTACTGTGACAGCAGTGTAACTAGTATGTTTGTTTCCCGCTACAAACTTACAAGCCAAAACATCACACACACACACACGCACACACACACACACACATATGCACAAAAAAAAAAAAAAAAAAAAAAAAAAAGAAAGAAAAGAAACCAATATTTTTGCAGCACATGCATATGCTGTACAACACTTGAAATGCCTGGTAACATGCCTTGGTTCAGCGTCCTCTCACTTGGGGCGCCTGGATCGGCCAGTCGTCTCGTTTTTGATTTACAGTTTTGCATATTTGTTTTGAGTTTATTGAAAAGAAAACATTATTTAATTAACATTGTGTTTCTGATTACAAAAAAGTTCGATTATACAAAAAATAAATAAAATAAAAATTAAAAAACCTGCGGCCTATACTCGAGAAATTTTTTTCCTAAAATCTCGTGTCAAAAGCTTAGGCGCGACCTATATTTGCACGCGGCCTATATTCGCACAAATACAGTATGTATATCTTTATATGTATTAACTTATATGGTATTTTGTATGAAATAAATTGCATGGCTGCAATGGTGATTCTTTAAATGAACAATTTTGTCACATATTGAATGAAACCATAATACATGAAAATTAAAACCAGGCTTATTTGTTTTCGTGATACACTAGGTTTTGGCAGTTATTACCTTTGAATGTCTTTTTGATCATCAGTCTCTTTCTGTAGCTCAGTTACTCGCTGAATCAACTGTTGGAGAACATTTGCTGAGAACAACAATTTGTCACTCATTCTGTGTGTTATAGTGTTTGTGCTGTCCATACACTGAATCTGATGAAGATGTAGTACTACTGCTGTTTCAATCCTATTAAGCAGCTGCTGTTTCTTGAGCTGAAACACAATTCTGTATTAGTCATACACACTTTTTCCCAGACATACTAAATAATAATATCAGATTCATAGTATTAGTGGAGAGGAGATGAAGTGTGCCTGCAAAATAACTAATTTACTGTGAAAAGTTCAATATTTTAGTTTAATAGATGATTATATTAGTTTACAGAAAAATGTTGCTTTCAGTTGTATTATTATATACTTCATAAACACTATTAATCTTATGTTCAATGCTATTCAGTCTACTTTATACAGTGTATATGTATTGCAAAAAAAGATGAAACCAATATCATTGTAAAACGGTTTACAGTGAATAAAGATTCTTGATTCTTGATCTGTCATCTGAAGATAGGAACCACATTAAAAGACAGAGAAGAAAATAAGAACAAGAAACATACATGGAGCACAAAAACTGTATAATACATAAGTTGAACAAAATTGGGCTAAATGTGATGCAAATCAAATTCGTTACAGAGAATTCTACAGAGCAACTGTCAAACAACTCACTGCAAGCCCCCTCTATATTTTTAACTTTGTGTGTGTGTGTGTGTGTGTGTGTGTGAGAGAGAGAGAGAGAGAGAGAGAGAGAGAGAGAGAGAGAGAGAGACAGAGAGAGACAGAGAGGAAAATAATATTCACCAAGGTTCATGTATCTTTGGCACTCACTGGCAGTAAGTTGAAAGCCAATACAACAGCACTACTCCACCACTCTCTTCTCTCAACCTGCTTTTCATTCAACACTGAATATTTTGAGGAAGTTGACTGTGTTATCACGGGCAGTTCTCTCTCTTCAGGCAGGTAACTTTCATATCCCTTGTAATCCAGCAGCCAGAGGAGCATTCTTTGAAACCTAGCTTCCCACATCCAAGATACCAAACACTTCCTTCACTGACTCTCCAACATCTCCTCCCCTTTATTGCCTGGATCCTTACTCATCACTGTTGATGTCACTTCGCTGTACACCTTTATTCCACATGCCCATGGTCTTACTATTCTCGAACACTACCTTTCTCAGTCTCCATCAGACTCCAAGCCCAATACTCATCCATTATAATAAACAATTACTTTGCCTTTGAACAAGACATATACAATCAAATCTCTGGCACAGCCATGGGCATCCGTTATGGGGCCCTCCTGTGCCAACATATCCATAGGCCTATGATCAAAAATATATTAAAAACCAACAGCCATAACTGTACTGATTTTATTATCTGGCAACCAGTTTCAGCACCTCATTACTGCCATATTCAAGTCATCATGACATACAAGAAGAGAATGCAATATATATATATATATATATATATATATATATATATATATATATATATATATTGCTTTCTACAGTTCTACAGTATGTCTGCCTAAGTGTACTTGTGTCTGTGTAAATGTGTGGGTGTATGTGCATTTATTTACCTTCCATTTTTTCCCCCAAGGTAAGTCTTTCCTGTCCCGGGATTGGAATGGCTCCTTACCCCCTTCCTTAAATCCCTCATCATTTCCTTTTCCCTCTCCTTCCCTTCTGCCTGATGAAGCAGCTAGGCTGCGAAAGCTAGCATTTTTGAGTGTGTGTGTGTGTCTGTGTGTTTATTTGTTGCTATTACTGCCTGTGCCCCTTCGCCTGGTAAGTGTTCTTCATCTATTTTTTACGTGTATATATATATATATATATATATATATATATATATATATAAAAATAAAAATAGAAAAGAGATGACTTACCAAAAGGAGCGGCTCGTCGAGAGAAACAAATAAAATCACACACAAACACACATACAAGCTTTCGCCACCACTGGCAGCTTCTTCAGGAAAAAGAGGAAAAAAGGGGAGGAAAAGGGAAGGATATGGGTTTTAAGGAAGTGGAAAAGGAGTCATTCCAATCCCAGGAGTGGAAGGACTTACCTTAGGGGAGGTAAGTCCTTCCACTCCTGGGATTGGAATGACTCCTTTTCCACTTCCTTAAAACCCATATCCTTCCCTTTTCCTCCCCTTTTTTCCTCTTTTTCCTGAAGAAGCTGCCAGTGGTGGCGAAAGCTTGTATGTGTGTTTGTGTGTGATTTTATTTGTTTCTCTCGACGAGCCGCTCCTTTTGGTAAGTCATCTCTTTTCTATTTTTATTTTTATTTATCCCACCGGGAAAGTTTCCCTCTATAATTTATATATATATATATATATAATAGCAACAAATAAACAAACAGACACACACACACACAAAAATGCTAGCTTTCGCAGCCTAGCTGCTTCATCAGGCAGAAGGGAAGGAGAGGGGAAAAGGAAATGATGAGGGTTTTAAGGAAGGGGGTAAGGAGCCATTCCATCCTGTCCCGGGATTGGAATGGCTCCTTACCCCCTTCCTTAAAACCCTCATTTCCTTTTCCCCTCTCCTTCCCTTCTGCCTGATGAAGCAGCTAGGCTTCGAAAGCTAGCATTTTTGTGTGTGTGTGTGTCTGTTTGTTTATTTGTTGCTATTACTGCCTGTGCCCTTTCGCCTGGTAAGTGTACTTCATCTATTTTTTACGTATATTTTTCCTTTTAGGAATTTTTCCTCTATAATATATATATATATATATATATATATATATATATATATATATATATATATATATATATATATATAAATAGAAAACAGATGACTTATATGGATGAATTAAACTGAATTCACAGCTTCTATATGAATACATTTGTGAAAATGGTTGCCAGATAGTAAAATCATTACTTTTACAGTTGTTAGTTTTTAATATATTTTTGGTCATAATTTCAACCAGCCGTTGTTCCACTGTCCACATTAATATGCAGCTACATCAATTATTCATGGGCCATCTAGATGAAATCTTCTTAGCATCCCAAAACCCCAGTTCCCAGGTCTGGTTAAAGTTCACTGATGATGCTTTCATGATCTGGACTCAGGGCTAAGACATTCAATCCTTGTTTTCTTCTCAATCTCAACTCCTTCTCTCCATTCAGTCCTTTTCAGCCCAGTATGCCACCTTTCTGGATGTTGACCTCCACCTCACTGATGGCACCCCTCACTACATTAAACCTATTAATTACCAACAGTACTTGCACTTTGACAGCTTCAATCCATTCCACATCAGAAAACCCTCCCATACAGCCTTGCCACCTGTCATGGTAATTTTCAGTGATGACAAGTCCCCTACTCAATATGCTGAAGGCCTCACAAAGACCTTCACAGACAGACATTATTGTCCTGATCTAGCCCCGATACAGATGCCCTGTGCCATATCCACACACAATAACAATCCTTCTTTCACCACCAAGAATCAGCCACAAAGGAGTATCCCTCTTGTCTAAAAATACCACCCTGGAATGGAATAATTAAATTACATCCTTCATCAGGTCTTTGATTATCTGTCATCATGCCATGAAATGAGAGACATCCTACCGAAGATCCTTCTGAACGCTACTAAAGTGGTGTTCTGTCGTCCACCCAATCTCCACAACATCATAGTCCATCCGTATGCCACTCTCATCCCAATCCCTTACCATAGGCATCATATTCCTGTGAAGACCCAGCTTAAAAACCTGTCCAATCCACCCATCAAGCAGCTCTTATTCCAGTACTCTCGCAGGGTTATCCCCTATCAGAGGTCAGGCTACCTGTGAAAGCAGCCATGTGATTTACCAACTCTGTTGCACGCATTGCAGACCATTTTACATTTGCATGACAACAAAACCAGTTGTCCATTAGGATGAATAGCCACTTTCAAACTTTGGCAAAACGCAAGAGGGATAACCATGTCGCACAACATGTGGCTGAACACAATACACTTGATTTAAGTACTGCTTTACTGCCTGAGATATTTGGATCCTTCCCTCAACCAGCAGCTCTTCTGAACTGCACAGATGGGAGTTGTCACTTCAACATTTTGTATAGTCCTGCAACCACCCTGACCTCAACCAAAGATAACTTATCATCCCTACACACCCCCCCCCCCCCTACCCTACTTAAATCTTGCTGTAGCCCTGCAATACATATATTTTTTTCCAACTGCGTGTCACAACTTACTTTATTCATCATTCTTCATATTTCAATATCCTCTTAATAAATTACTTTCTTATTTTTTTCATTTTAAAGCCCCTCTCCAACTCCCCCCCCCCCCCCCCCCCTTTATCCTCTCCTGCAGTTTCCCTTTACTACATTCTACACTGCATCTGACATTCCCACCTATCAAAGCCTTTACAATCCATCATACAACATGAAATGTTCAGTCCCCAGCATCCTTCCCCCTCACTCAACATCTGCTCCCATCTTCACTCACTGTCACGATTCTTGTTGCACTGGAGTTGCCAGATATGGTGGTAATGTGAGTATGGTTATGCCTGAGTGGCCAGGTAAAGACAGTTAACAACAAGTGGGTCCACAGATCATCTTCATAAGAGAGACAGGGATAGTTTCAAATGTTACCAATAAGTTTTAATTATTAACACCTTCCCTTCAAATAGACAGTTTTTAAAGATATATGTATATATGAATGTTTGAAGCCTGGAATTAAATGAGCTCCATCAGATTTCTTATCAGATCTTTTTAATGATTTTACATAACACATGAGGATGCTATTTTAAATTGTGAAACTGGTCATGTGACTTCCATAAAGAAATATGGAGTATTTTGACTGTGCTTGCCTACTGTACATATAAAGTGTTATAATCTGCATGGCAAATGGCTGCTTTGTTGAGACTTTAATTGTGAAAAAGGGCAATGAACTTTAACGTTTCCAATTCTGTTATGGAATTGTAACTGAAGAGTGTTTGTGATTCTACATGATATTTTACAAGTGTTAATATGTTGTTTTTCAAAATAAGATTTGAACTATTTTAAGCTGATGATTATTTCATCTTGTTTGATCATACAATGGACTTAGTATCTGAGCGTTGTCGATGATTTCATAATTGGGGATTTTTCTACCATTCTCATTACACAGTTAAAGCATCTGTTCTGATAATTTTAAAAGGTTTATTTCTATTTATTACTTTTGTTTGTATAGGCTCACTTCCTATAGATCAAAACATGTGATGAATAAACATTATTCAACTGAGTTATCTGGCATTGCCTACATTATCTACAGATATTACAATAAAACCTCTTTTATAATTAATCATTTATCTTTATTCATATTTCATTATTGTTTCACAGATGGTAGCTGCTGTAATGCACAATTCCACATATGATGCTCACCTTGTCAAGTCTGAGCCTGGACTGCCGATGCAGGTGCCTCTGCCTCGGCTCTGCTTGCTACTCTCTGCTAGGTGTCATAGCAGTAGCTTTGTTGAGCAATGAGCAAGACCACTGGTGGACTTTTGGAGTACTGTTGGTGGGATTTGAAATAGTTTGTGTCTTAGTTGAATGTGCTTTGTAGCATCCCTCCCCCTTTGGGAAGCAGATGCTCCGCCCCTGAGGAGGCACCTTAGTCGTCGATCTCCATGCCTTCCATGGAGGAAGACACAGGACAGTCTCCACTGAGGGAAGAGAGATTCCTGGCTGGTATGGATAAGTATAAAACACACTGATGACGGATAGGGCATTTGAATGTACATCCAAGGACTTGAGAAATTGGCATAAGCAGCATCTCTGCATCTGGCAGTTCAACTCATGTTTCGTCCTGAAGGAGGTTTTGTGCTGGAACATTGGCAGGAATGGCAAGACTTAGGGCACTGATGACCTTTAGCAACAACTGGCAAGAGTTAATGGTAGTGGTCATTATCCTCTGGAACATCCCTGATGGGTGTCGCATCACCTGAGGACAAAGGTACAGTAGGCTCAATGCAAGGAGGAGTTTGGTCTGGCACACAGACCCAAAGATGTGCTTCCCTTGTGTAATGTAACATCATGAGCAGTCCTCTAGTGAAGCTCAGGATACCATATTTATACTTTACAGACCGATACCAGCCACATTACTTTGGTTCCTATTGTTCCCATTCCTTTCGTCCTTTCTGTTCCATTTCTGTAATTACATAGTACTTATGGCACGACTTGAGTGTTTATGTATATATATAAAGACTGCAATATATATATAAATAAATTATTTTGAAGCGATAATATTACAAAACTGAGTATTTAATCAAATTGTGTAATGTAGAAACTTCTAGAAGTTCAATTGTTCCTCATTGTTTCACAATATGTAATTATGTCAAATTACTGTCTATCATTCGCAAACTTTAATCAACTTGCATTTAAAACAAACCGTTACCATGAATCCATACTGTAATTTACATCGGATGTGTTATTTCTACTGTAATTATAACACCTAAGAATGTGCCATATTTTATTAATTTTTGATGTCTTAAAAGTGCTTAGCAACATGATTATTAACTGTGAAGGGAAAAAGGAATTAACAAGTGTTTTGGACAGGTCAGGAAAGCTGCTAGTCAATCCTGTGGATGCCTTGAGCAGATGGAGGCAATTATTTGAAGAATTGCTCAATGTAGGTGAAATGTTCAATGATATGTCAGATTTTCAGGTAGAAAGGGATAGGAACGACGATGGAAACAGGATCTCATTTGAGGAAGTTGAGAAAATGGTCAGTAGATTACAGTGCAATAAAGCGGCTGGGGTGGATGAACTCATCAAATACAGTGGAATATCAGGTCTCAAACAGTTACACAGGATAACTGAAAAGACGTGGGAATCGGGACAAACATGGAAACAGAAAAGATTGCAACAACTATGAGGTATCTCTTTAATTAGCGTTGTAGACAAAATATTCTCAGGTATTGTTGAAAAGAGAGTGCGAGTATTAATTGAGGACAAGTTAGATGAAAATCAGTGTGGCTTTAGGCCTCTTAGAGGTGGTCAGGACCAGATCTTTAGCCTATGGCAGTTAATGGAAAAGTATTATGCGTGGAACAGGGAATTGTATCTATGTTTCATAGATCTGGAAAAGGCTTATGACCATTTTCCTAGGAGGAAGCTACTGTCAGTTCTTCAAGATTATGGTATAGGAGGCAAACTTATGCAGGCAATCAAAGGGCTTTACATAGACTGTCAGGCAGCAGTTAGAGTAGATGGCAAATTAAGCTCATGGTTCAAGGTAGTTTCAGGGGTAAGACAAGGCAGTAACCTGTCACCACTGTTGTTCATACTATTCATGGATCATATGTTGAAAACAGTAGACTGGCAGGGCGGGATTAAAATAGGTGAAAACAAAATAAGCAGCCTCGCATATGCGGATGACTTAGTTGTAATGGCCGATTCAATTGAAAGGTTGCAAACCAATATTTCAGAGCTCGATCAGAGGTGCAAGGATTATGATATGAAGATCAGCATCTCCAAAACGAAAGTAATGTCTGTGGGAAAGAGATTCAAACAGACTGAGTGCCAAATAGGAGGAACAAAGTTAGAACAGGTAGATAGTTTCAAGTACCTGGGATATATTTTCTCACAGGATGGCAACATAGCGAAAGAACTGGAATCAAGGTGCAGCAAAGCTAATGCAGTGAGTGTTCAGCTATGATCTACTCTCTTCTGCAAGAAAGAAGTCAGTACCAAGACTAAGTTAGCAGTGAACCGCTCTATCTTTCGACCAACTTTGTTGTCTGGGAGTGAAAGTTGGGTGGATACAGGTTACCTTATTCATAATGTAGAGGTTACAGATATGAAAGAAGCAAGAATGATTGCAGGTACTAATAGATGGGAACAATGGCAGGAGGGTGTCCATAATGAGGAAATCAAAGAAAAACTGGGAATGAACACCATATATGAAGCAGTCAGAGCGAACAGACTGAGATGGTGGGGTCATGTTACAGGCGTGGGAAAAGCAAGGTTACCTAAGAGACTCATGAGCTCGGCAGCGGAGGGTAAGAGGAGTTGAGGTAGACCAAGAAGAAAGTACTTAGATTTGGTGCAGAATAATTTTGAAATAAAAGGCATAACATCAGACGAGGCATCAATGTTAGCATTGAATAGGGGATCATGGAGGAATTTTATTAGAGATACTATGCTCCAGACTGAACGCTGAAAGGCATAATCAGTCTCTAATGATGATGATGATGATGAGATATGATGATCTAATTACAAGTACTACAGAAAAGGAATCATCATACTTGGCACCTGAAGTGGTGGAAGCTGCATTGGAGTAGTTGCAGAGGTGATCACAGGAGGAAGTAGTGCACAAGAAGAAGGCAGTAGCCGATCTGCAACAGGTGTTCCACCAGGGTCGGGAAGAGGCCGTGACCCGGAGACCCAGCAAGATCTATGAGGTACCCCATCCGCGACCCGCTAACGGAAATGATCATGGTGGCACATTACCACACCATTGCAGGTCCAAAGCTGATAAAGGCGCCAACCCTGCAAACTGTGCACCACAGCAGGAACCCATTTAGGGTGGTGCCCAAACCTTCGGGCCCAAACCTTAGCCCCTGGGTCATACTGAGAAGGATGCCAAGCAGAAACAGGAAAAGATGGAGACAAGGAAGGCCGAAGAAGATGAAGGAGAGTGTGAGGTTGACACCCATGTAATAGTTCTGTGGTGCTTTTAACCCTGATGGGAGTGAAATGATAAGAACTCAAAAAACATGTTAAGGCCTCTTTATAATAATGGAAAGTCCAGGTTGGAATTAATAATAGAGTAAGGACAGTTTACAACTAACCGCAAAGACGTGACGACAAACTGCAACAGGCACAAACAAAAGACACACACATACAACACTTTCAGCTATCGGCCATGGCCTTCTTCAGAAAATAGAACACTCATGCAATCACACAGGCACACAACACAGTCATACAACCATCACCTTCGCCTGCTGCACTAAGGCCTCTATAGTGGATGAACCTTCAACATGTTTTCTCATTTGAACCTTGAACGTGCGAACCATCCTCTCTGCCTCACCGTTGGATTGAGGATGAAAGGGAGGAGCCCGAATATGGCAAATGCCTTGCTGAGCACAGAAGTCCTGAAAGGATTGAGAGGCAAACTGAGGGCTGTTGTCAGACACGATTGTAGAGGGAAGTCCTTCAATAGCAATTACATGGGACAGAGACTGAATAGTGGCTGCCGAGGTTGTGGAAGCACAACAAGCTACGTAAGGAAATTTTGAAAAGGTATCAACAACAATCAGCCAGTATGAAGAGAAAAAGGGGCCTGCAAAATCAACATGAATGCACTCCCAGCAAGACTGGAAGGGTGGCCATGGTGAGAGAGTAGAGCACGGAGTCATCTGATGTCGAGTGCACGGCGGGCATGCCACAACCATGTGAACAATGTCGCTATCAATGCCAGGCCAGAACACGTGATGATGTGCCAAATTCCCCAATGGCCTTGATGAAGCAACCAAAGGACTTGCTGCCTAAGAGCACCAGGAATGATGAACCTGGAAGACGAGTCATCAGTAGCCAACAGCAAAACATCCTGGAAGACAGAGGTGGTAGCGCAGAGCAAAGTAATTTCGCAAGGGATCCAAAGCTTTGCCTGGAGGCTTTTCCGGCCACCCATTTTGAAATAAGGAGAGCACCTTACTGAGTCATATCAATCCTGGAAGCATCAATGGGAAATCTGTCCACAATGTTCTGAGCCTCCATATCCAAATGGTAACACAGCAATTCACCATTATTGAAGGAGGGGTCCGGCTCGATTGGAAGCATTGGTATGTTGATCAGTGGCCCAAAAGTGCATCATATAGTGATACCATGAAAGAAACAGTGCCCAGCTTTGAAGGTTGTGGGCAGCTTTATCAGGCAATGAAGTTGAAGGATTGAATAAGGCAACCAGTGGCTTGTGGTCAGTAATGAGTTGAAACTCATATAGAAACACATGAAATTTCTGAATGGCATACACAATGGCAAGTGCCTCCTCCACAATTTGGGAGTATCATTGCTGAGTAGCAGTGAGGGTCTTGGAAGCAAATGCAGTTGGACGTTCAGAGACATCAGTAAATTTGTGAGACAGGACGACACCTAATCCCATCTGGGAAGCGTCGGTAGCCAACACCAAGTGCTGGCCTGGATGATATGTGACCAAACAAGGAGCAGACGTGAGTTGGGTCTTCAACCTCTGAAAGGCCTTTTCACAGGCTGGAGTCCACTGAAACAGAGTGTTTTTTCAAAGTAAGGTGTGCAAAGAATGAGCCACTGTGGCAGCATCAGGAAGAAATTTATGGTAATAGATAATTGTGCCTATAAAAACCTGTAGCTCTTTAATGTCAGTAGGCCTAGGCATGGCTGTGATTGCAGCAACATGCTGTCGCAAGGGACAGATGCCCTCCTTAGAAAGCTCAAAGCCAAGATAGATGATTGAAGGCTGGAAGAAGTTTGATTTAGACATGTTGTATTTGAGGCCAGCTGTCTGAACGACTGTGAACAGTGTATGAAGATTTGACAAATGCTGCTCTCTGATGGCACCCATGACAACAATGTCATCTTGATAATTAACATACCCATGAACATAAACTGTTAATTGTTCTAAACAGCATTGGGAAATCTTGGGAGCACTAGCCACTCCAAATGGAAGACGCTGATATTGGTACAATCTGAAGGGTGTGTTGAGTACCAGGGGACCTCTGATAGGTCAAGTTTGGAGAAAAACTGATCTCCGGCAAGTTTTGCAAAGAGCTTGTTTGGGTGTGGCAAAGGTTATGTGTCAATGATGCTTTGGGCATTAACAGTGTTCTTAAAATCACCAAAAAGATGTAACTGGCCATTAGGGTTTTTAACAATCACTAAGGGCGATCCCATTCACTGGAGGGAATAGGCTTCACAGCACCCAGAGAAGTCAACCTATTCAATTCCTGCTTAACTTGGTCGTGCAAGGCAAAGGGCACTGCACACGTGCGAAAAAATCGAGGGTGAGCCGTAGACTTAAGGCTAACATGTGCTCTAAAACTTATGACACAACCTAAACCTTCCGAAAAGAGAGATGAAAATTCAGAGGATAGAGTCTCAATTTGCTGGGATGGAACTTGTTCAGAAACGAGGTGGATGGAGACCCTCATAGAAAATGTGAAAGCCTTAAAGGCATCCATGCCACGTAAATTTCCAATATGAGGGTCATCTACAACCAAAAAAGTCAAGAAATGAACCATATTTTTATATGCTGCCAACACTCTGAACTTACCTAGAACCAGAATGCTCCGCTTGTTATAATTGACCAGCTGTCGATCAACTGAAGAGAGTGCAGGGACCCCAGGTCTACATAGGTTCGGTAATTTACAAATGTCACAGCTGCGCCAATATCTACCTCTAAGTGGAGCGTTTGTCCCAATACTTTAAGTTTTAGAAACAATTTTGTCGTGCTGGAAGCCATAAGGAAAACACAATTAACGTCCATCGTAGAGTCTGTGTCAATAGAAAACTGAGAGTGGCATACAGCTGCAATGTGGCCTTTCTTCCTGCATTTATTGCACATGGCACAGCATTTAGGACACGCCGCACAGTCATGTTGGACGAAACATAAAGGACACTACGGAAGTATTATGCACGGCCATAGTGTTGCCCACTGTGACTGTTGTTGCGCGGCCGGTTGCTGCCCTACGAGCCGCTGGGAAGTAGTGTTTACTGCTGCTACATCCTCCGCACCGTGTGAATCAACAAAAGAAGGACCGAAAAAGAAGGATCAACTGCCACACAAAACCTCAAATTTATCGCCGGCTGCTTGCAAAATCTCAAAAGACTGAGCAATGTTCAATACCTCAGCCTGCAATGGTTTTTCACATTGAAGAGCACATTGATGAACCTCTTTGTCAGGAGCCAACCTAATGTCAGCATCACAAACCATAGAACCAGCATAAGAATCCTTGTGTGAATCAGTAATGAACAAACATCTCCGACTCAAACCCTGAAGTTATGCGATCCAAGCATGATAAATTTGATGGGGCTTTCTCTGACAGTGGAAGAATGCAACACAACGCTGTGGCAACATGTGTGTGTTTGTGATAATAAGTAGATAACAACTGACACTCACCAAAGGAAAGAGAGGCCGGGTCCCGCAGAGGTGCCAACTGACTGAGCAATTGATAAACACGAGGAGAAAGCCAGGACAAAAACAAGGCCTTCCATACATTAGCATCCACAACTCCAAAAAAGGTAAAGCAGTCAACAATCCGAAGATTGGTTTGAACACAACAGTGCTTTACTAGGCATGGTCCTGTTTGGAGGTGGTATGCCGTTGCCTTCCTCCGACCTTCGAACTGACTTACCCAGTCAGTTTTAGGGGGACTCCAAATGCAAGAAAATGTTGTTGTAGCCACATCTCATATGCATCCCAATCTTCAGCCGAGTAGTCATACTGAGGAAATGGGGGCGGAAACTTCGATGGCGCATATACCCTAGCAGACAATGTGTTGGAAACTGTCATGATAGCAGACGTAAAAGCTCTCTGCTGTTCTAGAAGAGCCTGAATGACAGCCTCGGTATCCATAAGTCCGTACTGAGAACACAAGCGAGTGAGAGATGAGCAGAATGTGAAATTCTTTGCCAATTACTGCTGTAACACACTTCCACATACGATGCTCACCTTGTCATGTCTGAGCCTGGACTGCCAACGCAGCTGCCTCTGCCTCGGCTCTGCTCACTGTTCTCCACTAGGTCTCGTGGCAGTAGATTTGTTAAGCAATGCGTGATACCTCTGGCGGACTTTGTAGTACTATTGGTGGGATTTCAAATAGTCTGCGTCTTAGTCGAATGTGCTTCTTAGTTATAGCCTATGCATAGAATGTTTGACTGTAGGATCACCGGTATAAGGTACCATTTGTAGCTAATGTAATTTCTGGGCATGGAAGTAGATGTGTACAGTTCAACCTGATATTACACTGAGCCATATTTCTTGAATAGAGCCATATGTAGCCCAATACATGTAAGTTGTGTCTGGCCAATACAGCTTAGCCTGACCACATAAAGTTGCAACTGTTTATACCAAATTAGAAATAATAATTAAAAAATAAATAAAATAAAAAAACTTTAATAGTGACAGTATAAATATTTGGATGGCTGAGATTATGGCAGAAATCTGAAAATACTTTAAAGTCCTTTGAATAATAACTGTTGTAAGGCAACCTGGAATATGTACATAGAAATATGTAATTGAGAAACCCAGTTCAAACCTATATGTGCTGCATAAACTCAGCTGCATGAAAGACACAGATATTGTGATAATGTTATACTATGAACTGATCCATTCGACATTAAGTTATGGCATAATTTTATAGGGAGGCACATCCAAAACAAACCTTAAAAGGGTATTTGAATTATAGTACGTGGGTATGTGTGATTATAGTGAAATGAATTAGATGTATACATATTTCATTCATCCCAGGAATCATGAATCTTAGTATTTTTGCCTGTTATTGAAATCAGTATTGGCGTAATATCAGTCACAGGAGTTCCAAGGCTTTCAAGAATGCTTTAAGTTTAAATCCTTATCTATTTCTTTTGGTAATTTTACATTCTATATTGTAGCTTTTTATTTCGTTAAATCATTTTGGAGCTACATTAACATTATGTGCTATTTGGCAATTGTAGACACTTTGAATTCATCTGCTTTTATCCATATTGCAGTTACTAGTAAGATTAGATGGTAGTTTCCAGAGAACAAAACGATAAAGATAGCTGAATGGCTATTGTTATATAAATGTCAATTTGGCACTTCACTGTACTATAACTATCCAGTATATAACTACTTTAACTCCTATATTGGACAAAATTCACATATGCTTCAAATAACACTCAAGATTATTTGACACATTACATCCATGACATAAGGATATACAGCCTCTTCCTTGAGCACAAATGGAACACTATGAAGTATAAAACAAAGTCATAACATATGAGACTAATGGACTAGAAAAACTACCTTGAAAACCGAGTGAGGTAATAAATAAAACCAACACTACTGTCCATCCAAAATGCAGCACTGACTATGAATGGAACTATCAGAGCCTAATTTATTTTGAAGTAGAAATATCACATCATTTAAGATAGTGAAATCAGTACCAAGTGTTGCCATTAATGTTGGGTGTAACTGCTGCAACATGCTCAAGCACTGAATCAGAGATGCTCTGGATGTGCTGTGTTGTATAGCAATCTATGCTGCTTGCACATAGTGCTTAACTTCATCTGGTGTAGCTGTGAATGGTGTACCTTGGGCCCATATGTTTCAATAGACAAGGATGGAGGCCAAGACAGCAGCGCAATTCTTTGGGTGATGAAGAAGTCTTGAACATTGTGCACCATATATAGCTGTGTATTATCTTCAAATTGATGAAACGAAAATTATAGAGGGGAAACTTTCCTGGTGGGATAAAAAAATAAAAAATAGAAAAGAGATGACTTACCAAAAGGACCGGCTTGTTGATAGAAACGAATAAAATAACACACAAACACACATACAAGCTTTCGCAGCCTAGCTGCTTCGTCAGGCAGAAGGGAAGGAGAGGGAAAAGGAAATAGGCTTTCTACAGTTCTACAGTGTGTCTGCCTAGGTGTGCTTGCATCTGTGTGGATGTGTGTGTGTGTGTGTGTTTGTTTGCCCTCCTTTTTCCCCCTAGGGTGGGTCTTTCCTGTCCTGGGATTGGAATGACTCCTTATCCACTCCCTAAAACCCTCATCATTTCCTTTTCCCTCTCCTTCCCTTCTGCCTGACGAAGCAGATGGCTGCGAAAGCTTGTATGTGTGTTTGTGTGTTATTTTATTCGTGTGTATTATCTTCTTGTAATATGGCCATCAACAAGCTCCAAAGGTATGTGGGGACAACAGGCTTGAACGCCTCAGAGAATAATTAGTTATTGTACATACAATTTGTACAAGAGGGGTGTGTGAATGGAATCCAAATACACTCTGAAGAATAATATGGGATGCAGGACCAGTATGCCAACTCATAAAGCAACAATTCAACAGCTTCTCACCTGGTGTCTCCAGACTGGAGCAAGTAGAATTGCAAATGAAACAAAATTGTTTTTACGGGTGGGTACCAATCCTGCCTGCATCACCACAGTGGTCAGATTAAAAGTCTGGAGGCAGTAGTGAGAGTCTATTGAACTGTTAACTTGTGCTTAAAATTACTGGCCTGGCACCTAGTATTTTGGTGTGGGGTTGCTCCACTTCCACACACCCATAGTAAGCATTGGCAGTACAATAACCAGCCAGTGTTTATGCATTGCCGGTATATTAACCATCCAGTGTTGGATCTCTGAAGTGTTGGAGTCTGTTGTTCTCCCAGACCTTTGGAGCTCGACTATGGCCTTATTGCAAGAAGATAAGGCACGACCACACTTGGTATACAATGTTCATGACTTCTTCATCATCCATCAGATTGCATTGCTGCCTAGGCCTCCCTGTTGTACTGATTTCTCACCTATTGAAAACCATTTGGTCAATGATTGTGAAACACTTGACATGGGATACACAACACACTGCTACACCAGATGAACACTCAATATTGATTTCACCATCTTCTTCTCTCCATATGGGTCAATTGTGTGATCTTTATGCAATGTGTTATCTCCAAAATAAATTTGACTGTGATATCTCTGGTCCTTCTTGGCATTGCATATTGAGTGGCCAGCAGCATATTTTTGAATGCAAACTGTTATTATAGTATAAATGATTTTATGTTCAATACTATTTAGCTCAGATTTCAATGGAGTTACAGTATCAAAAAGAAATATAAATTATTTGTACGGGTATGTGTAACATAAAAAAGGTAAACAATAATAATTTAACAGGAAATATTATTGTAAAAAATTATAATTTTCTAAATGCTTGGTAAACAATGTGTAGGTAATACAGTTTTACGAGATTCATACAGTGTATTTTCTCTATGAATAAAAGAAATTAAAATAAAAGTAAATAAATACATGCAGAGATGCAATGAATTTATCAGAAATTATTTTGAAAAAGTAAAATAATTTGGCTCAGAAAGCTCAAATTTCTTTTGTCGATAATATTACTTCATAAATAAATTAAAAGTTTTTATGAAAGAGTCATAAATATTTTGAAATAGTTTACATTTGTTCCTCTAGGCAAATTTTTTTAACTAGTTTCAGTTTAACCAACATACCTGGAGAGCATCATATCTTTGCTGCAATAGCTTTGAATTGAGTTCCACACTCTTCATTTTCTTGGAAGTTGTTTCTAATTCTTTTTTAATTTCTTCTATTTCTTTAATTTTCTCTGCAATTCTCTGTTCAAGAGAGTGTCTAAAAAAATTATTTTTATAAGGAAAAATGGCAAATGGAAAGTAATTTTAAAAAAATCTTATATAATTACTATTTACTTCACCTGTCAGATCGTAGTTTAAGTGTCAGTTCATACAGTTCTACTCTACAGCCATCTGGGCATACATTGTCAACAATTCCTTTTGGCTGCATTTCAGCTGGTGTCAAACTCTCATTTCCTATGTCATCCTCTGAAGAGCTGTCTTCATAGAGGCTCATATTATCATCTGAATCTGATTTAAATTGATAGGCATTATGCACAAACATAGATCATGAGTGGTGAGTGCAAAAAGGTAAGTAACCATTAGACATTATCTTGGCTATCTTCATGTGCACTTTCACTACTTACAAAAAAGACATACTACTGAGGGCTTCAAAAATAAGGTAAACATTTGAAACAGAACACATTTTTGGTCAAAGTCAGTACATGAGATGTCCCCTGCCAATTTCAACTTTATTTCAATATACATCCACTTAAAAATTGTTTCCTATGAATCCATCATAAACTGTGATTGATATTTATTCAAGTGTGTGTGTCCTGCCAAATTATAAAAAAAGGGTAGCATAATTTCCAGGTACATTATTACAGCTCATTCTACTTAAACAACAATTAATTGCCAAAAATAAGATTAGTGGCACAGAAAATATTATTCATCCAAACATATATTTTGGCATGAGATTCTGATGGGGTAGTAATACATAAAACATGACTTCTGACAATATAATGTCACAGTCTCTCCTACCCAGTTTCCTCTCTCACCTTCAAGTTGGCAAACTACAAGAACCTGAGCAATCCTGTGAAAGTTCCCAATGGGAAGCAGGATCAACACATACAAAAGTGGGAGAAATGATCTTCCTCCGAACAGGGGATTAGGTACACGGCCAACACCTCTGCCTTGGGAAACATTGCTGCAAATAACTTAACAGGCAATACTGGACTGCCCTCACAAAGAGGAAATAAACTAACAAACCATGATGTGAATAAGACTATTTAAATTTTGAACAAGGAATATATGAATCCTGAGGCAATCATAATCAATCAATAACATGGCTGAAGAAGTTTTGGAATAAATAATTAGCTGCTCTCTTGGACCATAGATACTAGTGCACTGGACAAACAATAGATCAGCTTTACACATGGTATGTAGTAACATAAAACTGCATGATTGTTGGCAAGAACTAGCCAGAAATAGACAACAGCTTAGAAGATTTCAAGAAATGCAACTGTTTTAAACTCTTAATATTCACACTTCAAATTTCTTGTTACTCCCCTCATCAAAAAACTCTGTATAATTATAGGCACTGCTGGAGGCAACCACTGTTTTGCCAACAGTCATGTGGTATCGCTGTAAAGATATTGGTGCCATGAAAATGATCTTATGCCCACTCTACCATTATCTATGATTGAAAACTAAACCACCCTCCATGAGATCAGATGGTAGTTTAAAGGGGAGAAATGCAAGCAAAATTTTACACTATATCACTTGGATATATATGATAGACAAGGATGACAAGCAAATAACAGTCACAAATCTACCCTTGCCTTTATGCCACATAATTATATGAGAATACGTACCTTCAGAATAAAAGGAAACTTTCATAATACAACTTTAGTAAATGTTCATGCTACAACTGTAGGATCAGATGAAGATTTGAAAATAGTACTGGGATAAGCAAAAGCTTGGAAAGAAAACTCCTTTCCATGCCCTTTTTGGTAAGGAAAGTTTCAATGAGGTAACAAGTACTAATGTTCTTAAAGCATGAGCATATGTTTCCCAAGAAAAACATTCACAAAGAGAGGTGGAAAAGTCCAGGAACAAATGAAACAATCTGTGGGGATCGATACTAAACAACACTGGACAAGTGTAGTATCTTTGTGTTTTATGAAAGATCTTTGCTGTAAGGAAGCAGAAACACCAGTTCCCGCCTGATTATTGTACGGTGTAAACGCGTAATAATAAAGTCAGTGTATAAAAGTTGGAGTGTCTCGTGTCTTATCCGACCTGATCCTATAAACCTCCACATTGGTGACCCCGATCAAGTGTCGCTTTCGAGTTACCGCCCAAAGTGCTTTCCATCTGCGTCTACCGCGATATTTGTGCTCCCGCATTCGCATGCCGCCTATTGTCCGTACTGTGCACAATGGCTTCACCTAACGGACCTCCGCCGCCCGGATTCTGCCGTCCCGTGAGTGTGCCTCCACCTGCCGAATCCCGTCGAGGACAGCAAATTTCTTACAGCTCCAGGATTGCTACTCCGTGTGCAAGCTTTGTCAGTATGCCTGTGCCTACTATGGACTCCGGCTTTGTTAGCCCGCAAAAATGCAATCTTACAAGGGACAGCAGTGCTGGAGAGGTTCTCTCCTCGACGCCGAGGTTTCCTTCCGCTCCCGCTAATGCAGCGGAATTTTTAAGGCTGAACTCTAGTCAACAGAATGCTACGGCATTTGAAAGGCCGCCCGTTACGTATCACTCCGCGCCTGTTGAACCTCGTGTGCAGGACACCTTTTTCGCCACACCGGATGTAAACAACGAGTGCAATAGAGTTCATGAGGGTGCCTCGAACGTTTACGACCATAACTTCAGTGTTTCTGCTTCGGTCGGAAATGTTTTGAACACGAACAATGCGGCAGCCGGTGTTCAAACTCCTAACTGTCAGCAGTGCAGTATTCATCCGCCACACCAGTGGGACCCATCTACCCGACTTCCGACACACGATGTTGCCTCTGAGGCTCTGCACGCGAACTCTTTTCACCAATTTTATAATGTGTCACCGCAGTTTCTCCAGATTTCATCGCCTGCTAACAGGGACAATTCGCTCACACAGACTGTTGTTCAATGGTTGGAGAACATGCCCACGCTACCTCCTTTCAAACCTGCTCACCCAGAGTTTTGGTTTAACTTGGTAGAGCAAACTTTCAACGTTTACGGGCTTGATGACGACGTGCGTTTTTACTGCCTTGTGAACCATCTCCACGAGCACGTTGAATTAATCTACGACCTTGTCCAGAACCCTCCCTCGACAGGGAAGTACACGGCAGCCAAGCAGACGATTCTGCAACGTGTGTCCAAAACAAGGAGAGAGAATGTCAGACAACTAATATATGAAGAGCGTCTCGGCGACAGGTCTCCATCACAGTTGTGGCGATGCCTCCGTTTACTTGTCAGTGAACACGACTTGCCAAATGACACACTCACCGAGATTTGGACAGAAAAACTGCCTCTGCCTGTACAGACTGCAATCTCCGTGTACGAGGACAGGTCAGTTAACGAACTCTTACGCGCCGCCGATAGAGTTCATTCCGCCCGGCTATGCAAACTCCACGCCAGCACTTCTAGACCATCTAATACAAGACCTGTCAAGTCAATTGCTCTACCGGCACCTTCATCTCGACGCCGCGACGGTGCTTCTGACGCCGCGGAAGATCAAGGGTCGCAGCTTCCTCCGCCCCCAGCAATGACATACTATTTCTTCCATAATAGATTTGGAGAGCAAGCACGCAATTGCACACCACCTCGTACTTATGTACCCGTGGCACTTAGTTCGTACACATATGTTTTCCTGCGTGACGACACCATTAAGGCCCCCCTTCAGCCGCCTTATACTGGCCCTCACAAAGTGCTCCGTCGTGCAGCAAACACCATGGACATTCTCCTGCATGGTTCCAAAACTACCGTTTCACTGAACCGAGTGAAACCAGCTCTAGTTGCGGCCCGCTTCTGATGACTCTCCCACACCCTCAGCCCCACCCTCTTCAAACGACTCAGGCAATCGGAGTCATTCTTCTTCACAACCCCACGCCCATTCTTCGAGCAATTACCCTTCTGATGGTCCACAATATTCGAGTCAGCCCTCTGATCTCCATCCTTTCTGAGGATTTTCACCGCGCATGACTCCCTCCTCACAAAACTTCACCCTTTCAACCCCTTCTTCCTGCACAAGTTCGTTGCGCCCATCACGCGGCAAGAAATCATGTCCACATCAGTCCTCCACACCTGTTTCCCCTGGCCGTTTGCCTGCCACAACTACTCCTACCACACCCGCCTCGGATGCATCACCCTCCTTATGTCGGGGTTTTGCCACCCCCACTTGCAGCCATACGCCTCCCTCCACTGCTACCGAGGTAGAATTCAAAACTAGGGTTGAACCAGATCATATCTGTAACCTCAGTGTGTTAGTGCAGGGTGTTTCAGTGTTCATCATGCTCACGTGTGACGAAAAAAGTGATCAGGCAGGCGGTGTAGTGCAACGTGTGGCTCGACGCATCACAGCTTCCCACCTCGCCTCCGCAGGCAATCTACGTGCGTTCGTCCGCCCAAACGGAACCGTCATTGTGCGGTTCCCAGCTGACCATCGAGGCCCCCCACAACAATCGTCAAGATTCGGTCGTCGGCTTCACCCGCCATCCACCCTCGAGGACTTCGAGACTACCATGCCGGGTTTTGCCCCATGGTCACCCACCAACCGCCCCCTACCTGAGGATGCACAAGAGCTGCCAGTCACCTTTCTGCATCCCCTACCAGCTGTGTAATTTTAATCTTTTAAGTTTTTTTTTCTGTACTCCATACTGCCGGGGGGATCGATACTAAACAACACTGGACAAGTGTAGTATCTTTGTGTTTTATGAAAGATCTTTGCTGTAAGGAAGCGGAAACACCAGTTCCCGCCTGACTATTGTACAGTGTAAACGCGTAATAATAAAATCAGTGTATAAAAGTTGGAGTGTCTCGTGGCCTATCCGACCCGATCCTATACACCTCCACAAATCAAACTGATCATATGTCATAAAGATGACCACTAAGCCACAGACAGGCACATAGAATAGACAATCACATTCACACACCTCAACTTTTTGGGCACAGCCTTAATCAGAAAAAGATACACATTCATACACACAGTCCTGCACATGACTACCATCCCTAGCTCTGCTCTGGTGCAGCCGGAGCAGCCAGTGATGGTAGTCCTGTGTGCATGAGTTATGTCTGAATGGTAATATGTATGCATTGATTTCCTGAAAACTTAGTGTGCAAGAGTTCATCATCTTATTTATAAACCAACACATCCAAAGTGGGTAACTACCCTTTCTTTTGGATTTCCACTATGCATTTGACATTAGGATAGAGACAATTAAAATGATCCAATGACCAGTGTGGAAAAGCTCCACCATGTAGCGAAACAAGAAACATATCGTCTACAAATCTCAAAAAACAAGTCAGCTTCAAAAAAGATGTTTTCAGGGTGATTTCTTCAAAGTCCTCTGTAAAAAGGTTAGCAACTATGAGGGATAAAGGACTCTCCAAAGCCATACCATAAGCCTACTCAAAACACTTGTCACTGAATAAAATATTGGTGGATGTCAGAATGCAGTGGGAGAGATTCTAGTTTTTCATTAATTAAAATTGATGATTCCTCAAGATGTCCACAGCCTTGCAGAGAGATGTAGGATGCTATACAATAAGACACAAGTGGTTGAAAATGCTTTGCATTACTGGGATTGTGTTTTAAAGGATTCTGTTGAAATAAGACTAACAGGTAATATCATTAACCGAGACAGTATATACCCATTGAATAAAACACTGAAATCAGATGTTGTCAGATATGAAGAAACATTGGCATCTGAATCAGATGACCACCAGTGATTTACTTGGCCCAAGTATTTCTGCAAATTTGATGCATAGAAAGGTTCTGTTGTTCATAATTTCTATCAGGCACGGTGAGAGAGGAATAGCTTTTCTCACCTGAATATGGCGGCCAGGTGGACAGCAGAAATATTGTGTAATGATTACAGTTTCATCTGGCTGGAGACCTGATATGAATTTGAACAATTAATATACCAGGAAAGCCTAAATAGTCCCAAATATGCTAAGTAAATTACTAATAGAAAAGATGCACTTCAAGAGATAGTTGAGGAAACTACTAGCCACATAGAATCTTGGTTTGAGGCCAACAGACTGCTAATATACACTCAGAAAACGAAGTAAGAACTTTCATACAAGGCAGAATGTTACCCCATTCATTGCAGACATACCGTATTGGAAAAGATGAAATTATCAGAGTACAGGACACAAAATTTGTTGTATTAAGCATCAGTAGCACAATAAACTGAAAAGGCTTTTAAAGGCAGTGGCAAAAAGCTCATCAAAATGTGCTACTTGCTCAGATCATGATAGATTCAACCAACTACGGAAAGTCCAGGTTGTAATGTCAGTACCAAAGGATAGGTAGCAACTCACCATAAAGATGACCTCTGAGCCACAGAATGTGAATGTGATTGTTCTTTGTACCTATCTGCTACTTATCATTTGTCTTTACAGTGACTAGCTACCTATCTTTTAATTAATATAAAGCCAACCCTGACAATTTGAAGCATGTGCACCATGGTGTGTTTGAATCCCTTATGAGCAATGACATAATTTTCTGGGGAAATAGTTCTGGATACAAGATGATTTTCAAATTACAAAAACAAGTATTCAGACTAATGGCATCAAAAATTGGAAATGAGCACTGTAAACTACTGTTTAAAGCATTAAAAAAACCTGCCAATGCCATGCCTCTATATAATGAAACTGATTTGCTTTGTAGCTCAGCATTTTGGAACTGTACGAAGAAATCTTGATTGCCACACACATGACACTAAAAACATAATTCAGTTAAAAATTACTGCGCACAGCACCAAATATACATGTGGGTATTAAAATATACAACCATCTCCTACCTGATTTTAAAAGAATAAATTATCCAAAGAAAAAAAAGAACAAAACTGAAATGAATTTTATTAGATCAATGTGTTTACTCTGTTACTGCATATCTTGACACAAAACTAGAATTTATCCTAAAAACTTGTCTTTTTATATACAATGTTAATTTGTTACTTTTTCTGTCAATTTTATAAGTGTCTGTATGCAAACCTAAGCTCTGTATGACAGAAGTGGTGTTTTTTAGTTATAATTTTGAATTTACATGTTATTTGTTCTGTCCTCGTAAACCTGAATACTTTAATAAAAAGATCTGTTGATTTTTAGTATTTTACTTTAGTAATGAACTTTTAAATGTGTATGGTACTTTTTAATTCTTGTGTTATTTCCTAATATGTTTCTTTCTCTTAATAATGTGAACTCAATTAGAAATATGAATTTAATTCCGAATTTTTCATGAGATATTTACGAGTACCTATATGTTTTCTGTTTCTTGGTTTTACATATGTGTTATGTGAACACTTGTATCATTTTAACATCACAATCATAATCATTTTAACCATGTTTCATATCGGGATGGTATTTTCATTTTGCAGTGGACTGTACTTCCTGGAAGATTAAAAATATGTGCAAGTTTGGAAGGTACGAAGCACAGTACTGGAAGATCTAAACATGTGAGTATGGCCTGTGAAGTGTGTAGGGATAGCTCAGTCAGTAGAGCACTGGCCCGCAAAAGGCAGAGGTCCCAGGTTTGAATCCTGGTCCAGCATATAGTTTTCATGTGCTTGAAAGTTTCATGTACCATATCATCCTCATACACTATGTATGATCTTCAGGTTAAATAAAATTAAGTTACAATTAGTCTGCAGTGGTTCAAAGCCATATACTGTTTATTAAGTCTCCACAAGTTGTTTATATGTGTTATGAAGTGATGTGGAAAAGGAATGAGAATTAATAGCTTTAGATCACTGTTATCCTGTCTCATTAATCCTCAACAAGAGCAGCTGGTATGCCATTTATTCTCTCTGAAGCTTTACTTAATCTATCAAGTTTCCAAATGTATTTATAAACTGTGACATGTGATACCCAAGATTACATTAACCAATCAGTATCATGGGTAGTGTCTCTAACATAACTTGAATTAATTAATCAATTTGTATGCAGTTATGAATTATTATGTTTTTACATTATTGTGTTGATTGTTTTGTCAAATTTTATACATGAACCTGAAATTCTACTATAATTACTTAAAAAATAAAAACAAAAACATGTAGAGGAAGTTTCCAAAGTTTATTGACAATCATAAAGCTAGAAATTATTTATTGAAGTCTGTGGTAGATTTATTAACAACACTTTCCAACACTTCATCTACCTTACTTCTCATAATATAGCTGCAATTGGGTTTTGTTTACTTTTGTGATGTTAGCTTCCTATGGCAGAGAAACAAACAGCTGTTACAATGGAACTATGTAACCAGGGATTGTCTAGAATTTCGGATAATTCATTGTGAGAATAGATTTAGACGGTTGGAGGGACAAATATATATTGTTTTTCAAAGAGGACTGCCGCAGAACCTATACTTCATGTCTAATTATGACATCCATTGAGAATATAATAACAGTTATAGACTATTGTTTGATATAAATTCTCCTCTGTTGGCAATGTGCTTTTTGGGTGCATGGTGCCAGAAACAGGATGTGCATTGCAGAAGAAAAGGGATGAATAATGCAGCCAAAGACAATATTATTTACTTTGAGAAAAGAAATATATTACATAAAATACCTTGTGCCTCTTCTGAATTTGACTGGTGATATCTTTTTCCAAAAATATGCCTGAGAATATCAGCAAATTTATCCTGTGAAACAGCTTCATCAAAAGATTTTAAAATATTTTTGTTCATATTCTTTAACATTTCAAGCTCTTTTGTATGAGATTCAATGTCATTCTGGAGCTCAGTTATCTGTAAAGATGCAATAAAAGATAATAATGGAAAGTCCAGGTTGGAATTAATAATATAGTAAGGACAGTTTACAACTCACCACAAAGACGTGGCGACGAGCTGCGACAGGCACATACAAAAGACACACACATACAACACTTTCAGCTATCAAAGTGCGGCAGCCGGAGGTGATGGTTGTATGACTGTGTTGTGTGCCTGTGTGATTGCATGAGTGTTCTATTTTCTGAAGAAGGCCATGACTAATAGCTGAAAGTATTGTATGTGTGTGTCTTTTGAATGTGCCTATCACAGCTTGCACCACGTCTTTGCGGTGAGTTGTAAACTGTCCTTACTATATTATAGATGCAAAAACAGAGATCAATATAAAAGACAATTTGTAGGCATACTGAATGAATAATGAGCAGATAAGGAAACTACTTTTCAAATCAATTAAGAAAACTCAAGAGCTCATAAATTTACAGATCATGTTTTACAAATCATCTCATAAAGGAGAACCTTCAGGGTTGTGGAACAGGTCTTGTATATATTTACAAGCTTAAGGAACCACTACTTCACATATCCATAATGCATATTAAAAACAAATTATGACTAACACTTGAATTTAAGCCAAAACCAAAAATGAGACTCTTAATTTCAAGAGAAAGACAGTATTTCGATGTGATTACAAAGGCTTTCCCGGCATAATGATTCATAATATTCTTCTTGGGTTACCTGCCGGATCAATACATCATCTGGACACAATATTTCTGTGGTCAACCTGGCCGCCATCCTCAGATGACAGTGCTGGTACACCGACTTGCCGAGACTGAGTACAAGCCGCAAACGGTGGCCCCTATATACGCTGTGGAAAGCCGAGGGCGCATGCGCAAGAATGGACAGTTCTGCCCTCTATGTTTCAGTGCCGCCAGTGGTAGAAGCCAGCCTAAACTATAGATCACTATTCAGCAGAGACCGTTGTTTTTTTTTATGTCAAACAATAATGGGTTCCACATTTTACCCTTGTCTCTGTTTATAATATTGTCAGAAAGACGAATTGCGATTGATTCTTTTAAAATGCAGCCCCAATAGTGAGATGCAGAAGCAATCATTTGTGTCTCATCATACTTCATTTTATGTCTCTCAGTAAGACAGTGCTCAGCTACTGCAGATTTCTCTGGTTAAAGCAATCTTGTGTGTCGATGGTGTTCAGTACATCGATCTTGAATTGTACGGATTGTCTGTCCAATGTAAACTTTTCCACAGTGACAAGGAATTTTGTATATACCCACTAGCATCAGTGTGAAGTTTGGTTTATGCATTCTTGTCATATAAGGTTAGAACTGGTGCAGAAGTTAGAGCCTCCTTAAGTGCCCGGAAAGCTCTTTGTTTTGTCTCATCCCAGTAAAAATAAAACGTGGCTTCTCCCTGCAGAAGTTCTTGCAATGAATGTGCCTTATTACAAAACCATTTTATGAAACGTTGGTAGTATGAGCACAGCCCGAGAAACCTTCTCACATAATGAATGTGCTGAGGAGTTGGAAATTCTGTGACTGACCCTACTTTATCTGGATCAGGAAGGACAACATCTCTGTTGACTATGTGCCCCAGGATTTTTATCTCTTTGGCTACGAAAAGGCACTTCTGTGGATTGAGACAGAGTCCTGCAGTCTGAACACACTTTAACACAGCTGACAGGCGACTCAGATCTTCTTCAAATGAAAATGACAATGTCAACTAAATAGTTGTCCACTTAAGGTGTCATCATGTGTTTGAATGTGGCCGAAGCATTACATAATCCAAATGGCATTACTTTGAATTCATAGAGGCCATCAGGTGTAATAAAAGCTGTATTTTCCCTGTCAGCTTTGTCAACCTTGATTTGCCAGAAATGTGTCTGCATGTCCATAGTTGAGAAGTATGTAGCCCCTTTCAAGAAGTCTAAGGTGCCGTCAATGCACGGCAGTGGGTAGACATCTTTCTTTGAGATTTTGTTCAGCTGCCGATAGTCAACACAGAATCGCTACATGCCATCCTCCTTCTTTATGAGGGTTTATGATGGCCACTGGAGATGACCAAGGACTAACCAAAGGTTGAATAATGTCGTCATGCAACATCTTCTCCACTTCCTCCCAAATTAACCATCTTTCATCTGGCAACACTCTATACGAATGCTGGCTAATTGGTGGATGATCCCCAGTATTGAGATGGTGCCCTATTGTGGGCTGTTTCTTCTGACTTTTCTCCTGCTATGGTGTGAATGCACCTGAAAATTGACGTAGTATAGCTAACACTCACTGGCATTGTTCCTGGGTCAGTCTTGGCCCTATTGGCAGTTCCATGGTTGTTTCCTCTAGCATGTTGTCTGTACTAACAGCAGAGGTCTTCATTGATGACATTGAGCTCATCCTGGATTGGTTCAGCTGTTCCGATACACATTCCCTTGGGGATAAGTTGTGACTGTTCGTGGCAATTAGTGATACAAATCTCTCCTCAACCACCGGTAGTGCTTATGATAGCCGTTGTTATGTAAATTTCTTTTGTGAGCCTAATAAATTTTTAACCATTGACAAGCATTTCACAATTTAACCAGTTCTGTGTTTGTGACCTGAACTCTTCTGATTGTTAATAGTGGACTCATCACATTGTCAATGGCAAATAACTTCCCAGAAAATTCTGTATTACGTGTACCCGTCAGAATGACTTCCTCAATTTGCAGCTCAGATCTTCCGCAGTCAATGATAGCTTGGGATGCCTGAAGGAAGTCCCATCATAGGACGACATTATGACTACATTCTGTTAAAATAACAAATTCAAACTGGTGGGTTCTGTTGTTGATGGTTATTCTTGTGACAAAAGTTCCTGCTGGCTGGACGTACTTCCCATTTGTGAACTTCAGCACAGTTGCTCCCATATCACAGAAAATTATCTTCTTTAGTGTGTGGCGGTAATTATCTGACAATACAGAGAAAGAACTTCCTGAATCAACCAGTGCCTGGACAGGTTGGCTGTCGATTATGGCGTCAATGAGATTTCCCGACATGTTAGTGACTGTCGTCCATGGAGAATTTTCATCTGCAGTGGCCTCACCTTTGTAGGTGGTTGGCTTACATAGTTTTCCTGGGTGCGGCGGCTAGGGGAGTGGCTGTTACCTCTGTACGGCAACAGTGAATGTCAACAGTGCATCGGGGAGTGACCTCGTCCAGGGTATGGAGATGGGCTTCTTCCCATAAGTTGACTTAACTCATCAGCAGGTGACTTCCTGGGATAGAACTACTCTGATGGCTGATGTCTTGTGGCAAAATAATCATTGAATACTCATATTCTCTCTCTTCAGTAGTATACGACATGACCAGGGTGCCCACAGTGGAAACAAAGAAGTGTGTTGTCTTCTTACCTCCAGACGTCTGTTCTTCTGTGGGGCGTCATAGTTGCCGGGGCAGTTGGTTGTGGCCATGTCAGCTGATTCCTAGACTGTTGTTAGGTGGCTGCAGCATAAGTCATTATAGGGCAAGGCCATTCTTCATGTCAGGTGTGACTGGTGAGGCGGATAGGTGCTAATGTTTGAAATACCTCTTCCTCAGCGGCTTTGGTTCCCTCATGACATACAGGACTGACATCCATTGTCATAATCTGATGTTCGCTTGGTCCAACAGTCCCAGCTGCTATAAACTGTTGTCGTTCTTCTCTCACAATTTGTCATCCGAGAAGAGCAAAGCCCTGCTGGTCTTCCACAACGGCCATAGGGACTACATTGGAAAGTCTGTCATACTTCCTTTGTCAAACTCTCTTCTGTTGCATTTCTTCAATCTGCTGACACCACTTGATGAATTCTTCCGTCATAGAGACACCTATTATAAGAAGAGCTTGGTACATGTCTTCTGCAATACCCTTCATCAGGTGTGTGATTGTGTTGGCCTCAGTCATATCCAGGTTAACTATGTTACATAGGACCAAAACATTCTTTATGTACGACTGTGTCGGCTCACCATGTCGTTGGGACTGGTTCTGCGTTTGTTCTTCCGCCAAGCAGATTTGCCGCTGGTAGTCTCGAAATGTTTTCTTAAGTTCCATCTGGAATGTTTCCCAGAAATTCAACTTCTCTTTGTTGTTTTCAAACCATTGCTGGGCTGTTCCATCCAGGTAGAAATAAACGTTGGCCAAGCACATTGTATGATCCCACCTGTTATACTTGGTGACTCGGTCGAACCCTTTTAGCCATTTGTTGGGATCCTGTTCAGTATCTCCACAGAACACTGACGGGTGTCTGATGTGCAGCTGGCTTACCGCTGGTTTTGTGTCCAGGTCTTCTGATGACATGGACTTTCGGAACGATGTACTTGGTATATCCCTTGTATTCCAGTTGTAGTCCCTGTAAGCAACAGCTTTTATGTTGCCTAATCGGAGCCAAACGATGTCGCCTTGAAATGGAACCAGGCTTGACTTCGAAGACAGGGTTGTCAACTGAACACGGCACTTATACTGAAAGCAGATTTATTGCGAACTGAAACATAAACACAGAACTGACTGCCTACTGCCTCTCATGCACAGTGAGAGCTATTTATACACAGACAGAATGTACCAGAAATTGAAGAATAGTTAACATAAGAATGAAGTAGAACATAAGAAACATGTAGAACATTTTGGAAATGTTAATTAGAAAGATAGAAAGAAATTTCTGCCAGTGGATGGGATTGAAGCGGCGACCTTCAGCACCACAATCGGTGACACTATCCCTTGTACCACGCCAGCAGTCGGGTAACTTGGGGTCTTGCAGCAATACTTTTTAGGTGTTGGTGGTAGTTGTTGGTATCGGCACAATGAATCATTGCAAACGTGCAGTCAGTCAATCATATGCCTTTCCAGAAAGTCATCTAGTCTTTCTGAATTTAAACAAATTTGTATTTCCTCTCTGCTAACATATTCAGGTTAACCACAAATTCGAAAATTGTGAAATATTCATAGAAAAACATCAATATATTTCTGACAAGCAAGTCTGTGAAAGTGTTAGCTGTTTGATGCACGGAATGAGACAGGAGACAGATACCGCATTCTGAAGAAAATGAGATTAAATAAGAGATTTTGATTATGTACAAAAAAACTGTGCTTTGACACAATCTTAATTTCTAATGATCGATATTTCAAATGATTAGTGTTTTGTAATTAAATTATGGGGCAAAGTCTGTGGATCAGTTCATATTGGGGCCATAAACATTGAGAATTATGACCACAAATACACACTGCCAAATATACCAAACCAAACAATTGCTTCAAGTTTGATGCTTTTAATTCACTCCATCTTTTCTCACCCCCTCATTGGTTAAGTGCAATATGTAGAAACGTGAGTTGCAAAACTGTGTATTTTTAAATTGAGCTACTAGGTTCCTACGTAACTGCATATGGTATTAAAAAGTCATGACATATTTGCAGCTACCAACTCATGCAAAAATCCTAAAACCTTGTGCATTTTTGGTATTGATGTAAATTATTATTATTATTAGTTTTCCTTTTTTGCTGCAAATATTTGAAAGGCTGTTAGATTTGAAGATGATTTGTATTTAATTTCCCTTTCCTTTGTTGCATGACATTTTACAATTCATTGGTTGCATTTTTTTTAATTTGTATTTTTATTAGAACATTCAATCGCAAAAGTTAATTGTGATTGCTCCTATCATAATTTCTTAGAATTTTATTTGCTTTGTATGACATAAGCAGTTTTTTAGATTCCAAATACGGGGGAAAGAAAGTGCGGCTTACATTTGGGTAAATATGGCACTTTTGCCTCCTCCGTAACACATTCATGACTGGCATAAGTCACCGTGGATGGGGCAACTGGACTGCTGTTTCTAACATGTTAGTGTATTCAAATATTACAGCTTTCTAACTATAAATCTAAGTAATTGAGTTTGCTATCTCACTTGAAACAATGAAACCTCTTTTATCTACACCAAAAAAGGATTATTGAATATTAAAATTAGGAGATACACAAAAGCTTTTAGCAAATCATCTTTTTATTTCCAAAGAAAAACTTTTACATGTGATTCTTAAAGATAGTCAGCTTCTTCATTTGAACTGGAATCACCTATTTTCTCTTGCAGGACATTGGAAAAAATCACTCTCATCTAAACTTGCTGTGACAAGATATGCAGAGTGCGAGCATTAGGCAGACAGTAACACAAACAACTGACAAAAGCCATGTTGGGCTCAACAGAGAGCGGGAAATACAAAGCCCTTTTGTTGCATACAAATAGTTACGACTCAATTCACTATGTGGCAGCACAATGCGGAGAACCTTCCTTCTTCATTTTACATGGTTACCACCAAGGGGCAGGTTGTGCAATGGTAGCAACAAATTTTTTAGCATTGCATGAGTCAGACTCAGATGCTGTCCACCTGACTAACTACCACTGAAGAATGAGCCTGGCGCGGGCGCCATGCACAATGTGTTAACCTCATCCTGTCCCCCTTCCTGCTCTTCCTCTCTGGTGGTTCCTGTTCTCTCCCTGCTTGGTACTACTTCCTCTTCCCCAACACCTTCAGATCTTGGGGTTCCCTCTCAGAACCCCCCTTGCCCAACATTCTCATGACAAAAGTCTGACACATTGTAACAGAGATGGGACACTTGCTGTGTGAGTCTTGTGGCTCCTCATTCTCTCTTGGATCTTGACATTGCTATGATCTGCCCTCTTCCCGATTACACCTTTCACCATCTGAGGAAGAAGAAAAAGAAGTAGTAGTAGTGAAAGTATTAGGGTGTAGTTCTAACAAAATTTCTGGTTTTTTCACCCTCTTGCTCTGTCAGAGTCTGATCATGTATTTATTGATTCACTCTTTATGTACTGGTGACAACAACTGAATCAACTAAATGCCCAATTTTTGCCTGTTTGACATCCACCCAGATTCTTGATTTACTTTCCTCCTATGGAAATGCAATGTCTACCGTTATTATCACCATTTGGAATTGCAGTCTCTTTTTGCTTTCCACTTTGCAGCCATGTTTTCTTTATTTCTACTCTGCAGCCTGTGTTGTATCGCAAAATGGGTGTTGACTCTTGGTGGTACTGGGTTCCTCTTTATACTACTCTAGAAGTGGTGACTATTCAGAGCCATTTAGACTCTCAGGTAAGAATATGCAATCTGTATCTACCTCCACTGATGGCCTCCAATGTTTCCTGCTCGCCATCTACAGTTCTGTTCACCCCTCCTTGGAGATTACAGTGCACATAATTCTCTGTGAGATGGTACTATGACCACTGACTAGGTCAGAATTGTTGAATACTTCACAGGTCTCGACCTCTTCCTTCTTAACACTGGAGCCCTAACACTCCATTGTGGCATAGGACACTTTCAACTGTTGACTGTTCTATCCTCAACTACTGATTGTTCTGTTTATAGGCCTTGACTCCTCCCCTCCATTCAATGGGATGATGACAATTTATGTGACAGCATCATTTCCCTATAGTCTTACCTTTTCTTCAGCATCACCCACTGGAATGTTTTCCAAGGTGGGCCTAATATGTATTGGGATGCCATTTCCCCGTCAGCCATCCCAACTGTTTCACCACAAGGGGCAGTGATGAATCCGTATGAAGTTTGACAGTCATCATTCTCTTCACAACTACTTCAGCAATTTCTTCTTCCTCTGGTTCTCTCCAACAGAGGTTGGCCCCCTGGTAGACCACCAAAATTTATACTGCTATTATAAAGATTGCTGTTCTTCATTCATCTCCTGATTCACTATCCATGGTGTTAGCAAACAATGCCACAGTGGTTGACTTTGTACTAGATTTTATTTATGAAGTGGGATTGTACCACTCTCTCTAAGGATGGGTGTTTCAGCCTGTTGGTCCACTGAGGACTTGGCACACTCTGTAACCTCCACTTTCTTGAACAGGGTGTGACAGACTGGGCTCCATGGTCTGTCCTGGCTATAGCTCTACTCACTCTTTTAATCTTGCCTCCCCCCCCCCCACCCTCATGTGTTCTGTCTGAGTTGTTGTTGTTGTTGTTGCTGCTGCTGATGATGACTTCAGTCCAGAGACTGGTTTGATTACACTACTTGCAACATGTACATCAAGTACCGCAACCTCACAAATAGTAATGAAGTGAGCTTAGTCATTTGGCCCCTACGCCACTTTTCGTAATACAGATCTCATGATTCACAATATTTTCTCATTGAACTATTCTCCACTCCAAGGACTCCATATAATCTCTTGTACTTTCTAGGTGTGTATGTAATTTAATTTCATGGTAGTATTTTCTTGTCTTACAGCAAGGCAGCTTCATGCCAAGTTCTCAGATTGTGAGTGATTTCTAGAAACCATGTGACAGGGCTATCTCACATTTGTGTGTTCTTTAACTGCAATACATGCCAGTTTTACCACAGCTTCTTCCTATTGAATAATGGAAAATCTGAATGAATTATTAATAATGGAGGATAGATAACAACTCACCATACTGAGGCTCACCGAGCTGCTGACAGATATGAAAAATAGATAATAATATTCACACAACTTAAATTTTTGTCCATGGCCTTCTTCAGAAAAAGAAACCTCACTCAGGCAACTATAAACACACACACACACACACAAACACACAAACACACACACAAACACAATGTCCAGCTGCTCCAGTGCTACAACCATCTTGACAGTGATGAGAAGAGGTGTGAAGGGGAGGGATGCCAGGTATGGTTGGGAATGGAAATTTCTGTGTTGCGTGATAGATTGTTAAGGCTCTGATTGGCAGGAATGGAAATGTGATATGCAGCAATGAATACAATGAAGGGAATGGGTGGGAGAGGATAAAAGGGAGGTGTAGAGGGGTGTGCGGAGGGAGTGGGGGAATTTGAAATGATAAAAATAATAAGGAAAAACTATTTAAAAAGTAATTAATTAAGGGGATATTGTAAGGGGTGACACACTGTCGGAAGGAAGGCAAGAATTGTCTTGTTTTGTTCTGTAACTTTCCACTGTTCCTTTTTTGTCCACTTTAGGTTACAGTAGTAACACTAAAAGTGGGCATTTGCGATCGCCTTTTGACAGCTCGAAATTTAAATAAAAATAATGGCTTACCTGTTCATGTGATATGAAAATTGTATAAACCAATTTGTATAGAAAAAATTATCTACATCTTTGCTCGCCTTTTTTTTAATACCTCAAATCGTTTCAGAGATATGAGCAAAAATAACAGCAATTTGATCATTTTTGTCTGTTTATAATGTGTTTCCAGTTTTTAGGTTGCAGCGTTCAACTAATTGGCATCAAATTTCACATAATTGTTGGCTGACAACAACCAGAACCTCCCTTTTTTAAATATTTTGGACAAGAAATAGGTTAGTAACACTAAAAAAAGGCCATTTGTTTCGGCCTTTTGACAGAAGGAAATTTAATTACAAATAATGCCTTAACCATTCATCTGACATGAAAACTGAATAAACAAATTTCTGGAGTAGAAAGTTCTCAACAACTTTGCTCTCTTATGTTAATTCTGTAACTAGCACCTTTACAGAGCTATTTGCAAACATAACAGCAATTTGCCACTGTCACTTGATTTTACTTAAACCAGTCATTTGGAAATGTCACTAACATTCCTCGCCCAGAACTCTCTCTGGCATACCCCTATCTTGCTTTCTGTATTTCATGAGTTTCTTATTACAACTCACGTGTTGTCATTTCAAAGCAATGGAACACTGAAGAATGAACAAAAACATGTTATTCTTAGTATGATGAATTATAATTTAGTCTCTAAAAATGCCTTATCAGCTGTTAACATGTTCTATCAATAGTACGAGAATCAAGAAAGAGTTTCATAATTGTTTGTCATAGTGCAATTGCCAGCATGTTAGGTTGTGAGACACATTGTCGGTAGTTCACAACTCGCCAATACTTTTTAAAATTTTTTTAAATCATGTTTTATTGCTTTACTTTTTGCCTTTACTCCTAAAAGGGTTTTAGGCACTCTTATTAATCAAATATGGCTATGTTCTGCAATATTTAGAGTTGTGCATATGTAAGACTGCTCCCTCTAAAATGTACATTTGTTCTGTTTTGTGAACATGATTTGAAATATGTACCAATGAATTGAACAATGGTCTTCTGAACCATATGCACACAAACTGGGAGGATACTGTAATAACAAATATTCTATACAACATGCTGATACTGGTAGTTTCATATACGAATGAAGTCCTTTCCTAGATGAAATGGAAGAGAAGTGTATACAATGCTACAAATTACCTTGTTTATTTTTTCTAAGCAATTATTCACTATTTATGGAATATTTTGAAAGTTATTAATTAGAATCAATCCATCTACTAAAATGTTTGTCTTTGGCATGGTTGCTATGGACACTTTTAATGTAGATTCTGTTACCTTTTCTGTGGTTCAGATATGACTTTGTTCATGTACTTTGTTCTGTGCTAAAATAAAGAGCAGACATTCTGTTTCAGATTATGACTACATTTTCATTCACAGCTAAAATAACAACTGGAATAAGTGTGGTAATGCTGAATACCACATAACTCTAGTACTTGACTTTATCTGACATTGCAGGTTTTGGTGGTGATCTGATAGTTCAATATTCTTCAAAAATGAAATGCCAAGATAGCGAATTGATTGTTTATTTAATGACGACAAGTTTTGGAGGACTGTGCGACCATCATCTGGTCATTTATATTTTATAAGTTGCAGTTTATAAAATGTATACCACCAGATGATGGTGGCACAGTCCTCCAAAACTGATTGTCATGAAATAAATAATTAATTCACGATCTAGGCATTTCATTTTTGAAGAATATTACTCTAGTACTTAATCTATATACAAAGTTAGTACTATCATTATGTCATTTACAACAGTCTTGGTAAAATTATCTCCCCAGTTCATGAACATGTGAAGTCTATGTTTGCAAATTGTTCATATTGTAGTATTACAGAATTAACTACATTTTCTTCTAGTATCAACTTGAGTTAATCAAGGTGTTAATTTGCATGTGAGTGGCATAGCAATGCAGTTTCTACCACGAGTATCTGTCTTTGTTGCAGATATGTCAAGTAGTCGGATTGTAAGAGAAGAGGGCAGAAGAGAATCATGGAGTAAACGATATAAAAACTCAGTGTTTATATATGAACTCCTTGTGTGAAAGCTTTTATTTTAATTATTCTGGTTTTTGATGTCATTGAGATTGAATATAATGTGCAAAAAGAGATACATATACTTATTCTGGCATAGTATCTAATTGCCAATAAAAGTCTTGTAATTAATCAGAACAAATTATGTGTTGTTCAGCAGTTATTTTATGCAACAGTGTAAATTTACAAATGTCTTTGAAGTGTAATAGTTTGAAGGAATTTAGAGGCACAGCATAGCTGGACCTTGTTTTCTTGTTAATCACCTTCAAAGATAAAGAGGAAGTTGCAAATATGGACTTGAAGGGAACTTTACACCATATAATCCATAACTGAAATTGAAGTAACAACACAATTTATACTTCAGGCTATGTTCACAAAATAGAACAATAGCACTTTTCATAGAAAGCACTGTTACCTTTGAACATCTCAGCATTTTTCAGAATATAAATGTGTTCAGTTAACAAGAGTGTGTGAAAACCTTTTTAGGAAGCAAGATGAAAAAATTGTCAATGTTAGGTTATATCCAAGTTGGAATTGACAATATAGTAATAAGGATAGTTTATAACTCACTGCAAAGACGGGGTGATGAGCTGTGATGAGCACATACAAAAGACACACACATACAACACTTTCAGCTTTCACCCATGGCCTTCTTCAGAAAATAGAACATTCACGCAATCACACAGGCACACCAACACAGTCACACAACCATCACCACCAGCAGTAAAAGGCTTTTGCCAATAGTTGAAAGTGTTGTATGTTTGTGTCCTTTTTATGTGCCTGTTGCAGCTTGTTGCCATGTCTTTGTGGTGAGTTGTAAGCTGTCCTTGATTTGCTGTCATTTGCTCATGTCCATTCTGGGTTGTTTGTTGAGAAGTTGGCTCAGTTTTTTTTAATTACAGAAACCATTCATTGTGCCTTTTTCTTCTCTATCTTTTCATTGGTTCTTCAGTTTTATCAGTCCTCTGCAGATGTTGGTTCATTTTATTTTATTTTGATCATTTTGTTGTTGACTTAGTTTTTTCATTACAGAGGTCATCAAGCCCTCTGACTGAGGATGCTGAGCTACCATTCTGGCAACCCGCTGACCGAACGCGCTGGCCCACCTCACGTGGCAAGTTTCGATCCACCATGTAACATGTTTATACATCATAAGCTATTGCGCCATGCATTACGCTATGGAGAAGAGCTATGACAGAAATCCATAATTCTTGTACCACCAATTGCAGGTGTTAACTGCTAACATGGCATTTTTAGAGGTTAGATTATAATTCATTGTACTAAAAATGACGCATTTTTGACACTTTTCAGTGTGCCGTTGCTTTGAAATGACAATGCTTGAGTTACAATAAGAAAATCATCAAATACAGAAAGAAATATGGTGTATCCAAAAGAGGATTTCGGGCAAGGTATGTCACCTGACTGATTTCCAAATGCCAAATGTATACTACTTTCCTTACAGCCTGCAGTCATTCGTAAGCAGTACATGCAAGGGAAATAAACTTAAAACATACTACAAAGGTAAGACAGGTGATAATATTTTTATGGAAAAAGATAATGAAAGTCTGGGAGAGGTATAAAAATGATAGTTTAAAGAGGCAAAAGATAAAATAGAATATGTTTGTCAAAGCTAAACTCAAATACCCAATAATTTTGGCTGATTGTTAAAATACGGTCAGAAAGAATATTACATCCTGAGTGCATAGATATCCTGTCTGAGAGGAAAGGTGATAGAAGCATTTCATGATAAGCAACTTTATATAACAAAGCCCCACCATTTAATAATGTCTTTTGGGACAAGTGGCAGATGGCACCATAAGGTGTGAAAGATAATAAGCCTCCTGCCAGCTGCAAGAATTCCCAGGCACACTTGCCATCAGCAGTCTTAGTGTGTTTATACCATTGATAATTCCAGTGCAGTGGCACTTTGTCTTCACCTGCACCTTGCTTAGCAACTTCATGAAAATTGCTCAGCAGCTTCATGGAAATTGCAACAACATAATTTCTGCTGATGGCATTTTGAGGGTGCTCTATGATACACTTCTGATCATTGGGATAGCTCTCAGTCCTGCCCTGATTGTGTGGGATTAGGAACAATAGTCCCTTACCCAACAGTGCAGAATGTGCTACACCACCCTTATCCTACATCTTAATCCTCTCCTACTTTTCCCTCCTCACTGTTCAAGTACTAGTCCAGCTGGACATGACAGTCACATGTGCGTGCATTGTGTCTGAATGATTGTGTGAATGTTATGTGTGCTGTTTCCCTGATAAAGGCTGTACTCAAACATTTACATTGTGTGAATATGACTGTTTTTTGTATGTGCCGTTTGTGGGTCAGAAATTGTATTTGCTGCTCCTTGCTACCCATCCTCATATAATTGACATTTCAATCTGGTCTTTTCATTGTAACATTAAACCAGAATCTCTTATATACCAATTTTCATGAGTGTCAGTGCACTAGTTGAGGATTAATTCAAAACTAACTCCCTTGAAAGTGTTTATATCAGAACACTTTCCTTTTCAAATAAATAAATTCAGGTACAGGTTCATGACACAGAATTTGCTTCAAACCATGTAGAATTGTCAGAGCACTTGATCACAAGAAATTATATTTATATATATGAGGCCCACAATATAATATTTACCATGAAGTCAAAAAATAATGAAGCGATGGGTGTTGCACTTCTATGCAGAAAAAGAGCATCTGAAAAGTATCACTTACCTTTAGCTGTATATTGTGCCTCTGACACAGGTGTTCAGAAAGAACCATGTTCATTTCTTCATCTTTAGTATGAAAATCACGAAGAATTATCAGTTCTTGATGAAGAGACAAAATGTGTAACTCCTGAAACTTTGCTTCTACATCTGCACTAATCTTCATTTCTCCCAATTTTTTAATTTTTTTATCAAATTCAGTAACTTGTTTATCAATTTCTTTTAGTATTCTATCACATTCAAACAACTTCCTAAAAATGAAACAGTAAAAAATTTCATGTTAGTAGCACTATAACATAACTTTGTAATTTATAAGTTTTAATTTATAGCAGATCAGCTACATTGATGACTTCTAATAATAATGGCAAACCTTGTTGTGTTAATTTCCTTGTATTCTGTTTCCCAGTGGTGGGTGTCTTCAGTCTCATCAGAAAAACTCATTACACATGCAGGTTGAAAGTGGACTGTCATTTTATTCTTTGTAGAATCTACATTGTCTTTATTTGTACTGTTTTCAAGGCATTCTTTCTGTTTCCCACATTCAAATAATGGTACATATGGATAACTCACATCAGATAAGCTGCAGGTGCCTTTGATTAAAAATGAGTCAGCTGCTTTTTCTTCTTGTATCTGGAGCTTTCAATTTAAATTGTTTATTTATTGTTGCTAATAATGAATATTTTTTAACATAGTACTTTGAAGAATATATACAACAGTGATAATAACAGTAATAACACCGCTGACTAAAGGCTTCAATAATGAATTCATAGTGATATTTGTCCATGTTACAGATATGTTTAAGAATGCGTAGAAACTAAAAAAGTCTTTTATCCCAAATTAATAATTAAATACTTCTTACAATTGTATATATGATAGCTGTTCTTTTAGATATGTCCAAATTTTTGCTGGGCCAGGATATGAACCCATGACCTCCTACTTACTAAGCAGTTGTGCTAAATTCGTGTGCAACCCGAATTATACGGGCTTGTACCCCATCTGATCCAAACATTCAAATGTCCATGTTGTATGATTACAACCCCTATCAGTAGCTGAGATAAGAAAAAGGAAAAATCTAGAACAGCTGAAGTACCACATACAAATGTAGACATGACAAAGAGAACAGGCACCGCAATTATTAATTGCAAGTTTCCAGGTCAAGGTCTTTTGCACATATCAACATGGTTGGTATGACTACTAACCGGCTGTCATCAAAATGAACAACCACCACCAAACTGTAGCTGAAGGCAAGGTAGTACAGCATATAGTTGAATATAACCTGCTTAATTTCAATAGCTGCTTCACAACCTGGGCCATCCCCTGCCACCACCAGATTTCCTGAACGGTTCATATGGGAATATCCTAACAATACATTCTATAGCCTAAAATTATCCAGATTTCAACCTGCAGTAACCCGTAGGCCCCACATACAACAGTGCCCAATATCCAAAACCTCTCAAACTTCTTGTCTCATTAACATTTGTAACATTTTAAAACACAAGAGAAACTAATAAGCAGTACTGGGGATGACAATGCACACTATGTACCTGAAAAACGAAATCTTTCTTTTCTACATTATAATGTGGAGGGACTAGGCAGTAAGTTGGATATATTTGAGCATTATCTATCAGACATTGCACCTCACATACTTGTTGTTAGTGAACATCAAAAATCTGCTGAAAACATACACTTATTTAAAATCCAAAACTACACACTATCTGGTTTCTATTGCCGCACTCATCATAAAGGTGGTGGTGTAGCTATTTACCTTAGAACAAATTCCTTAATAGAATACTACGAAAATATAACTTGGGTGAAAGAGTTTTCTTCAGATCTTTACTCTGAAATAGTTGTTATTAACTTAAAATTTTTGGCTGTTCTATGTTATATCATAGCATTGTATAGATCTCCAAACGGAAATTTTGAAATTTTCTTGAATTCCCTTGATTCAGTTTTATCTAAATTAGCTTCTAATCAAAAATATGTCAATGTTGTACTCCTAAGGGACATTAATATCAATACCTTGTTAGATTCTCAAGAAAGTAAATGCCTCAAGGACTGTATTTACTCCTATGGAGCAAAAGATTTGTTAGAAGATGTACCTACCAGAATAACTCCAACCAGTGTAAGCTCTATAGATCATGTTATCATCAACTGTGAAAATATAATGACAGCTCATGTAGTAAATGGTCACATCTCAGACCATCTAGGCCAACTATTAGTTCTAAAGGGAGAGCCAAACACCAAACCAAAGAAACTCTATGAATACAAAAGAATTCTCTCTGATAGCAACATTACCAAACTAAGAGAGAGTTTGAGCTATGAATCTTGGAATTCTATATTACATGCCCAAGGTGTAAATAATAAATGGAATGCCTTCCTAGATGTACTATCTTTCCATCTAAACAAGACCGTTACTATCAGGAAGATTAATATAAACAAGAACAATACTTCACCTTCCACACCTGTAGAACTAGATAATTTTACCAGAGAACTAAAAGAAAAAATGCAGGATATGTATTATGTACAAAGAGAGTCAAAAACCAAGGAGCACATAGATATGTACAAATATTATAAATACCAGTATCGCAAGGAAATCAAAAGATTGAAGGCTGAAAAGATCAATTTAAAAATCCAAAATTCAGATTGCATCTCTAAGACTTGCTGGACATTAGTAAATGAAATAAGAGGTAACACCACCAAACTAAAAAATAATAGCAACATCCAGATAACTCAAAACAATACTGTCATTACCAGTCCTCAAGATGTTAGTAATAGCTTTAAGGATTACTTCATAGATGTTGTAGAAACTGACCGCTGTAATACAGATAAATCACGTTGTGGATATCAAGCTGAAAAGAACCCTAACTCTAACAAACTCCCTGAAGTGGATGTCAATGACACATTGCAACTCATCAGAGAATGCAGAAACAAAAAAATCTTCAGGATGGGATGAATTTTCCCCTTATTTACTGAAACACTGCCAACACAATCTGGCATATCCTTTGACACATCTCATAAATAGTGTCTTAAAAGAAGGAGAGTTCCCTGCTACATTGAAAGTAGCTATTGTGAAACCTCTGTACAAAAAAGGTGATAAACATCTAGTAGACAACTATAGACCACTCATTCTAACTTCTGTTTTCAGTAAGTTAATTGAGAAATTAATACTTAAATACATGTTAGATCATTATAGCAAAGAAAATATCCTGGGAGACTTTCAGCATGGCTTCAGGACTGGTCGTAGCACAATGACAGCAGCATTACAATTCATGATGAAAGCTCTTGATAAAATTGATGAAGGTTATCAAGTAGCAGGAGTTTTCTTGGATCTATCAAAGGCGATTGACAGGGTTGACCATGATCTTCTCCTGTCAAAATTAGCCAGAGATGGCATCAAAGGAAAACTCATGCACCTTGTTACTTCTTATTTAAGAAACCGAAGCCAGTGTACTGCAATCACATACAATAATGGAGATACAATAGAAACACATAAGTCAAGGGTCAGACACATTAAATTTGGGGTGCCACAGGGATCAATAATAGGTCCTTTCTTGTTTATTTGTTATGTCAATGACTTCACAAGTACTTTCAATAATGAAAAATCCATAACTATGTATGTAGATGATACTTCAGGCCTTGTTTGGGGAACTGATACGAATGATGTCGTGTTAGAAGTAAAAAAGTTTATTGAAACTGCAAAAACAAAATTTGAAAATGACAATCTAAAAGTCAACCTGCAAAAAACAAATATAATTTCTTTTAATGTAAGTGATTTACAAAGCAGTATTGATTATCATGGTAGTAATACAATAGGGAAAGTCTGTAGTGAGTGTAAATTCTTAAGCATAAGCATTGACAGTAAACTTTTATGGAACCAACATAATGTGTGTGAAAAAATAACATCTAATCTATATGTGTTGAGAAGAATAGCTCCATATGTAAACATTAAAACGATGAGAACTATGCATTTTGGCTTAATACGCCCCTTTCTTTCATATGGATTTCTATTATGGGTTGTGCTGCCAAAACCCATGTAGATAGAGTTTTTAAACTTCAAAAGAGAGCACTGAGATTAATGGGCAAAGTAGATTCTAGGATTTCTTGCAAGAGCTTGTTTTTAGATTTTAAAATTATGACTATTTACTCTATGTATACATATGAATCAATTTTAAAAACTGTAGAAGATAAGGAATATACACTTCGCAATAACGAAGTCCTTCAGCATAGTACCAGACAAGTACAAGATTTTCACATACTCAGTAGGAGACTGAAAAAAACTACAAACAGCCCATACACTAAAGGGGCAAAATATTGTAATGCTCTGCCAAAAGAAATAAAGCAGTTAACAGGCGAAAATTCAAGAAACATTTAAAAGCATGGCTCATTGAACAGTGTTTATATAGTTTACCTCTATAAAACTATTTGAAACCTTATTATAGAGGGAAACTTTCCCAGTGGGATAAACAAAAATAAAAATAGAAAAGAGATGACTTACCAAAAGGACCGGCTCATCGATAGAAACAAATAAAATAAATAAAATCACACACAAACACACATACAAGCTTTCGCAGCCTAGCCCTCTAATATTTTGGTGCACTAAAGATAATTTGCATTTTACATTGACTGTTACAGAACTGTGTGGAGATAAAAATCATCACCAATTATCAGAAATTTTATCTAACAGCTGTGTTTGCTGATCTGATGTGTCAGAGTTATGCTGTTTAGTTGCTTTATTAAACTGAAGGTTTGTTTCAATATTGACCTCTCTTAGAACTTGACTTCTTTTTGTCCTGCCTATCCTAAAAAAGGAACTGCTCTGAGACCTGTAACCACTGTGCTAACATTGCACCCTTCTCATTCCCTTCCCATCCCAGTCCCACTCCAGGTTGCACATACCATACAGCATTTCTCAGAACATATCAGCTGAAGATGAAGGGTGTGTATTAGTGAGTTGTGCCTGTGTGATTAAATGAATGGGATGAAGGCTGTGGTAGAAAGCTAAGTTTAGTGTGTGACTTCATTTTTAAGTGTGTGTATGACTCAGCACTAGAAGATGATATAAAAATGTTAGAGGTAGAATTAGTGGTATGTAAAGTGAAAATGGGAAAGGCACCAGTAATGGATAACATTAGTGAGGAAATGATAAAGACTGCTGGACCTTTTTGTCTACAATGGCTGTACTGACTGTTGAAAAGCATATGGAAGCAGAAACACATGTCAGAGAACTGGGGAAGAGGGATGATAATACCAGTCTTCAAGAAGGGTGACAAAAAGAGTGTAATAACAAAAGAGAAATCACAGTCATATCAAAAATGACAAAGATACCTGAAAGTATATTAAATGGAACAATCACAAGCAAGGCAGAAACAGAGTTGCAAGAGGAGCAGCACAGCTTCAAGAGTGGAAGATCTTTGGTGAAAATCTAATAATTGAGAGTCCAGTTTGGAATTAACAATGTAGTAATAGGACAGTTTATAACTCACCGCAAAGACTTGACGACAAGCTGTGACAGGCACATAAAAAAGACACACACAAATACAATACTCTCAGCTATAAGACATGACCTTCTTCAGAAATAGGGATATTCATGCAATCACTCAGGCACACAACACAGTCTCACAACTGTCAGGTCTGGCTGCTGCACTTCAAATCACACTCTGCGATGTGGAAATAGGGGAAGCCAGGTGGACATCATGCCAATATAGAAAGCTGCGCAGTGATTGCAGCACAGGTGGTAAGTTACATGGCTGCTCTCACAGGTGGTCCAGCCTCTGATAGGGTAGGCAAGCCTCTGAAAGGACTGGAATAGGAAGTGCCAGGTGGGTGAACTGGACATGTTTTGCAGCAGGGTAATGGGCTGGGGGTTTCGAGGAGGCATAGGGGTGGACTAGGATGTTATGGACGTTTGGAGGGCAACAGAACACCACTTTAGAAGGGGTGGTAAGCAACTTCGGCAGGATGTCTCTCACTTACTTGGAAAAAACAAAGGTTTTTAGAATGGCTAGGAACTGTGACTGCTGCGAACTGATGGAGGCAGAGTTGGTGACTCTTTGCTCACAGCTTCAGGCGGCGTTGGCTTCGCTGGCAACGCTTGAGACTGCGGTGGGTGGGTGCCGCTGTTGTGGGCCGCTCGCGGGGGTGCAGCAGATGCCCTGTGCGTCTGTTGTGCCCTCCAATCTGCCTACAGCTGTGGCCAGCCCGCTCACTACCCGCGAGGAGGTAGCCCCCCAATCCAAGGTGGATAAGGAGATCTCCTCAGTGCATGTCAGGCGGCGTAAGACTTCCCAGGGGACCAAAGTGGAGGCCTCTTCAGTTAGTCTTGCTAAGAGATTTGAGGCGCTGTCTGTGGCAGAGGATGTTCCTGACGCAGATGGTGTTGCTTATCCTGTACTCGCCCCACTGCCTTCAAGATCCGGGCACTCACAGAGGGTGGGTTTGTTGGTAGTTGGGAGCTCCAACTTTAGGCAGGTTATGGAGCCCCTTAGGAAAATGGCTGCTAGGGAGGGGAAGAAATCCAATGTGCACTCCGTGTACATACCGGGGGGAGTCATTCCAGATGTGGTATGGGTCCTTCCGGAGCCATGAAGAGTACAGGGTGCAGCCAGCTACAGGTGGTGGCTCATGTCGGGACCAATGATGTGTGTAGCTTTGGATTGGAAGAGATCCTCTCTGGTTTTGAGCGGCTGTCAGAAGTGGTAAAGACTGCCAGTCTTGCTTGCAAGATGAAAGCAGAGCTCACCATCTGCAGCATTGTCGACAGGACTGACTGCGGACCTTTTGTTCAGAGCCGAGTGGAGGATCTGCATCAGAGGCTCAGACGGTTCTTCGACCGCGTGGACTGCAGATTCCTCGACTTGCGTCAAATGGTGGTGGGTTTTCGGATTCCGCTAAATAGGTCAAGAGTCAACTATAGTCAGGAAGCAGCTACACGGGTAGCGGGGGCTGTGTGGCGTGTACGGGCAGTTTTTTAGGTTATAGGGCCTTGGGAATACCCAAAATGGGTTTCAGTCTCAAAGGGGGCAGGTCAGACACAGGAAGAAAGCAAATCTAGAAACCATTGGTATAACAGTTGTAAAATGTCGTAGATGTATTGGGAAAGTTCCAGAGCTCCAAGCACTGATAGAAAGTACTGAGGAAAGTATAGGTTCCGAAAGTTGGCTGACGCCTGAGACAAGTTCGGCCGAAATTTTTCCCAAGGGCCAAATGGTCTTCAGAAAGGATATAATAAATAAAAAAAGGGGGTGGCATGTTTACTGCTGTTACTAACGGTTTATACTGCAGTGAAATTGAGACAGATACTTCCTGTGAGTTGGTGTGGGTAGAGGTTATTCCTGACAACCGGAATAAATTGATAATTGGATCTTTTTATCGGCCCCCTGACTCAGAAAATGTAGTTGCCGAAATGTTCAAAGAAAGCTTGAATCACATTTCAAATAGGTATCCAAAGCATACTGTTATAATTGGTGGCGACTTTAATTTACCCTCGATATGTTGGCATAATTACGTATTCAAAAGTGGCGGCAAATATAAAATATCGTTCGAACTAGTTCTGAATACTTTTTCTGAAAACTACTTTGAACAGTTAGTTCATGAACCCACTAGAATAGTAAGTGGTTGCAAAAATACCCTTGATCTCCTAGCAACAAATAATCCTGAGCTAGTAAAGAGCATCAAAACAGTTACAGGGAATAGCGAACATAGAGTTGTAGTAGTAACACTGAATGTCGAAATGTCCAAATGCACCAAAAATAAACGAAAAATATATCTATTCAATAAATCAGATAAAAATTCGCTTCATGCTTTCCTGAGTGATAGTCTCCAGTCTTTCAAAACTAAAAATGCGAGTGTAGATCAGTTGTGGCTTACTTTCAAAGACATATTATCAGTAGCAATCGAAGGATTTATACCAAATAAATTAATAAAAGAGGGGGCTGACCCCCCCCCCCCCCCCCCCCCCGTGGTACACAAAACAGGTCAGATCTCTGTTGCAGAAACAAAGAAAAACCCATGCAAAATTAAAAAAGACACAGAAACCACAAGACTGGCAATCTTTTACTGAAACTCGCAACCTAGCGCGGACTTCAATGCGAGAAGCCTATAGTAGTTACCACAACAAAATCCTGTCTCATAATCTTGCAGAAAATCTGAAGAAATTCTGGTCATATGTGAAGTACACTAGCGGCAAAACACAAACAATACCTTCAATACGCGATAGCAATGGTAATACTTCCGCTGACAGTACTGCTAAGGCAGAATTACTAAACACAGCTTTCCAAAATTGTTTCACCAAAGAAGACGAAATGAACACTCCAGTATTCAATCCAAGAACAGCTGCCGGCATGCAAAACTTAGAAGTAGATGTTCCTGAAGTAGTAAAACAACTTAAGTCACTAAACAAAAATAAATCTTCCGGGCCAGACTGTATACCAACTAGATTCCTCTCAGAGTATGCTGATGCAATAGCTCCGTACTTAGCTATAATTTACAACCGATCACTCAGCGAAAGATCCGTACCCAAAGACTGGAAAGTTGCCCAAGTTACTCCAATATCCAAGAAAGGCAATAGGAGTGATCCCCAAAATTACAGCCCTATCTCATTGACGTCAATTTGCAGTAGGATTTTGGAACATATACTTTGTTCAAATATTATGAACTACCTCGAAGAGAACGACCTATTAACCAGTAGTCAACACGGATTCAGAAAGTATCACTCTTGCGAAACACAGCTTGCCCTTTATTCACATGAAGTGGTAAGTGCCATCAACAAGGGATCTCAAATCGATTCCATATTTTTGGATTTCAGGAAGGCTTTTGACACTGTACCCCACAAGCAGCTTCTTATGAAATTGTGTGCTTATGGAATATCTCCGCAATTGTGAGATTGGATTCACGATTTTCTATCAGAAAGAACACAGTTCGTTGTAATTGATGGTAAGTCATTGAGTAAAACAGAAGTGATATCTGGCGTTCCACAGGGAAGCGTTACAGGTCCCCTACTCTTCCTCATGTTTATAAACGATTTAGGAGACAATCTGAATAGCTCCCTTAGACTGTTCATGGATGATGATGTCGTTTATCAGTTAGTGAAGTCAACAGAGGATCAAAAGCAACTGCAAAGCGATTTAGACAAAATTTCTGCATGGTGCAAAAATTGGAAATTGACACTAAATAAAGAAAAGTGTGAAGTAATACACATGACCACTAAAAGAAATCCTCTGAACTTTAATTACACGATAGATCAGTCAAACCTTAAGGTCGTAGATTCTACCAAATACCTAGAAGTTACAATTATGAACAACTTTGACTGGAGAGAACACATAGAAAATATTGCAGGGAAGGTGAACCAAAGGACTACTGTTGCCCCTTGTGGGACCTTCACCAGGTGGGACTGATGGAAGACATTGAGAAGGTTCAGAGAACGGCTGCTCATTTTGTTTTATTACGTTACTGGTGGAAAGCGTGTCAGAAATGTTGCACGAATTGGGGTGGAAATCATTAAAAGAAAGACTTTATTCATTGCGGCGTGATCTGTTTGCGAAGTTTCAATCACTGACTTTTAGTTCTGAATGTGAAAATATTTTGTTAGCACCCACCTACTTAGGGAGACATGAACATCCCAATAAAATAAGAGAAATCAGATCAAAAACGGAACGATTTAGGTGTTCTTTTTATCCCTTGCGCTATTAGAGAATGGAACGGTAGAGAATAGTTATGAAAGTGGTTAATGAACCCTCTGCCAGGCACTTGAATGTGATTTGCAGAGTATCTATGTAGATGTAGACTTCTAGACATGAAGACAGAAAATCAAAACCTTGGCGGAGAATGCAATTAGGTTGTTCAACTCCAGGGTAGTTCTGCCTGACAAGGGGAGTGCTCTTTTGTGGTTGGTTACTGGTGGGAGAGGGAGATTTGAGAAGTATGAGGATATGGCATGGGAAATCTGTTTATGGACTAGTTCTGTGGGGTAGTTTTGTCTGAAAAGGCCTTTCTGAGACCCTCAACATATATTTTTGTTACTGCAGATAGGCAGTCCATGGGTGACCAGGCTGTAAGAGAGGGATTTTTTTTTTATATGTAAGGGATGGCAACTGTTGAAGTGTATGTACTGTTGGTGGTTGGTAGATTTAATGTGTATGGAAGTGTGGATGGAGCCATCAGTGAGGTGGAGGTTGACATTCAGGAAAGTGGCATGGTGGGTTGAGGAAATCCAGGTGAAGTGGATGGAAGAGTTGAAGATTTGATGGAAGGAAGATAGGGTGTCCAGGCCCTGAGTACAGATAATGAAAATATAATCAATAAATATGAACCAAGCCAGAGGTTTGGGGTTTTTGGAACGCTAGGAAGGATTCCTCCAGACAGCCTATAAACAGGATGGCATAGGAGGGTGCCATGCGGGTGCCCGTGGCAGTGCCACAGATCTGATACTAAACTTTCCCCTTAAAGGAAAAGTAGTTGTTAGTTAGGATAAAGTTGGTGAGGGTTATGAGGAATGGGGTATCAGGCTTAAATTCAGAAGGATGTTGGGTGAGGTAGTGTTCAAGAGCAGCAAGGCCATGGGCATGTGGGATGTTGGTGTATAGGAAAGTGGCATCCACTGTGACAAGCAGGGATCCAGGAGGTAAAGGAGTGGGGATTTTGGAGAGTCAATGAAGGAAGTGGATGGAATCCTCAATATGGGATGATAGATTTTGGATAATTGGTTGAAGGTGTTGGTCATCGAGGGCTGAAATTCTTTCATTAACAGATCGTCAGAGAAGAAAAGCAAGGAAAAGGCACCATGAAAACTGATGGTCAGAACCTTGAAATTGTGTACAATTTCAAATACCTAGGGAGCGAATTAATGTATAACACAAGGCTGAACATGGAAATTAGCAAGAGGGTCCAAGAGAGCAGTTCCTTCTACCAGAGTAAGAAAACTTGTCTGGAATGATGAAGTTCCAAGGAGGTATAAGGAGATAATATACAAAATGTATTATGGACCCATACTCACTTATAAAGCTGAGATCTGGACAATGAGAAGTAGGGAGGAGAACAGAAACCAAGCCAGTGAAATGAAATACCTAAGAAACATGATAGGTAAGACAAGAAAAGACAGAGTGAAAAACAAAGGAAGTCTCAATAGTAAAGCTAAATGAGAGAATTAATAGGAATAAACTAAGATGGTTTGGACATGTAAATAGGATAGAGGAGGAAAGAATACCAAAATGGATGATGAAGATGCAGTTTGAAGGAAAGAGAGCAAGGAGGAGACCTAGAAAAATGTGGAGTGATTCAACAAAGAAAAATGCAAGAAGAAGAAACCTGTACCTGGACAAAGTGATAAAGTGATAGTAAAAGGAATGCTGAAAGAATAGAGAAAAGTGGAGAATTGCCATAAATGCCTCAACCCGGTAGGAGCTGGATAAGAGTAATAGATGATGATGATGGTATGTTTCTCAATGACTGTCTTTGTGGTAAGTGGAAAGTTATCCTCATTAATTGTCAAATAATATCTGCACATAATAAACATGCTTTCAATTAATAAATGTTGTTGTGATAAGTTTGAAGATTGGTTTAATGCAACAACCATACCGCCTACCTTCAGTCAGCCTTTTCAAGTCTCACATTGTTAATGGGATGTTAAAACATTAATCTTCCTTCTCTCTATCTCTGCATAGCGACTCCAACCCACAGCCTTTAAATCCCTCCTCTGGCGTCACTTCTTTCCATTATCAAACTGACCTTGAACACTCCACCAGGCAGCATTATGTTTGAATACAGCATTAGCAGTGTGCTGCTTGAAGAATAGCATGAATTAAATATCTAGGTGTAATGCTGCAGAGACATATGGAATGGGATGAGCACATTTCTCCATCTACATCTACATAAATACTCTGCAAGTCACACTGAAGTGAATGGCAGAGGGTTCATAAAACCACTCTTATGATATTTCTCTACAGTTCCAATCTCTAATAGCGCGCAGAAAGAAAGAGAACCTAAATCTTTCCATTTTTGATCTGATTTCTCGTATTATATTTTGATGATTATGTCTTCCTATGAAGCTGTGTGCTAAGAAAATATATTCATATTTGGAAGAAAAAGTTGGTGAAAGAAATTTCCCAAATAGATATCTTCACAATGAATAACACCTTCGTTTTAATGATTTCCACCCCAATTTGTGCATCATTTTCATGACACTGCCCCCCCCCCCCCCCCCATATCGCAATAATAGAAACTGAACTGCCATTCTCTGAGCTTTCTATAAATTGTCTGCCAGCCCCACTTGGTGGGGATCCCACAATGTGGAGAAATACATCAAAATAGGATGCACAAGTGTGGTGTAGGTAGTTTCTTTAGTAGAACTTTTGCATCTTCCAGACATAGACCTTTGTTAGTTCCTGCCTCCACCACTCTTTCCTCCCCTTCCCTGCCCAGACTCTATCCTTAAATTTATCACCCATACCACTAAGCATTTCAGTCCCTTCCCTTTCTTCCACAATGTCCATCAGATGACACTGGTATATTCCCCCCACACATACTGTCCATCTCTCCCTCCCCTCCTGCTTCTCTCTCCTTGCCACTTCCTCACCCCCACCATTGGTTGCTCTCACCTCAGCCATGCTGGGTACCACAGACTGGCCACAGTGGCCAGAGACGGTGGTCGTGCCTGTGTGAGTGTATGTATGTTTGTCTCTCTCTAACTGGAGAAGGCATTAACGGTCGAAAGCTCTAATGTTGTATTCTATTATTTGTGCCTTTCTTCGGCTCATTGTACATCTCTGTGGTGAGTAAGCAACCTATCCTTCTTAATCATATTGTTTACTCTGAATATAGCATACAATATATATATATATATATATATATATATATATATAGAGAGAGAGAGAGAGAGAGAGAGAGAGAGAGAGAGAGAGATGAAGTACACTTACCAGGCGAAGGGGCACAGGCAGTAATAGCAACAAATAAACACACAGACACACACACACACACACAAAAATGCTAGCTTTCGCAGCCTAGCTGCTTCATCAGGCAGAAGGGAGGAGAGGGAAAAGGAAATGATGAGAGTTTTAAGGAAGGGGGTAAGGAGCCATTCCAATCCCGGGACAGGAAAGACTTACCTTGGGGGAAAAAATGGAGGGTAAATAAATGCACACACACCCACACATTTACACAGACACAAGTACACTTAGGCAGACATACTGTAGAACTGTAGAAAGCAAAGAAGTTAGAAGTTAGACAGAGATGCCACATGAGGCAGAGACTCTGTCCAGAGAACCAAGGTAAAGATGTTAAGATGGTGGGTGGGAATTCGAATTTAGCGGAGGTTGAGACCAGGTGGGCAACGGGAAGAGAGAATATGCTGAAGGGCTAGTTCCCATCTCCGGAGTTCTGAAGGATTGGTGTCAGTGGGAAGTATCCACATAACCCGGACGGTGTAGCACTGTGCCAAGATGTGCTGGCCATGCAACAAGGCATGTTTAGCCACAGGGTGATCCTCGTTACCAACAAACACTGTCTGCCTGTGTCCATTCATGCGAATGGACAGTTTGTTGCTGGTCATTCCCACATAGAACGCTTCACAGTGCAGGCATGTCAGTTGGTAGATCACGTGGGTACTATCGCAAGTGGCTCTGCCTTTGATCGTGTACACCTTCCGGGTTACGGGACTGGAGTAAGTGGTGGTGGAAGGGTGCATAGGGCAGGTTTTACAACGGGGGCGGTTACAAGGGTAGGAGCCAGAAGGTAGGGAAGGTGGTTTGGGGATTTCATAGGGATGGACTAGGAGGTTACGGAGGTTAGGTGGGCAGTGGAAAGACACTCTCGGAAGAGTGGGGAGGATGTCATGAAGGATGGATCTCATTTTGGGGCAGGATTTTAGGAAGTCGTATCCTTGCTGGAGAGCCACATTCAGAGTCCGCTCCAGTCCTGGGAAGTATCCGGTGACAAGAGGGGCACTTCTGGGGTTCTGTTGAAGGTTCTGAATTTTGGGGGTGAGGAAGTGGCTCTGTCAATTTGCTTCTGTACCAGATCAGGAGGATAGCTGCGGGCTGTTATCAGGTTATTGGTGTATCAGGACTGGAGCAGACTCGTTTGCCACGAAGAACTAAGCTGTAGGGAAGGGAACGTTTGATGTGGAAAGGATGGCAGCTGTCATAATGCAGGTACTGTTGTTTATTGGTAGGTTTGATGTGGACGGATGTGTGTAGTTGGCCGTTGGATAGATGGAGTTCGACATCGAGGAAAGTTGCATGGGATTTGGAATAGGACCAGGTGAATTTGATGGGACCAAAGGAGTTGAGGTTGGAGAGGAAATTCTGGAGTTCTTCTTCACTGTGAGTCCAGATCATGAAGATGTCGTCAATGAATCTATACCAAACTTTGGGTTGACAGGCTTGGGTGTCCAGGAAGGCTTCCTCTAAGCGTCCCATAAATAAGTTCGCGTACGAGGGGCCCATCCTGGTCCCCATGGCTGTTCCCTTTAGTTGTTGGTATGTCCGGCCCTCAAAAGTGAAGAAGTTGTGGGTTAGGATGAAGCTGGCTAGGGTATTAAGGAAAGAGGTTTTAGGTAAGGAAGTGGGTGGTCGGCGTGAAAGGAAATATTCCATCGCAGCGAGGCCCTGGGCATGTGGGATATTAGTGTATAAGGAAGTGGCATCGATGGTTACAAGGATGGTTTCAGGAGGTAACAGGCTGGGTAAGGATTTCAGGCGATCAAGGATGTGGTTGGTGTCTTTGATGAAGGATGGGAGACTGCACATGATGGGTTGAAGGTGTTGGTCTATGTAGGCAGAGATTCGTTCTGTTGGGGCTTGGTAACCGGCCACAATGGGGCGGCCGGGATGATTGGGTTTGTGAATCTTCGGAAGTAGGTAGAAGGTGGGGGTGCGGGGTGTCGGTGGAGTCATGAGGTTAATGGAGTCAGGTGAAAGGTTTTGTAGGGGGCCTAAGGTTTTGAGGATTCCTTGAAGCTCTGCCTGGACATCAGGAATGGGATCGCCTTGAAAAACTTTATATGTGGTATTATCTGAAAGCTGACGCATTCCCTCTGCCACATACTCCCGCCGATCAAGTACTACTGTCGTGGAGCCCTAGTCGGCAGGGAGAATGACAATGGAATGGTCAGCCTTCAGATCACGGATAGCTCGGGATTCAGCTGCGGTAATGTTGGGAGTAGGATTAAGGTTTCTCAGGAAGGACTGGGAGGCAAGGTTGGAGGTAAGGAATTCCTGGAAGGTTTGAAGAGGGTGATTTTGAGGAAGAGCAGGTGGGTCTCGCTGTGACGGAGGACGGAACTGTTCTAGGCAGGGTTCGATTTGAATGATGTCTTGGGGAGCTGGATCATTGGGAAGAGGATTATTTTTCTTCGTGGCAAAGTGATATCTCCAGCAAAGACTGCGAGTATAGGATAGTAAATCTTTCACAAGGGCTGTTTGGTTGAATTTGGGAGTAGGGCTAAAGGTCAGCCCTTTGGATAGGACAGAGGTTTCAGATTGGGAGAGAGGTTTAGAGGAGAGGTTGACCACTGAATTGGGATGTTGTGGTTCTGGATTGTGTGGATTGGAATTTTGAGGTTTGGGAGGGAGAGGAGTTGGGAGTGGGAGATTGAGTAGATGGGAGAGACTGGGTTTGTGTGCAATCAGAGGAGGTTGAGGTTTACTGGAGAGGTTGTTGAGAGAGAGAGTATTGCCTTTCCGGAGGTGGGTGACCAGGAGATTGGATAGTTTTTTGAGGTGCTGGGTGGCATGCTGTTCTAATTTGTGGTTGGCCTGAAGGAGGATATTCTGAACTGCAGGTGTAGATGTAGGAGAGGAAAGGTTAAGGATTTTGATTAGGGATAGGAGTTGACAGGTGTGTTCATTGGCGGAGTTGATGTGTAGGTTAAGGATTAGGTGGGTGAGGGATATGGATTGTTCAGTTTGGAATTGGTATAGGGCGGGATGAAAGGATGGATTACAGCCAGAGATGGGAACTTTCAGTGTGAGGCCCTTGGGAGTGATTCCAAATGTCAGACAAGCCTGCATAAAAAGAATGTGGGAGCGTAATCTGACTAGGGAAAAAGCATGTTTACGGAGGGAATGTAAATAAAACTGGATGGGGTTGTTGTAGGGATGTTGTAAGGAAGGCATAATATATGGATGAAGGAAAAGTGAGAAATATGGGCTATGTAACAGGTTGCAATGAACGAATAAAATAATAAATAAATAAATAAATATATAAATTTTTAAAAAGGAATGTGAAAAGTAATTCAGGTAAGCAAAAAGAAAGGAAATAGAAAAAAGAAAAAGTCGTTAAAATTCGTTGTTGAAACTGTGGGCACGTTAAGTGGTCAACACCGTAGTATAAAATGGTTAGGTAGTGGTATGGCGTGCAAACGAGGTTTAAGGATGGTGAAAATCGGAAAAAAGTACGAGAAAATCGCGTGAGAAACCAAGGAAAACGTCTAAATAGGTTTGGTGAAGTGGTAGCAGATTACGATATTGAGGCTAAGAATAGTCTGACGATGGAATAGTAGAGTCAAAACCAAGGTAAAGTAGCTGAAATACGATCGGAAAAGTAGGAAAAACGAACTGAAATGTGGAAAAACGGGAATGGAAACAAACGTGAGGTGACTGGAAATGCCGAAAATGGTTATAAACAATATGATAAACTACAGTTGTGAAATAATGTTTACGTAATATAGCGAGAAAATTTAATGAGCGGCGTATTTCAGTCGGAAGCAGGAGTAATGGAAGTGGTAAATATAATTAAAAGTACTCAAAGGTTAGGTTAGGAAGTGAACGTATTGTTGTAAGTAAATGTGAACAGTAAGATAAGAAGGGAATTTGGAATGGAACTGCTATATGAAATATATATATAAATGAATAAATAAAAACAAAAACGCAAAAACAAGGGAAAGTTAGAAGACAGGAAAGATTTCGAAAGGTAACAGAACAATGACGGAAGTAATTGTTGAATTCAAATTTATGATACTAATATTATAGAGGAAAAATACCTAACAGGAAAAATTTACGTAAAAAATAGATGAAGTACACTTACCAGGCGAAGGGGCACAGGCAGTAATAGCAACAAATAAACACACAGACACACACACACACACACAAAAATGCTAGCTTTCGCAGCCTAGCTGCTTCATCAGGCAGAAGGGAGGAGAGGGAAAAGGAAATGATGAGAGTTTTAAGGAAGGGGGTAAGGAGCCATTCCAATCCCGGCACAGGAAAGACTTACCTTGGGGGAAAAAATGGAGGGTAAATAAATGCACACACACCCACACATTTACACAGACACAAGTACACTTAGGCAGACACCAATAACCTGACAACAGCCTTCACATCCCGCAGCTATCCTCCTGGCCTGGTACAGAAGCAAATTGCCAGAGCCACTTCCTCATCCCCCCAATTTAAGAACCTTCAACAAAACCCCAGAAGTGCCCCTCTTGTCACCGGATACTTTCCGGGACTGGAGCGGACTCTGAATGTGGCTCTCCAGCAAGGATACGACTTCCTAAAATCCTGCCCCGAAATGAGATCCATCCTTCATGACATCCTTCCTACTCCACCGAGAGTGTCTTTCCGCCGCCCACCTAACCTCCGTAACCTCCTAGTCCACCCCTATGAAATCCCCAAACCACCTTCCCTACCTTCTGGCTCCTACCCTTGTAACCGCCCCCGTTGTAAAACCTGCCCTATGCACCCTTCCACCACCACTTACTCCAGTCCCGTAACCCGGAAGGTGTACACGATCAAAGGCAGAGCCACTTGCGATAGTACCCACGTGATCTACCAACTGACATGCCTGCACTGTGAAGCGTTCTATGTGGGAATGACCAGCAACAAACTGTCCATTCGCATGAATGGACACAGGCAGACAGTGTTTGTTGGTAACGAGGATCACCCTGTGGCTAAACATGCCTTGTTGCATGGCCAGCACATCTTGGCACAGTGCTACACCGTCCGGGTTATCTGGATACTTCCCACTGACACCAATACTTCAGAACTCCGGAGATGGGAACTAGCCCTTCAGCATATTCTCTCTTCCCGTTGCCCACCTGGTCTCAACCTCCGCTAAATTCGAATTCCCACCCACCATCTTAACATCTTTACCTTGGTTCTCTGGACAGAGTCTCTGCCTCATGTGGCATCTCTGTCTAACTTCTAACTTCTTTGCTTTCTACAGTTCTACAGTATGTCTGCCTAAGTGTACTTGTGTCTGTGTAAATGTGTGGGTGTGTGTGCATTTATTTACCCTCCATTTTTTCCCCCAAGGTAAGTCTTTCCTGTCCCGGGATTGGAATGGCTCCTTACCCCCTTCCTTAAAACTCTCATCATTTCCTTTTCCCTCTCCTCCCTTCTGCCTGATGAAGCAGCTAGGCTGCGAAAGCTAGCATTTTTGTGTGTGTGTGTGTGTGTGTCTGTGTGTTTATTTGTTGCTATTACTGCCTGTGCCCCTTCGCCTGGTAAGTGTTCTTCATCTATTTTTTACGTATATATTTTTTTCCTGTTAGGAATTTTTCCTTTATAATATTCGTATATATATATATATATATATATATATATATATATATATATATATATATATATATATATAACGAAAATTATAGAGGGAAACTTTCCCAGTGGGATAAACAAAAATAAAAATATAAAAAAGATGACTTACCAAAAGGACCGGCTCGTCGATAGAAACAAATAAAATTAATAAAATCACACACAAACACACATACAAGCTTTCGCAGCCTAGCTGCTTCATCAGGCAGAAGGGAAGGAGAGGGAAAAGGAAATGATGAGGGTTTTAAGGGAGTGGATAAGGAGTCATTCCAATCCCGGGACAGGAAAGACTTACCTTGGGAGGAAAAAAGGAGGGTAAACAAAAACACACACACCCACACATTTACACAGACGCAAGTATACTTAGGCAGACACACTGTAGAACTGCAGAAAGCAAAGAAGTTAGAAGTTCAACTTTTGTGTGTTTGTGTGTGATTTTATTTATTTTATTTGTTTCTATCGACGAGCCGGTCCTTTTGGTAAGTCATCTTTTTTCTATATATATATATATATATATATATATATATATATACGAAAATTATAGAGGGAAACTTTCCTGGTGGGATAAATAAAAATAAAAATAGAAAAGAGATGACTTACCAAAAGGACAGGAGTCATTCCAATCCCAGGAGTGGAAGGACTTACCTTAGGGGAAAAAAAGGAAGGTAAACAAATACACACACACTCAGACATATCGAAACGCAAACACACCTAGACAGACATTTGTGAAAAGCAAAGAAGTTGGACAGAGATACCAATTGAGGCAGAGGCTCTGTCCACAGAAGGCAAAGATGCTAAAGATAGTGGGCGGGAATTTGAGTTAGCGGAGATTGAGACCAGGTGGGCAACGGGAGGAGAGAATAAGCTGAAAGGCAAGTCCCCATCTCCGGAGTTCTGAAAGGTTGGTGTCGGTGGGAAGTATCCAGATAACCCGGACGGTGTAACACTGCGCCAAGATGTGCTGGCCGTGCACCAAGGCATGTTTAGCCACAGGGTGATCTTCATTACCAACAAACACTGTCTGCCTGTGACCGTTCATGCGAATGGACAGTTTGTTGCTGGTCATTCCCACATAGAACGCTTCACAGTGCAGGCATGTTATGTGGTAAATCACGTGGGTGCTATCGCAAGTGGCTCTGCCTTTGATCGTGTACACCTTCCGGGTTACTGGACTGGAGTAAGTGGTGGTGGAAGGGTGCATAGGGCAGGTTTTACAACGGGGGCGGTTGCATGGGTAAGAGCCAGAGGGTAGGGAAGGTGGTTTGGGGGTTTCATAGGGATGGACTAGGAGGTTACGAAGGTTAGGTGGGTGGCGGAAAGACACTCTCGGAGGAGTGGGGAGGATGTCATTAAGGATGGATCTCATTTCGGGGCAGGATTTAAGGAAGTCGTATCCCTGCTGGAGAGCCACATTCAGAGTCCGCTCCAGTCCCAGAAAGTATCCGGTGACAAAAGGGGCACTTCTGGGATTCTTCGGTGGAAGGTTCTGGATTTGGAGGAATGAGGAGGTGGCTCTGGTAATTTGCTTCTGAACCAGATCAGGAGGATAGCTGCGGGATGTGAAAGCTGTTATTAGGTTATTGGTGTACTGGTTCAGGGATTCGGGACTGGAGCAGACTCTTTTGCCACGAAGACCTAAGCTGAAGGTAAGTCTTTCCTGTCCCGGGATTGGAATGACTCCTTATCCACTCCCTTAAAACCCTCATCATTTCCTTTTCCCTCTCCTTCCCTTCTGCCTGACGAAGCAGCTAGGCTGCAAAAGCTTGTATGTGTGTTTGTGTGTAATTTTATTTTATTTTATTTGTTTCTATCGACAAGCCGGTCCTTTTGGTAAGTCCTCTCTTTTCTATTTTTTTATTTTTATATAATTATAGAGGGAAACTTTCCCGGTGGGATAAACAAAAATAAAAATAGAAAAGAGATGACTTACCAAAAGGACTGGCTCGTCGAGAGAAACAAATAAAATCACACACAAACACACATACAAGCTTTCGCCACCACTGGCAGCTTCTTCAGGAAAAAGAGGAAAAAAGGGGAGGAAAAGGGAAGGATATGAGTTTTAAGGAAGTGGAAAAGGAGTCATTCCAATCCCATTAAGCAGATGAAATAAGGAAAAATCTTTTAAGGGTGCTACTAAGACTATTTCGATGCTAGAATTGTGAAAAATTGGATTTGGAACCATGGTTAGAATTAAAAAGAAAAAAATATGTTTCAGGATGTTTTGAATTCTGCCATTAATGGTGCAATAGGGGTGGCAAGTTATATCAAAATACTTTATTAGAAAAGCATTTTTAAAGCTAAATCTATAAAAATTTATAAGGGGAAACAACCACTGCAGACCATCCAGCCTACACGAACAAAGCAGCGGGAATTAAGCTAGTATTAACATAAATATTGTTGCGTGTGAACCACACCATTTTGTTAATATCAATGACAATACAACAAATGATATTGTATGCTAATCTTTAACTGTAATCATAAGTGAATCTTTCACAATAAGCTATCACAAAGTTCATTTCAGTACTGTGTTGTAATATAAATACTTCTTACACTGTTCATCTAACTTCTAGATGTTTTCAATATTTGTTGTCATATTATTTAGTAGTCTATAGTCCTTCATCTGCAGTATGAACAAACGCACATTTTCTGCACTAAGTAGATCATATTTAATTTTCACTGTCCAGTTTTATGCTCTCTTTTAAAATCAAAGAATAACATAAAGAAAATTGGAATTCCTTTGCCTAGTGAAGCATTCTAGATTTACACTAGGATAAATAACCTCAAATTATTTCTATGCAGCAAACAAAATTGAAAAATTTATAATTTTTTGTGCATCAAATGCATTGCATTAATTTAAAAACAAAGAATAATAATTTACTCACCTGAAACTTTTTTTCTGGAAATTCTTTATCCATATTGAACACTGGGATAGATGAAACATGCTTCAAGTTTTCTAGTTGAAGTTCTTCATGTAGTGTATCTATGCATGCATGAAGTTCCTTCATCTTTTGAATCAAAATTACTTTCTCTTTTCGTAGATCATATACTTTGTTGTTGAATTCTTCTTTGGTGATGAACAGCTTAAAAATGATGACTATCAATCCAAGTGATTTAATTCAACTGTAGTTCATTTTTATTATTACAGTCTGCTAATACAAAAAATAAGGAAAATGCAACTGTGGCGCCCGATCGACACCAATGCTGTAAATAGTGTTAAAATCTGATAATGTCATATCTTTGTAACTTGGCATTTTAGGGTGGACAGCTTCTCTGCCCACCGGTCATCTTTAAGTAGTTAAAACAATCAACTATTATCAACATCATCTGCCCAGTGTAGCTGAGCTTCAAGCCCCCCCCCCCCCCCCTGACAGATTCTCTATCTGGCAAACACCCCCTCAAGTACTCTGCCTACAGTCGTGACCTCCTGGCTGTCTACAAAGCCATTAAGCATTTCCATTCTGCCATCAACTGTTGCTCTTTCTACATCCTCACTGATAAGAAGCCTCTTGCCACTGCCATCACCAACCCTCCTGCAGACCCACCCTCATAGCAGGTTTCGTTATTTTGATTACATTTCTCAGTTCACCATTGATGTACACTGCATGCTGACAATGTTGTTGCCAGTTTTCTGTCATGCACTGACTCAATCTCATTTCTGTTGGATCTATTGAACCTTGCCACTCTTCAGGCTGCATCAAGGGTACCATGCAACTTATTCTTGACCCATCTGCACCACCTTACCCAGTGTCTCAGTAAGGTTCGGTGTGACGAATCACGAGTACACCACATTACTAAATTCCTCATTGCCTCAGAGGAGAAATCTTCAATAAACCTGACAATCTAACCCACTCTGGCATTAGGGCTTACACCAGAATAGTCACTGACCATCTTGTCTGGCGGGACATGAGGAGAGACTGCCAAGCATGGGCTCGCACCTGTGTCTCCTGTCAACAAAACTAAGTGTAGACTCACACAACCCTTCCCTTGAGCTCCTTTTCTGTCCCCACTTGCTCCTTCCAATATGTTCACATTGACTTTGTCAGTTACCTTCCTCCGGTTGATGGATTTTGCTACCTGTTAAATTCCACCGATCGCACCACATATTGGGCAGAGGCCACATCCATTCCTAACATCACAGCGGGGCACAGTCACTCATGCCTTTTTACACTCCTGGACTGCTCACTTTGGCTGCCCTGTTGTCATCACCACTGACCAGAGCAGGCAATTTGAGTCTGCCCTCCTCCAGAATTTATGTAACCTCTTCGGCATTCAACTCATTCACACCATGGCTTACCCCCTCAAGAAAATTGTCTAATCGAGTGTTGGCACAAAACACTCAAACTGTCCCTCATGTGGCATTATCCACTTTGACTTGAGACTCTTCCCCTGGTCCTTCTTGGACTCCACTCCACATATAAGGATGACCTGAAGGGTATGGTGCTAGAATTTGTTTACAGCCAAGGTTGATCCTCCCCAGTGAGCTTGTCCAACCCTTGCCACACTCTCCCCCTCCCGACCTGTCACTCATTGACAGAATCAGAATGTACTGCTCTAAACTCTCACCATCCTCTCCTTCCAATTATTCCCCTCCCACCCCTCATGTTCCTCATTCTCTCGAGTCTTGCTCGCACGTCTTCCTCCGGGATGACTATGTATGCCCCTCCCCCCTTAATCCCCCTTACACCGGCCCCCATCAGGTCCTGAGGTGGAGTGAGAACACATTTATTATTTCTGTTAACGATTCTCCTGCAACTGTATCTGTACACTGTCACAAACTGGCTCATATCAATCCCGACCCCCCTCCTCCCCACCCGCTCTGGCCCCAGTTTCACCTTCTATTTCCTCTCCCACATTCTCTGCATTGTCACCCCCCCTCCTTCTTCCCCTTTCCTGGGTTTCTTACTTCCACCCCTTCCCTTCTCCCCTACCATTGAGTTTGTCGTTCCCGTTTCGCCTCCTCTTGCCACTGATTAATCATCATCTGAGATTACTCTATTTTTGTCCTGTGCCTGTCGTCAACCATTCCTTCCTCTCCCTCTGGCTCTAACTGGCATCTGGTGAAACACATTCCCCTACCTCCTGAGGTGAATCTACCTGCTGTTTGAGCCTTCCTCCTCCTGCCATCTTAGGTGTTTATCTTTGCCCCGCTGGCTCCTGCGTTAGGATCTTTACACCCTGCTCGCACTGTCCACCAACCTTGTCACCTGGACGAGTTTGGCAGGGGTGTGCCACCGCTTCAGTGCCGCCTATTATGCCCCTGCCTCCAGACACTGTTGAACTGACAGTTATGCGCATGCCAAGGCAGGTACCAGCCATCGCCTTAGTCATGCTGCCTTTCTCCCCCACTGCCTCACTAACAATGTATTCTGCACCATGGAGGGCAGCAGGTATCTATGTGTCAACTGATCAAAACCAATGCTTTCGATAGTGTTAAGGTAAAGCAGTCAACAATCCGAAGATTGGTTTAACACCACAGTGCTTTACTAGGCATGGTCCTCATTGGAGGTGGTATGCCGTTGCCTTCCTCCGACCTTCGAACTGACTTACCCAGCCAGTTATAGGGGGACCTACAGTTTAACGTGGGTTCCGAACCATGGTGCTACTCGGTATTTTTCACATGAGCAATACTGCCAGAGGTGAAAGAAGTGGAAAGTGACAGATAAAAATCCTAGAATCTGGCAGGGATCGAACCCATGACCTTTGGATTTGTAGTCTGGCACTCTACCACTATGCAACCGAGGCGCACTCAATAGTGTTAAAAACTAATAATGCCATATCTTTGTAACTTGGCATCTTTGGGTGGACAGCTTCTCTGCCCACTGGTCTGTGAACCCCGCGAATGTGGGTGCTCCTCAGTATGTGCTACCTTGTGCCGTTCCTCCAAGTGTGCCTTCCGCGTCGCGAAGTGGTACCCTTCCACATTTGCACTTTGCCGGATATCTGACCCCTGCCTGTGGTCGACATTGCAAATGCTGCAGTCACTCTGCCACCTTCTGGCTCGCCTCTGTCTCCGCCACCTGGCTGCCTGCTGAAGCTGCCTCAGTTCTCATTCGACTCCCTGACCACCTCGTTTGCTCTCATCAAGCGCATATTCGAACATTACAATTTGGATGATTCTGCTCACTACCTGTGTTTAATAACCTCACTGCATGACCACGTGGATATAATTTGTGTCCTGGTTACTTCTTCCCCCAGTTGGGACCGCTACGACAATGCCAAAAAGACAATCATGGAACATGTCACTCGGTCAGTGGAAGAGACAGTTCGCCATATAATTGAGGAGGAGAAACTTGGTGATAAATGTCCTTCCAAACTATGGTGACACCTTCGGCTCTTGGTTAGTGAGCAGCTCATGCCTGACCCCTCTCTCATGGCTATCTGGACCAGTAAGCTACCATTAACTGTGCAAACTGCATTGATGTACAACATTCTCGAGTCCCCTAGTGAGAGCATACGCATTGCAGACCGAGTTCATGAAGGACATCTTCGACAGTCTCACCTCAGGTAGGCAGCCACGCTGAGCTCCACACCACGACCACCTACCTTCACATGAGGCCGTTCCTGCTACCCAAAGGAGATCATGGATCCGCCTGGCATCCCTTGCCGCATTGTCTCTGCAACACTGAAACCGCTGCCAGCACCGGACGGTGTCAGCACCAGAGAAGAGAGCATGCCCCTTTCTCCTCCGCGCTTCGCGCAAGAACAGTGACCTCATTATCCATACTGTTTCTTTCACACCTGTTTCGGCAGCGCTGCGAGGAAGTGTAGGTCCTCTTGCAGCTACCCAAACGAAGTAGGCAGGCTAGTCTAGGTGCCGCTGCCTGCCATACGGATTGCAGACAGCTCCCTACTCTCCACTCTGTACATAACGTCGCTGCGGTTGGCAGCCATCTCTGTGTCACCGAGCTGAACTCTGGCTTAAACTTCCTCATCGACACTGGTGCTGACATCTCACTTCTGCCTCCTGGTCTATCCCCGAATCCTGTGCGACCGACCAACATGCTCCTTCAAGCTGCCAATGCCTTGCACCTTTGCTGTTTGGGCTCTACAACTTTCAAAGTGCAGCTTTCACCTTCACATGCGTTTGAGTGGGATTTTCCAGTTGCCAGTGTTCTCGTCATTGACTTTCTTTCGTTTCATAGACTATCTCCGGACGTTGTTCGACACGCAGTGTTTCACTCTCCTTCACATACTTTTATCAAGTGTGATCCATCGAGCTGTGCCAAATTTAGTGTTATTCATGAGTGTTTAGACACTGTTTACGAACTAGGCAGCACTATTGACAAATTACATGCAGAACAAGCTCAAGTCGAGCAGTTACAATACGAATGCCTTAGTGTTATTCGAGAGTGCCCTCTTCACCAATATCTGTTATCTTTGTGGCATTCGCTGGATCCACACCACCGCCTATCATCCTCAAAAGTAACTGGCTGGTAGAGCGGTGGCATCGGACCCTCAAAGTGGCCCTTTGGTGCCATGGGTCTCTTTGGCTCGACGCCCTTCCTCTGGTCCTCCTTGGCCTGCGCTCAATCTACAAGGAAGACTCCATGGCACTGTTGCATAATTTGTATATGGGCAACAGCTCACCTTACCTGGTGAGCCCCATCTCCGCCTCCATCGCTCAAGGATCTCCCCTCTCTAGTCGATTGAGTCTGCCACATCTGTGCTGCAGCCTCCCAACGCCCTCCTGCCAGCCACTCTTCCCCCCCCCCCCCCCCTGTAAGGTTACCTGCTGACTTGCAAATTCATGTTTTTGCATGATAACACCATCCATCCGCCCTTACAGCCCCCTTAGTCTGCCCCTTATCCTGTCCTCCTTTGCGCAGCAAATACTTACACCATCCTCCTTAATGGAAAACCCACCACAGTCTCCATCAATCGTCTTAAGCCCAGGCACCTCAATCTGGCTTCCTCTCTCAAGGTCGAGGCTCCCCCCTCTTCCTTCTCCTTGTTCGAGGTCTCTCCTCCCCCTCCCTCCTGCACATCCCTCCCTCCCTTCGCCATTGAGTCGTGCATCGCCCTTGGCCATTGATCCGTCTTCCCCTTTCTTCTCACCATCCTCTCCCTTCAGAGGATTCTCTCATCCCCTCCCCCCCTCCGATCCCTGCTATCAATTCTCTGTCCCTGTTCCCCCACCTCTCACTACTGAGTTGTTTGTCGTGGTGTGCGACTACAGCCTTTTCATTATTTGTACGTCATCCACCAAATGTGAGCTCATTAAATGCTTCTAGCTGGCCCCTGATTCCATCCTGTCCGAGGCTTGGGCCTTCTTGCTCCCATTGAGCACTGCGCTTATTATTATTCCAGCTTGTGGCTCCCACTCAATCTGGCACCTTTCACGACAGGTCACACTATCCTCTCGTCTACAGAATTTCATTGTTCACAACCCTACTGCTCATCAGCTACTACCCACTCCAACTTTACCAGAGGGAACACTTGAAATCGCCATTTGTGCAATGCCCTCGACGTGTATTTCCCCCAGTGCCTGTGAATCTGCCCCCCCCCCTCCCCCAAGGCTCCCAGGAATACTTCGTACTGCAGGGGGGGGGGAGGGAGGGGGGAAGCTGTGTGGTGGTGCTGGCCACCAATTCGAGTGAAGTGTGATATCTTTTGTGACAATCTTTGCTTTTGGCTTTTGCTTTCTTGGCTACCACCATGTTATTGAGTCTGTTTGAACGTTGTATTCTCAACATTGAATAAAGTTGTGTAATAGTAAAAAAGAGCGTAGTTATTTGGCTTCCCTGCCTACAGTAACACCACACCTCTATGTCATACAGAATAGTTCTTTGACTGCTTAGAGATATAGAGACAAGATCCTTCGACCTTTTGTTGTGCCCTTAACTGGTGCCATAAGAGGTGGGTTCCTTCTGGTGGACAATAATGCTCACCAATTCAATTAAGCATGCCTGGGATGCAATTGGCAGATGCACTGCAACCAGACCAGCACCTCCAACAAAAGTTGCAGACCTGGATATTGTACTCAGAATAGGCAAATATCTCTCAAGAACTTATTGATAACCTCATACTGTCTATGCCATACAGTTGTGCAACTGTACTGGCCATCCAAGGTGATCACACACCATATTAGATGGCATCAAGAATGACTTTTTCACTATTATGGCAGCCCCAATGTTCCTCATCATAAGTAACCATCATGTAAATCTTGAGAAAAGAGTTAAGACAGCAAAATAACATACTGTATCACACACACAAATTACAATTATAACCAATATCTGAATAAAATACCGTACGTTACCATATGAACCTGATCCCCTAATTGTTTTAAGCAGTATACATTGTTTACATGTATTAACAATATACTAAGAACAGGTTCTAACTCATAATAAACATCATCAGTGACTCGCAGAGAGGCAAATATAAAAGACAGTCACACTGACAGAACTTCTTAAATTTTTAGTCATAGCATTCTTCAGAAAAAGAGGACACACTCTTGAGTCACAGCAGTGATGATAAGAGTTCATGTGCATGAGTTGTTTGTGTGTGATTCTGTGTGTGTGTGTGTGTGTGTGTGTGTGTGTGTGTGTGTGTGTGTATGTGTGTGTGTTTGTGGCCTCTCTGTTTCTGACAAAGGCGGTGGATGAAATTTTAAATTTGTTTGAGTATAATTTCTTTTCTGTATGTCTGTGGCTCAGCAGTCATAATTACAGTTAGTTATGTCCAATACTCATTATATTATTGATACTCCTCCAACCTGAGGTTTCCATTTTCAAATAGAGGTATAGAACATAATTTTTTCCTTACTTTTTCTCTGGCTGCTAATAACTGATTATATTTCCTTGTGAAAGTCATACAAGAATGTCGTGGTACTGAAAAATTTTGAGCACTCTTTAGTTTAAAATCTCCTATTGTCCTTTCAGCTTCTTCTATTGCAGCTATGTCATCAGGGTCATTTTTAGTTGCATCTGGTTTCTGCTTTCTATGCTTCTCCCACTGAAATTTAAAAAAATCATTTCTTCTGAGAAATATAACATTACACTTATGTACACTCTAAGAGGTTACAAAGAAGGATACACCATGAATGAACTATAAAAATGGGTCATAAATTTATATGCATACAGATATTTACAGAAAATGAAGAACTGCAAACTGTAGTGGTCAGCTGATCAATGTGTGATGTTTCAATGAAATTTTATTAAACAGATGGTAAGGACAGTACATGGGGACATATTGATACCATGGCATAAAATCTTTGTAAATTTTATCCATGTACTCAGTTCAACAGTTACTACACCTTGCAATCAGACACCTGAACAATGTGTGCAGATGTTAGCATTTGAGATAGGACAATTAGTTGAGCTCAAAGAAGCCAGTCAGAATAATAAACAAATTGTTCAACATCTGAGTAGGAGCAATGCCACTCTTTTATGACATTGGCAGGAATGGCGAACCTTGAGCTAACACAGTGTCAAGAAAGAAGCAGTTGACCAAGAGAGATGATAGAATGTGAGCAAACATCAGAGATACACTCAGAGCTCCAGATTCATCATTAACATTGATCCTCCATGCATTGTTCAGTAACCACAAGGAAAATTAATAGATTCGCTGAAAGACGTGTTGTCATAAAATGAAACGACCTCTCTTTGACCAGTTCTGATAAATGATGCTAGGAGGCAAAAACTTTCCCGCTCGTATAAAAATAAAGCATTTCAAATATAAGTAGCAACAAAAATAAATTTCTTCACGTAAATACCAACAATTAATAAGGCTTTAGGATTCTTGCAAAAGTTGCCTTATTCTGATTTCACGTATTGTTTCATCGAATTTTGTGAAGTGCTGGGGTATGTGAACTGTAATGAAGCACTAGGATTTCAACAAGAAAGTAATTTATTATGTGGAAAAAAAGTTCTAATCGTGCACCATTCAGGTGGGATGACATCAATTAAGCAACCACTTGACATCTCTTTCAATAAATCATTTAACGTCAAGCTTAAACACATGTACACCGACTGCCTTTTGAAAAGTGACAGACAACTGACAGCAACAGGTCGTGTAAAATGCGCAGGTGTGCCAATGGAATGATGATACTTGGAAGTGGGTTCCAAATCAGATTGCATAACAGGGATTTAAAAATGTTCGAGATCGAATGCACTAGACTGTACAAGGGATGATGCTCTGTAGTACAAAGAAACTGTGTAACAAGGAATCAAATGATAGTGATTCAGAATTAACGTACCAGTATCTAATTGCTATTATAAACATTTCATAAAATTTGTATTATAAGTCTAGTAAAAATGTTTTATATTTCCGCATTTACTGTCGTACAATAGCTATACATTTGAAGTCAAGCTACTACGTAAAGCTGACTGGCGAGCCTGTGTTGTGTCAATAAGCCTGATGCTACAACATCTGTCTCCGTGCTACAACTTATGTGTTTTTCTATTAGGGGCAAGGGATTGTTCCTATGAATTGTGATTTGTCAATTCCACACTCTTTTTGCCATAAGAATAATACAAATGTAAACATTACACCATGTAATCTTCCGTGTTACCTGTTACCACATTTAAATTCTGTTCGCCTAATAAACCCGAACCCGAAAGACAACGGCGAATACGGGAAAATATACGTATCATGTTAATGTTTACATTTGTATTATTCTTATACTGACTGGAAACATATATAAATGAAGCACAGCAACTGAGTTCTAGTACTGATTTTTAAATCTTCTACGAATAAAAATTCTGTGCAGACAAGTTACGTGATCTAAAATAAATCAATCTACAAAATACCCTTGCTTAACCCTCTGAATGCGCAATCTGCGTGTTAAGTACTTTTCACAGTTCTGAAATGTCTTTGTGGCATTAACACGTACACACACATCAAATAAACGCGGATTTCTCTGTGTCTGAATGTCCTGTCCGTCACTCATGGGATGCCTGATATAAAATTATTTAACATTTACACATCCTATTTTTTTTTAAAGAATCTATTTTTTTACTTCCAAAATATCTACTCATCTTTTCAGGTTTTATTTTCGAGTCTTCCCCTTCGAAAAAAGAAGAAAATACATAATCCTTTGCTTTCATTATTTTTTATTTCATCAAAATGAAACTTTTGTATTAGAGTGAAGAAAGTTTGTTATTATTTTGTAGACTATATAAACAACATATATATCGAAATGTTTCATACAAATTTCTTTTGAGGGTAGAGGGTATTAACAAATTCTTAAGATTTAAATTAAAAATCTAAATGAAATTTTAATTCCTTAAAGTTTACTGTTAATATTGTCATTTGGGATTCACCCCAAAAGGCTTTATTGTCGTCATTGGCTGTGTTAGAGTAGTAATTCTTTTTAAAGACATGTACTTGATTTGACAGGTTATTTGGATTCGAGATTCGGAAGATTCGATTCGGGTTCGGCACATATTTTATTTAAGATTCGGTATTCGGATTCGATTCACTAAAATTGGGGTTCCACCCATCCCTAATTATTTTCTTGGTGTATAGCTTTCTTTCCAGTATCATCAAGGATAAAACCTTGTATTCATGTTTAACCTATTATATTATAGTTCTCAATGCAACTATTATTTCCTTACAATGGTAAATTTTAGACTGTGGGTGATGCACTGTAATTTACTAAGTCACTTCAATCCTTCAAGTTCGGGGAGGAAATGTTATATAACAGACATTTAAAAAAACTAATTAGGACTGTCAATGTTTTATTACTTGAATGCAGTGCTAATGAGAATTTTCTGTGACTTCAAACTTATTACTAAACATTAAAAAAGTGTTTTTCCTGTGGTTCCTTCTCATGGGGGTTTTCTTATTTGAGACTAATAGATGGGAACATTGGCAAGAGGGTGTCCATAATGAGGGGGAAAATCTAAAAATGAACACCATAGATGAAGCAGTTAGTGGCAACAGGCTTACATGGTGGGATCATATTACATGCATGGGAGAAACAAAGTTACATAAGAGACTCATGGGTTTGGTGGTAGAGGGTAGGAGGAGGTAGATCAAGGAGAAAGTAGTTTGATTTGATAAGAATGATTTTGAAGTAACAGGCTTAACTTCAGACAAGGCGTCCATGTAGCACTGAATAGGAAATCATTAAATAATTTTACAAGGATGACTATGCTCCATATCAGATGCTGAAAGGCATAATCAGTCTTAAGTGATGATGATAATGAATATTCCTTGTCTGTCTGTGGCATAACAATGAATAATGCACAATGATGTGATATATCTCAAACAAAATGTACTCACATAGCCATTCACATAATTAGCTAAGCAGTAGGTGTATGTAACTTGCTCTAAGTAAATGTGAAAAAATTGTAATTTAATGCAGATGAATATGAAACACTATCTCGTAATTTTTGTACACCACTTTTGTAGTTTGCTACTTGACAAGTGCACATTGATTAAATATGAACCAGTGGCATTCAGACATTAAGACATAAATTTAAGTTCTACAGGAATGACACCATTACTGACACCTTCATCCCTGCTTCCTCTCAACTCCCAACAGTTTACAAACATGCAGCATTCCATCATATGACGCATTATGACGCACTGGTTCAGATATCAGAAGAAAAGAAAGTTCAAATGTTTGTTACGCTTATGGGACTTAAGTGCGGGGTCATCTACTTATGAACTAACTTATATTAAAGACAACACAAACACCCATGTCCGAGAGAGGACTCGATCCTCCGACGCGGGAGGCTGCGCGATCCACAACGTGGCGCTCCCGACCGCGCGCATACTCCCTCGCGGCATATCAGAAGAATTCGATGGCATCACCGCTCACGAAGCGACGTCACTTGCGAATCAAATAAAAAAATACACCTTTCTCACTTCTCTAGTAATCTATTACAAAGTTCTGCTTCGCATCAGTGTAGTCAGTAAGACCCTCCAGGTAATTGACATAAAAGTTTCTGAGGCCATAGAAATGCATGAAAAAACGAAAGCAAGTTTTGAAACCTGCTGAACAGAAGAAAAGTTTGTGTCTCTCTTGACGGATTCCAAAGAATTGGCTACAGAATTAGAGCTAGAAGATCTAACGTTATCAAGGATAAGTGTTTCCCGGCGACGAAGTAAGAAGCCAATACACTTTATCTGTGAAGAAAGGCATGAGACAACAGATGACCTGACAAAACGTTAAAATATTGAATTCTACTGTTATGTTTTAGATATAGCAACCGCATCTTTGGATAAGAGATTCCATGAACTGAAATCTCATTGCGTTTATTTTGATTTTCTCTACGACAGTGGCGAGCTGTAGAATGCACCTCCTGACATCCTGGATACAATGTGTAGTAACCTCGCAGCGATTTTGCAAGATCATGAGTCAAGCGACATTGATGCACTGGAGTTGAGGGAAGAACTAAAAGTACTATCAACTTTGTTGAAACCTGGAATAGGTCCAAAAGAGACTCTGAAGTTTATAGGAAGACATAATTTTTGCCATAATGTCAACGTTGCTCTGAGAATTCTCCTAATACTCCCAGTGACAGTTGCTAGTGAGAGGAGTTTCTCAAAGCTGAAATTGATAAAGACATACCTCCGATCAACGATGAGCCAATTCCTTTGAATGATCTTGCAACAATATAGATTGAACACGAGCTTGCATAGGACTTAAATTACACAGATCGTGTGAAAGAGTTTGCACAAGTAAGAGCCAGGAAGGTTCGACTAGTCTAGCATTTTTTTTTTTTTTAATTTTTATATTATGATCAGTATCTTGATTATTTATTGTGTTGTTTCTTATTTTGTTCAACATTGAATAGTTACTGTAAGTATCATTGTTCAAACCAAATTATCGTTAAATTGTAAATATATTTTGTTTTCCGTTGAATACATTATCTGTTCACAACCACTGAAAAATGTTTATTTACGTTAACTGTAAGTTCGTGCCGCACGGGATTAGCCGAGCGGTCTAAGGCGCTGAGGTCATGGACTGTGCTGCTGGTCCCGGCGGAGGTTGGAGTCCTCCATTGTGCATGGGTGTGTATATTTGTCCTTAGGATAATTTAGGTTAAGTAGTGTGTAAGCTTAGGAACTGGTGACCTTAGCAATTAAGTCCCATAAGATTACACACATATTTGTAAATTCACAAGGCTTATTAAAATTAGCTAGATTTCTTCAATCAGGTTTGACTAAATTTTTGAGCTGGTGCCCAGCGACTGTTTTGTACAAATCTGTTGAGAATGTCACCAATCAGTCAGAACTTTTGTTTTTATTTTCCAAATTTACACTGATTTCGGGCACAGTGTGGCTATTCTCAATGCTTTGAGTCAATGGCGTAGCTACGTCAACAAGGGCCCCGGGGCAAAAATGACATTGGGGCCCTCTTTAAACTAAAACCGTATACGGATGCAAAAGTATTTCTTCAGCTCCTTACTGCCCACTGTAAGAAACAATAAAGCAAACCTAAATACTGGTAAGTAAATTATGTGTCACGCAACAGATAATATAGTTATAACTGTAAAAGTTTGTTTGTTTGGTATGCTTTTACGCAAAAATTACTGGGTGCATTTGAATGAAATTTTGCCGAGGGATAGAGTTAGACCTGGGCAGAACATGCAGATACCACGACCCCATGCTCCATACCGAGCAGACTTATTTCGTTTAAAGCCCAGTCAAACAAAGAAAATAAAGGAAATATTCGTGTAGGATGGTTTCAGCAAAAGGAAGTTGCCGGATTTTGTATTGAGCCATGCCGCTACCAGGCTGTATGAAGTAATAAGTAAAATAACGTAAATTGACATTTTCGCTTATTATGACTGGCGCAGAGGGCAGAGTCTAGAATGCACAATTCACTATTGTGACAATGTCACCATATTTTCTCTTCTTCTTGCATGCTTTTCAGAGTGCAGATGGTTACAGCACTTCATTGGGTTGCAGCACTCCCTTGGGGGAATTCACTATACAAACAGTTTAGTTACCATAATAATACCGTTCTGTAATAATTCAAATGTGGTCACACCGTATCAAACACACTGCTAGTAATTTGCCGTCATTTATTGTTATATCGCAAGGTTGTCAGCCATGGCAACTCCGACTTCAACTGACAACACTCTAACGATAGGAGGGTCGCGTCATAGTGGACAAGCAATAGACATTGTTATGTTTATATTGTGAGGTGGGAATAAAATTTGGATTTCACTTCATGGATTTGAGGTTTGTTGCTCAGTGTTCAAAAAGTTAATAAAACTTGAAAATCCTTCATTCAAATAAAATATTATATACAGTAGATCGTCGATTATCCGAAGTAATTGGAAGACATGGATGTTCGGAAAACCGATTATTGGTATAATCAAACCGTACATTTCTATTTGCCAATAAGAAGTACAGTAGAGTAAATGTACTTATTCAGTATTTGGAGGTGCTCGATCCTTCGCGCTGTGCCGAGCGGCACGCCGCAGCGCTTGGAAGGCGCAGTCAGCAGCTTTGATGCTTCCTCTGCTTCTGCTGCAACGCCGACTGGCGACTTGGAAGATCAGCAGCACCACCGAGCGGCGTCTAGTGAAGGCCACACTAAAAGCAATGTTCCGCCACCCGGTGGCCCAAAGCGGCTACTGTGGGAAACTTGGTTTGAGGGCAGATGGAGATAATGGACGGCAAGGTGGAAGAGCAAAAACAAAAAATCGATAGTCTACTGTACTTTTTTTAAACCGCTCAAGGAGGCCGAGGGGCCCCTAGAGCTCGGGGGCCCCGGGGCACTGCCCCGCCTAGCTCTATGATAGCTACGCCACTGCTTTGAGTTATGTTTACATCTATACCGTCGTGCTGAACGTAACTGCCAACATGACGGTTTAGATGTAAGCACATATTAAAAGCTTTGAGACTCCGAATGATTGCTGACATTTCCTACAGATTTGTTTAAATAACATTCCACAAACTTAAAAAATGGGGGGGCGGCAATTTAGCAACTCGCACGGGGCGGCACTTGGGCTTGCACCGGCCCTGACTATAGCAACAAATAATGACTTTCATTCATCCATTCTTGACAAGAAAAAGAAGAAACAAGGAAGGTCCCCCCTACTCTTCCCAGTAAATTCCACTGAAAAATCGAAATTAAATTTTGTTGGATTCTTTTTATATGTAAAATTTCAATAAAATATGTAACATTTTGAAAGCAAGGGAATTTTCAGTATTTTTCTATGGACCACATGCTTTAGATAAATGTTTCTTCAATTCAAAGGAAAATCAGCCAGCCCTTATGGACAGTGATGTATATAAAATTGGTTGTAAAGAGTGCCAGTCCTGTTATATAGAAAAGACAAGTCAGTCAATTTGTACTAGGCTCTGGGAACACCACAGGAGCTGGAGATTAAGAAAGCCAGATTCTGCCTTTGCTCAGCACTGCTTAGAGCAAAAGCACAAATACGCCATAGATGTAGAAGTATTACATGTAGAAGCTAAAGGTGAAAAACTGCCCCAACTAGAAATTTTTGAAATTAAGAAACAGATGCACACAGCCCCAAATTTGATACTGGATGAACAGACAGAATTCAATTATTCACTTCTTTTAGATTATGAGAAACTTACACATAGTAGATAACAACAATATTAGTAACCTGAAGTGGTTATCTGTAAGAAGCCAGATCATGCACAATAAACTATTAAATTTTTTGAGGTACAATAGTGATTAGTACTTTCAGTAAGAGATAACAAAATTAAATACAATGTTAGTACAATAGATATTTACATAAGGTTATTCTAATAATGTAATACAAGTGTAATAGTTCCTAAATTGCAATGTAAATAGTATTTCCTTCCAATGTTAAAGTCGACAAGCAGAGACCTGTAGTAACATAATTGTTTGTCCTCACTGATGTAACAACTTTGGAATCAGTAAAGTACTTCAAAATGGCTCATAACCCAAATCCTAGGTCATACAAATAAAGTTTTGTGAAACAAGGCAATAAAAAGTGTTCAGTTATTTAATTTGAAATGTTTCACCTAGAACCAACTGTAGAATAAATCAATATGAGTTTTATGTGCCAACCACCAATGCTGCAAAGAAAATTATTAACCAGTTCTATGACAAGAATACGGCTTCAACACCAAAAAAAAGGCTAGCACCTTCATAGATGGAGATTAGAATGCATAAATGGAAAATGAAATTGTAGAGAGTATAATGGGAAAATTTGGTCTTGATACAACAAACAAGCAAGACAGAGACTTCAAGAATTCTGCCAAGATAATTCATTGGTAATTACTAATACATTATTTCAGTTACCAAACCAACACCCATATACTTGGCCTTCACCAGACAGCAAACACCAGACTAATATTAATAATATACTTTGTAATCTGAGGTGGATGAATGCAGTTCAGTCAGCTACAACACCTGGAGCTGACTACAAAGCAGATCATGAGCTCCTTATTGCAACATTTTGGCTGTAACTGAAGAAAGTAGCACAACTATATCATCTTGCAGATACGATCTTAAGTCCAGTAGAGGTTCAAAACAGTTTTAATGTATTAGAGCTGGAAGACAAAAGCTCACAAATGCTGTGGATATAAGTAGCCAATACTGTCAAGGAAGCTGCAGGGAGACACATTAGCAAGAAAAAGAATAGCAAGGAGGACAGATGACTATTGGCTGAGGCACTGCAAGTTGCAAAAGAATGAAGACAAGCAAAAATCAATGGGGATAGATAAGCTAATTGAATAAAGTGTTTGAGAAATTAGCTAGAAGAGAGAAAAATATCTTTTGTAATGAACAGTGCAAAGAAGTTATTTTGATGAATGAAGTCCATTGGGCCCTTGACAATATGGCTAGTAACAAAACTAGTAGAAATGATGGAATACTCACAGAATTGTTTAGAGTCAATGGAAAGAATGCAGCAAAAATGCTGCATTCAACATGTAAAAACATATGGAGCACACAGCAGTGGCCAAAAGACTGGAAAAGATCAATAATTCAGCCTGGTTTCAAAGATGATAATCTCTAAAGAATGTTCAGATCACCGAACAATAACACTTATTCTCACATGGTAGCAAATACATGATAAAAATGTCACAAAACAGACCTTGCCAATATCTAGATCAAGAGCTACAGAAGAACGAGTGGGATTTAGAAAAGGGAGGAGAGGAACCAGAGATCAAATTGCAAACATTGAGTGCATTATGGAAAAAGCAATCCCATAAAGATGTGTACATCTGCTTTATTGATTATGACAAAGCCTTTGATTAAAACAAATTATGGGACATACTCAAAAACATTGGAGTACCAGTTCACCTTACTCATTTGATACAGTTTATACCTTGACCAAGAATTCACAGAGAGAACTGAAATGGACAAAGATTTGGAAAGGGGTGTGGCAAGGCTGCATATTGTCTTCATACTTATTCAATCTGTATACAGATCACATTATGAGTAATGACAGGATGGATGAAGAAGAGACAGGGATCAAAATAGCTAGGATAAATGTAAACAACTTCAGATATGAAGAGTATACCATACTGCTGGCAGAAAGTGAAGAAGAATTAAAGACACTCTTGCTGAAGGTGAAAAAAAGTGAAAAAGCCAGCTGAATGTGAAGAAAACTAAAATTATGGCAACTACACCAATCAATGCATGGGTTATAGGAGGAGAATTCATAGTGGTAGTGTCCAAGTTCAATTATCTCAGTTCTCTGATGATGGCGACTGCAGCCATAAAATCAGGAGGTACTTTTTGCTTGGTAGAAAGGCAATGCCAAACCTTGACAAGATTATACAGTCCAGAAATATAACTTTAGCAACAAAGATATGTACTGTGAAGGCTGCAGCCTTCCCAGTTGTGATGTATGGATGTGAGACATGGACCATTAGAAAGGCTGAACGGTGAATAATTGACTCCTTTGAACTTTTGTGCTGGAGAACAATTCTTAAGAGTTTTATGGATTGAAAAGAGAACCAACAGATCTATATTAGATCAAATAAAACCAGATTGCTCCCTGGAAGGTTTAATATTAAAACAAAAGCTGACCTATTTTTGACATATGTGAAGACATGCCTCAGTGGGGGAAAAATGTTAATGCTGGAGAAGACTGAAGGCACCAGAAGAAGAGGACTTCAGAGGATGAGGTGGATCAATGGCATCACATAAGTAATATTTCCAACCTGAAAAGTCTACAGGAGAAAGAAAAATACACTGCAGAAAATAATTGTATAACAGTAGTAGACAAGCCACAGGAATCTAAAAATACAGAAGACAGAACTGCTGTATTTAAAAAAAGTGTGTAAAAGTGAAACCCCAAAAGCAAACATAAAATCTGCAAAGAACAATTCTGCTGCCAGGCAAAAAGCAGTGCAACATCAGATCAAATTAAAGACATTCAGTGACAGCCATGCATATAGTATCTCAAGCTATTCATCAAACACTGTTTAATACAATGTAAGTGCTTCATCTACTGTAAAGCCAGGACAAAGTTTGAAAAAGTGATAAGCAACATAGAAAATGAATGTGCCAATCCCCCTACAAGTGACTGTGTTGTTCTCACTACAGAATCAAACCATGATTACTGCAATGAGGCTAGTACATTTATTAAAACATCAATTGATATCTTGCAGTTTCTGATTACTACAAACACAATAGTGATGAATGTGCCTGTGTGATTTGATCTGGGAGACTGGTCTTGTGTGAATAGTGCAATTCAAAGAACAAACAACAAAAAATTATGTTCAAAGTTTCAAAATGTAAGCCTTCTTTCACAATGCATGGACAACAGCTAAATTGACAAGGAAGATATAAAGCTGTTGGTGAAATAATGCACAATAAATGCTTTGAAAACAAATAACCTACCAGCCTAAGTGCTCACACACCTGAAAACTAGTAATATGGGCCAATTCCAACAGAATTTGGTCCAATATGAACAATTCTGAGCAAGTATTAAATACAGAGGTGAAAGTTTCATTACCTCATTATCAAATTAGTTTAAAACTAATTTGATAATGAGGTAAGCCTTTAACTGATAATGTTTACTGTGTCAGTAGTAATTTCATTAAGCATTTTAACATTAAAGGACTTTATGAAGGAATAATCAGCAAGCGACAAATTTTATTAGAAAGTATGAAATAGTCAGTAAAGATAATATGTCTGAATGAACACTGGCTTGAATCTGAAAATATCAGCTACCAGCTTTTGAAGGGCCGATGGGTATGGAATATCATGCATTCTAGTTCATTCCTCAATAGAATATGAAATCAGACATAATTTTACTATCCAAATGAAATAACTGCATTCAAAAGTTGTTGTAAGGAAATTAAAGAGTATATATTGAACTCTTTATTTATATGAAACGATTATTAAGACAAAAAATTCCTAGCAGGAAAAATAAAATATAAAAAATAGACGAAGATTACTCACCAGGCGAAGGAGCACAGGTGTGACAGTATCACAAATAAATAAATGAATACACACACACACACAATCGCAAGCTTTCGCAACCCAGTTGCGTCTTTAGGCAGTAGGGAAGGAGAGGGAAAAGGAAATGATGAGGGTTTTAAGGAAGGGGGTAAGGAGCCATTCCAATCCCGGGAGAGGAAAGACTTACCTTGGGGGAAAAAATGGAGGGTAAACAAATGCACACATGCCCACACATTCACACAGACACAAGTACACCTAGGCAGACATACTGCTTTCTACAGTATGTCTGCCTAGGTGTACTTGTGTCTGTGTGAATGTGTGGGCATGTGTGCATTTGTTTACCCTCCATTTTTTCCCCCAAGGTAAGTCTTTCCTCTCCCGGGATTGGAATGGCTCCTTACCCCCTTCCTTAAAACCCTCATCATTTCCTTTTCCCTCTCCTTCCCTACTGCCTGAAGACGCAACTGGGTTGCGAAAGCTTGCGATTGTGTGTGTGTGTGTGTGTATTCATTTATTTATTTGTGATGCTGTCACACCTGTGCTCCTTCGCCTGGTGAGTAATCTTCGTCTATTTTTGAACTCTTTATTTATTTATTTATTTATTTAAATCCCATAGATCCAATATAGCGAGAAATTCGCTTGGATGTAGGACGTGTCAAATGGTACAAAACGGAATATACAGAATCCCTCTTGCAACAGTATATATAAGAAAAAATTACACATAAAAAGGTATAGGCTAAAATTACACTTTACACAAAAATTACACGTTACACAAAAATTACACATTCAAAGGTTAAAAATTACACATTACACAAACACAGGTAGATCTCAGCAGCAAGAGATAGTTATATTGATAAAAATTACACATAACATGCTACCATAAAATAACATCTTGTAAATTAAAAAATATAATTAGTTAGCACAAATTGAAATATTCTTCTACTGAATAAAAGGACTTATCTAATAGATATTGTTTGAGTTGATGTCTAAATTTGGGAGTCTCATGGATAAGTGATTTCAGAGATAGTGGAAGAGCATTGAACACTTTGCAGCTCATATAGTGGGCTCCTTTTTGTACAGTACTTAGGTTTTTTAATTCATAATGGAGATCTAGCTTCCTCCTGGTATTGTGAGTATGGTAACAGTCATTAGTTTTGTACAAGTGTACATTTTTTACAATGAAGCATAGTAGGGAGTAGATATATTGACATGCAGTTGTCAGTATCCCTAATTTTCTAAAAAGGTTTCTACACGAATGCCTAGGTTTGACTCCACACATTATCCTGATCACTCTTTTTTGTGCAATGAATATTTTTTTAGAATGTGGCTGATTCCCCCAGAAGACTATGCCATACAACATTACTGCATGAAAGTAACTATAATAGGCAGTTTTAGTGGTGTCTTGGTCACAGATAGTGGAAATTACGCGAATAGCAAATGTTGCTGAGCTGAGCTTCTTGTGGAGTTGTAAGATATGTTCGGACCATTTTAGATTACTGTCAATGTGTATTCCTAGGAACTTTGTTGACTCAGCTTGTAGTAAATCGGTACCATTACATTTGATAGTAATTGGATCCTCCATTTTTTTACTAGGTTGAAAATGAATAATCTGGGTCTTGTTAGCATTTAGTGCAAGCCCATTAATTACAAACCAATTGAGTGCTTCTCTTAAGACGATATTGGCCGATTCCTCAAGATTGTAATTGGAAGATTCATTGATGAGAATGGAGGTGTCATCAGCGAAAAGTGTGAAATGAGTTTTTAAGCTTGTACATAGGGGAAGGTCATTGATGAAGATGAGGAAGAGAAGAGGGCCGAGTACAGAGCCCTGAGGGACACCACAGCCAATCGAGCCCCAGCTAGATGACACTGAGTGTCCTTCAGAGTTGTTCAACATGACCTTCTGCTTTCTTCCGGTAAGGTATGATTCGATCCATTTGCCGGCTGATCCTATGAAACCATAATGTTTGGCCTTTTCTAAGAGGATTTCATGGTTAACACTATCGAACGCTTTAGAAAGGTCACAGAAGATGCCTACAGGGGATAATTTACTGTTAAAGGACTCTAAGATTTGGTTGGTAAAGGAAAAGATAGCTTGATCTGTTGATATGCCCTTTTGGAATCCAAATTGGCTACTACTTAGCAACTTATACTGTGTGAGGTGGTCAATAAATCTTTTGTGCACCAGCTTCTCAAGTATTTTGGAGAAGATTGTTAGAAGGGAGATAGGCCGATAGTTGGTAACATCGGTTTTATCTCCTTTTTTGAAGAGAGGTTTGACAATTGCATACTTTAGTCTCTCTGGAACAATTCCTTGTTGGCTGGATTTATTAAATATATGACACAATATTTTGCTTACTGGCTTATAGCAGTGCTTCAGTATTCTTGAAGAAATACCATCAATGCCAACTGAATTCTTGCTTTTCATCTCTTTGATTATAACCTGAATTTCATGCACTGTGACAGGAGACATGTTAATTTGCTTTGTTTTTTAATAGATTTTTGAAGAAACAACATGGCTTCATTAATAGAGCATGTTTTTCCAATTTGGGCTGCTGATGACAAGAAGTGGCTGTTAAAAATGTCAGTAATTCTTTCAACATTATCATGAATCACATCATTTTTTTTAATTTCTAAAGAATTTTCTGTGATAGGGAGTTTACCTGTTTCCCTTTTTATTATGCCCCATATGGTTTTTATTTTATTACTAGAGACATCAATCTCTGATTTTATAGAATTACTCTTTGCCCTTCTTATGACTTTTTTAAGGATAGAGCAGTACAGTTTGTAGTGTTTTTCCTTTTCTAGACTAAAACAAGATTTAAGTGAAGCATACAGATTCCTTTTCCTTTTGCAGGAAGTTTTGATGCCCTGAGTTAACCAGCTTTTATGACAATAGGTCTCGTGTTTGGGTCTGGCAGTCCTTTTAGGAAAGGCTGCTTCAAATAGGCAGATAAATTCATTTAAGAATGCATTGTACTTGTCATTGACATTGTCTAGATGCTCAATCTGGTCCCAATCAGTTTCTTGTAATAGATCACAGAAGGTGTTGATAGACTGTGGGTTAATTGCTCTGAAGGTTTTACTGTATATAAGCTCAGTATTCTTAGATAAATGTGAAACATTATTACATAAATTAAATTCTGAAAAACTGCATAATAAATTAGTTATAAGTGCTGATTTCAACATAGGTGTAAGAATGGTGAACCAATTCTCTTCACATTAAAAGAACCTTGAAACCAAAAATAGACTAAATTTAAATTTTGATCAGTACACAAGAGTTACAGCAACTTCAGCAATGTGTATTGATAATGTTGTAAGTAGTTACAGTGTATAACAGAAATTTATGCTAGATCTAGAAGTATTGATGATTCAGTGTTATTTGTATGGCTATCATTACCAAAGCCAAATGCATCTTTACTGACAAAAAGATGAAGGAACTTCAGTCAATAAAATATGGAGGTATTTATTATAAAACTAAAACTCATCATATGGTCCATCAGCAAATGTAATTCTACAAATGACAACTACATCATCTTTTTATATGTATTCATGAGTATATTCAATGAATGTTTCCCTGATGTAACAGTACAGATTGAGCTCATAAAACCAGATCATGGGTAAGAAAAGGAATTAGAGTGTCTATTGATGCAAAGATGAAACTGCAAAGTAGTTAAACTAGCAAAGCACACTCCAAACAATAGATGTATTTCAGATACCAAAAACAAATCAGAGCCGTTTGGTCCATTATAAGAAGTTAAGTTGGCAGTGAAATGGAGGAAAAATGCCCCTCAGAGATAATGATAAATGGCGGAGTTGTTGTAGAGCCCAGTTCTATTTGTAAAACCTTCAATGACTTCTTCGTAAACTGCAGTAAACCAGTGACTGCTCAAGACCAATTAGAGAGCCTATTATGACAGAGAGAGACTGCTCAGACTTTACATTTTCACATGTCTCAAGCTCTGAAGTTATAAAAATCATAGTCCCTAAACATTTTAAACTCTGTGGATTGGGATGAGGTCACAACCAGAATAATAAAAATAGCTGGTCACAGTACAGCACATCCACACTCCTTCTTAATAAATCAGTCTTTTGATGAGGGTTGTTTTCCAGGCTGATTAAGATATTCTGACATTTGACCAATTCACAAAAAGGGCAAACAATTAATGAAATAAAAATCTATAAGCCTATTTCATGGTTACCTATTTTCTTGGAAACATTTGAAAGAGCTGAATGTGATCAGATAGAATATTACAGTTCATCCCACACCAATTATTTACGTAATCAGTATGCCTTCAGGAAAGACTGCAGCACAACCTTTAGAATAAATGAATTGCTCACACAAGATAGCAGATGTCTTCAAGATAAAATATGTGTTCGGACATATTTTGTGACCTTATGAAAGTTTTTGACATAGTAAATCATGAACCACTCAAAATATTGGAATGTTATGGTTTTCAGAGAAAATCCCTTAGCTGGATGTCATCATACTTGGCAAACAGGAAACAAGGAGCAATTGTTAATAACACTGGTAAGACATTTCTTTCTTGATGGAAACACACAACATTAGGCATTCCACGAGGTACAACACTAGGGCCTCTACTATTTCTGTGTTATATTAATGACATGCCATGCCAGATTCAGCCCGACACCATTCTCTATGCAGATGACTCAACAGTCATAGTCTGACGTAAAACCAATGAAGGCTTCGTCTATCATACTCTGCAAACACTTAGAGAAGTAGAAGAGTGGGTCAAAAATAACAACTTGAAATTAAATCTTACAGACACTGAAACTGTTTATTTTGTCACAAAACAATCAACACAATGTATGAGTGAAATAAAATATATGGCTAAAAATTTGGATACTACAAACTGTTTGATTCGAGTTACCATGTGGACAGCATAGTGATTCTCAAACATGTAATGAATATATTCTATAGTATTACTGATTTAGCTGTAAGAAAAGCTGTGTATTATGCATATTTTGTTTCAGTCATTAGGTATAGTATAATTGTCTGGGGGTCTGAGAAAACCAATCTACTGAATGCATGTAGGTTAGGTTAGGTTGTGGGAGCTACAAGAAGCAGAATTGCAAACCTTTATTTGAAAAACTATAGACAATGTCACACCAAGCATATATATATATTAAAAATAGACGAAGATTACTCACCAGGCGAAGGAGCACAGGTGTGACAGCATCACAAATAAATAAATGAATACACACACACACGTAAATGCAAGCTTTCGCAACCCAGTTGCTTCTTCAGGCAGAAGGGAAGGAGAGGGAAAAGGAAATGATGAGGGTTTTAAGGAAGGGGGTAAGGAGCCATTCCAATCCTGGGAGAGGAAAGACTTACCTTGGGGGAAAAATGGAGGGTAAACAAATGAACACACACCCACACATTCACCAATATATATATATATATATATATATATATATATATATATATATATATATGAGATTCTCATTTTCACCAAAGAAATGTTTTGAAAACAACTGCTTCTTGCATCAATATGAAACTAAGCACAGAGTGAGTTATATGTTCCCTTCCCATAGGCTACCACTGTATGAAAAAACTCCATGGGCATCGAATTTACAAATAAACTCTGGAAGGGGAGAAATGATTCAACTCTAAAAAATACTGAAGGATTTGCAAATTATTTATTAAGGAGGGGATGGATTAAGGATAGGAAGGAAAGGATTGACATTAGCTGCATTGGGGTGCTGAAATTATACAATGGCAACAAAAGAAAATGTGAGCTGGGCCAGGAATTGAACCTGAGTTTCCCGCTTCTGGTCAGTGGTCACCTGAACCACTTGGCTACCCAGAGACATCTCCGAAAGAACATACACCAGACCAACATAGAATAAGTATTTACACATGGTTCATTTACTTCACTGCAGATGTGGTCTTGCATTCAACCTTGCACGGGAATCCGTAATGGCGAATGTAAGAGGGATTGGATGTTGGGGTCACCAAAGACATAGATGAGAGTTGTGGAAGTTTGAGATGGATGGGAGGTGAGCGCAGGTAGTCAAGTGGCTAAGGTGACCACTGGCCTGAAGCAGGAAACCCAGGTTCAATTCCCAGCCCAGCTCACATTTTCAGTTGTTGCCACTGTATAATTTCATTGCCCCAATGCATCTAATTCCTAACCTTTACCCCCTAATCCTTCTTCCTTCCCTTCCTTAATACATAATTTGCATATGCAATATGGCTGCAAACCAGGTGTGTCTGTCCATTTGTACATGTTTGAAACAACAGGCACCACAACAGTCTATAATAAATACTGGAGATGTGGAAAAAACTTGAAAAGTAAAGTAGAAGATTTCTTGAATGATAAACATGCAAAATAATATTTATCTAAATAGGCACCACTATATGTGTTATAAAAATAGGTTTTAAAATGACAAATTGCTAAAATGATAATAATAATAATAACTGACATATTAAGAAATCAGCTATGTATTATAAAATTAGATTCAGTTTATTAATCTGTATATAATATTACAATTCACAAGTCACATATGTCACAACCTTGCATTGTATGAGACATGTTATGTGGTAATAAAATTTTATTTTATTTGATTATGCAATGAAAGAATAAGCAATTGAAAATTGTGAAGATAGACATACAAGGTATTATTAATCTTCATTGTAGGTCATCCTTATACACATTAGCTTCTTGTACAAAATGTAAAATTACCTCTCTCATTCTATTCTCCAACTTATTTCTTCGAGACTGATATTTTTCTAATAGTCGGATGAATTTTGTATTTAATTTATATTCCAATGAGCTCGTATTAACTCCTCGCATAGAAATATCAATAGGATTGATTCTTTTCTCTTCAACGACTAAGATGGTATCCTGTGTCATTCTCCTTTGATGATCTCTGCACAAACAGCAAGAGGGGAAAGAAGTTAACATGACACAGAGTGTCAGTATTCCATTTACATTTGATGAATAAATTAAATAAATTATTTTAAAAAGTGTTTTTAGAATTATCATTATATTGTATGGTGAATAATAAATAATTCACAAGATATATTACAATTTAAAACATACTGGAGAAGCAGAAATTATGATGTTTAGAACAAGTTCATTTTATTGTCAATCCAGTCAGACAAAAACATGTAATATATAGAGACTGATTTCAACATTATGGGTAAGTCATCTTTTGCACAATAGTAGTATTCATTTTATACACAAAATGAAGTTTCCACCACACCTTTCCATTCTCTCTACTCTTATCAACCTAAAAAACTACTCATAAACAGTACAAGCTTGTGACATGTGGTGCACTATGAGGATAAAAGACTGGTTTGATGCTAGAGTGGCAGCAGGGAAGGGAACAGAGGCTGATGGAAGACAAGAGCTACCAAATGGAATTACAGGATATTTTGGAGGGGCCTGCAAAATATTCTTCATTTCATTACTTCGTTTAGTAAAGTTGGGGCGGTGTAAGTTGTCCACTGAGAACTTGCATTGCATTGGTAAGCTGTCAAAAACAAAATGGAATTTACTTCTGGCAAAAACTATAATGTAGAGTTGTCACACATACATTTACAAAATTGCATAACACAACTGGTGACAGTAGGTGCACGAAGCAGTTGCGACCAACTTGCTGAAACTGTCAGAAATCAATGAAATAAATCACAATTTGTGATGTTATGGCTTCACTGTATTAGGTTTAGATGGAATACCAAACTCCGCATTGTACCACTCCACCACCGAGGACACAGTGACCAGCCCGACTGCAGAGGACTCTTCCCTGCACGTCTCCCGCCACACACAAATCTCCATTCGCCACGCTGTCTCTTTCCTATACCACAGCCTATTTATTCTATAATGCTCGCAGTCACAATACTGTATTCCGACATCAGGGAGAACAGACCATGAGGTATCGAGACACAATTAATTGTCGTCAGGAGCCCAGCCTCAGCTTGTATACAATTATACATATATTTTTGATGAATTACAGCGTTCAAATGAATGAAATAAATCACAATTTGCGATGTTATGGCTTCACTGTATTAGGTATTCCATCTAAACCTAATACAATGAAGCCATAACATCACAAATTGCGATTTATTTCATTCATTTGAATGCTGTAATTCGTCCCTTACCCTATCCACTTCACAGCTTCCAGTCCAACATAACATAAGCCTTCTACACGTACAGAGCATCTTCATGGCCTTTTTCCCATTTCCGCTTCTGTTGTATCCCCTTCCCTTTCCCCACTCACACTCCATCTAGCCTCACACGTGCCTCAACCCATCTGTACAGTCAACTCTCCTTTTCTGATTTTCTACTGCCCACCCTTGCCCCTCAGTATGCAGCCTCCCACACATAATTGCCCCCTTTGTCCCCCCTCCCTCCACATCCCCATAATATCCCAGCATACTTCCAAGGGCAGAACTGTTATTTGCCGCCATTGGCAACCTATCCCTCCCTTCTACCCTCGTCACATTACTTCTGTATCCACATTACCTATCCCACCTCAGATCACAACTTGTCACAGCCAAGGCTAAGTACCTACAGACAACAGTGTCTGAATATGTGCACATGCATACTTATTCTTTCACAAAGGACTTGGTCAGATGGGTTATCCAGAAGTCTACTTTTAAACATGCTTTACTGCTGAATACCTCCTCTATAGGATAAGTATCTATGTTAATTGACACTGACATTCAAAGCTGCTTTTGTAAATATAGTAACTGAATGTCATGTATTCAACACAATGCAATTGACTAGTTAATGGTTATCAAAATGATGGACAAGTTTATACTCCTGGAATACAGTATGTTTGTGATATAATGACTCCACTCATTCCTATCTTTTAACTTTCATTCACTTTTGCAGTAAAAGGAATTAGCCATACTTTAAACAGTGTATTATGGTCCTATGTAAGTGGAGTAAAATAAAAGACCTGACTTTTTGTAAGGGCAGGTTCCTGGAATACAGATATTTGTTGCAAGTGAAACAGATATCCATGGTTAGGGATGTATTGAATCATCATAACCTTGAATTTTGATAGCAAACAATCTTCATAAGACAAAACTTGCTAATAGTTGTAGGGGCCATCATAAGGTAACCCTTCCTAGTAGATGATACTCTTAAAACTAAATAAATAAATAACATTGAAAAAAGGTACTTGGAATGTTTTTGGAAAGTACAACTATAACAATAGTGAAGGATAATGGGTGTACACAAAGACAAATGTTTGATCATACCATTTGTCATCATTACAAACAGTAAAAATGGAAATTAATGTGCATTTAATTAGTTTGATATTGATATGTGAAATTTTATTTCAAATAGATTCAGTGATTCTTTCTGGCTACTGAATGCTATCACCTGACAGTTTAAAATCAACAGTAGTGATTTGGCAACATCAGCACACAATGTAAAATAAGGGATAACAAAGTACAATTTGACCAGAGTAATTATCTTAAAACCAAAAACATAACTGTCTTTTATGGGTATTTTTTCTCAATTATTGCTTCAAACAAAAATTAATGGATGATTTTTGACATAGCCCAATCAGATTTTTGGAGCACGGGAAGAGGATAAGAAGTTTGTAACACTTCAATGGCAGTAAAAGAGTGCCACATAAATAAATCATTATGAAGAAAGATCAGACAAGTTTTTTCTAAAGGAAATTAAGCAAAAATAACTTGTAAATACAAAAAACAATATGTTGCCACTCATCAGCTTCATGCATGAAAAAATTGACCATTTAAGTTCAACCAATAAAAACACTTGAGGTACGACCGCACTGGGCGGAACAGCAGTGCAGCAGAGCGGCAATGTATGATGCGGCTGTGTGTGGTATACTACATCTGAACTGCAGCAGCGCAACAATATGCGGCAAATTTTGTGTGTCCGTCATTGGATAACCTCAGAGTACAATGGACGATAGTGACATGGATGTAGTAATAATTTTTTTGTTATATAAGGAAGAAGGAAGGCTGAAACAAAAGCAAAGAACAAAATGGTGAAGAATATGGCCGCAAAACATTTCAGATTTGCGATATGAAGAAAGAGAATATCACACACTTTCGCCACAGCTTAAAAAGACTCCAAAGAGATTTCATACTTACTTTAGAATGTCTCAAGATAAATTCATCGTGTTAGTAAAAACTATGGAGTCACTTTCACAAAATAAAATAAAAAAATAATAAAAAATCCTATGTTATTTATAGGATTCTGATGGGTTTTGTCAAAGGTATCCTAGTTTTAATGATTTGACACTGGCAGATTGTAGCTATCAAGGGTTTTAGTTGAACTCATCTGATGTGATATTTTAAGGTCAGTTAACATTCTATTAATTTTTTAGTGGGATTGTGAACACTAAGATTGAGCTTTTAAGTGTTATACTCCCCATTCCATTTATTTTCCAGACTTTCTGGAGATGCCCCACAAGGGTGAAACGTGTTAAAAATAAATTAAAAAAGTTGCAAGCACGACTGTCTTTTATTACTAAACAATCAGATTGGTTGCTAGTTACTTGTACGTTATGTTTGACTAAAAATAAATATCTTGCACTAACAGAAAAAAAATTTGAAGTTCGCATACCCTGTACTCCCAATTCCCTGGCAATTTCTTTTCAAATGTTGCTTATTCTTGTACTATTCATTATAAGGTTCATTTTGAAGGTCACACAAATCTTATAAATACAATTAACTTTTCCCCACCCAATAACATTGTTGTAAACAAACTAATGTTTCAATTGCAACAGAGATATGATAGGAATGACGCGCAGTGTTGCAACGCATGCTGTACTGCACCAGCGGAAGCGGAACTGCACGACGCAACACGGCACAACAGAGTTGTCCATTTGGTCAAAGTTGCCACACTGTGCTGCGCAGCATAGTCCCACTGATGCCTAGTGCATGTTGCCCCATTCCATTTCATGCAAAGAATATTTGGCCGTGCCATGCTGTGCTGCTCTGCTGCAGTGCAGTTCTGCTCAGTGCAGTGATACCTTTATGCTGGAACTGACACAAAAATGTCATCTGTCATTCAGAAAAGATTGGCAAATGTAATTACGATAGCATCAGCAACATGTTTAGCAACTCAAGAAACTTAGAATTTTGGCCTAATTTAGGTTATGGTAGTAACACTAAAAGTGGGCCTTTGCGATTGTCTTTTGACAGCTCGAAATTTAAATGAAAATAATGGCTTCACTATTCATCTGACATGAAAATTGAATAACCAAATTTGTACAGGAGAAAATTCTCTACAACTTCGCTATCTCATGTTTTTTTTCATATCTTGTAGCGTTTCAAAGATATTTGCAAAAATAATGCCTATTTTGGGATGTATGTATGTCTGTTTGTCTGTCTGTCTGTCCGTAATGTGTTCCCTGTTTTTAAGATGAACCATTCAACAGATCAGCACCAAATTTTACAGACATGATTGTAGGCCACCAGAATCTCCCTTTTTCAAATTTTCTGGACAAAAAATACGGTAGTAATACCAAAAAAAAAAAGCCGTTTGTAATATAATTGTAATTGCAAACGAACCGTTCACCTGACACAAAAATTGAATAACCTAATTGGTAGAGGAGAAAATTCTCTACAACTTAGCTCTCTTATGTTTTCTTTTTCATATCACGTATCGTTTGAGACATTTTTTCAAAAATAACGGAGATTTGACACCCTCCATTGAATTAACGAAAACCAGCCGTTCGGAGATGTCATGTGACATTCCTCACCCAGAACTCTCTCTGGCATACACCATTTTGCATTGCATATTTGATGATTTTCTTATTGTAACTTACATATTGTCATTTCAAAGCAATGGCGCACTGAAGAATTAACAAAAACACATCGTTCTTCGTACAATAAATGATAATCTAGTATCTACAAATGCCATATTAGCATCAGTTAACAACGCCCATTAATAGTATGAAATTAACGGATTCATATTTCGGTTGATAGCCGTAGCGTACTGGGCAAGGCGTTGGACTATGATGCTAAAAGTCGGTGATTCGGAACCCGCCACTACCTACTTTTTTTTTTATTTCCTAAAAGGGTTTCAGACACTCTCATTAATTAATTTTTTATGATTCAGATTATTATTTTGGTCTAAAATGTTTGCAAAAACTTATAAAACTACAAATCTAAAGTGGGCCGTAAAACACGTCAGTACGACTTTTTTACTCCAAGACTTGCTGAAATTCTTAACAGGTCCAACAAAAGTAATAGAAATGGTATTTACATTAAGGCTGCTGTAGAAGTTTTTGGGTATGATAATAAACTGGCAAGAAGTCATATTTCATGTGGATTTTTAAAATTTTGTTTAGGAGCATCAGAATCAAAGGAAGAAAGATCAAATTTAACTGTGTATAGCTGGGATAGAAACCTGTTCCAGTACTCAAATGCTCACTGGAAATTTTGATGGACTGCTAAAAATAGTAATATATCATGACAAGGAGTAATTGTAGCAAAGCCATTAAAACCAGACCTCTTCTGGGGACAGGCTACTCCTCCCCATTTTTCTTCTCTCCCTTCCCCATAATCATAAGCTACATTTTGTGATCAAAATTATCCAGACATCCCCCACAAAATATACATTTTTCATATTAGGAGCATTTTTCTGCCACCTACTGCCAGGTACTCCATATCAGTCACCTCGGTAGACATCGTGAGAGAGCAAAAGGACACTGTGCAGAACTCACGGACTTTGAATATAGTCAGGTGATTGGGTCTCACTTGTGTCAGAAGTCTTTACACAAGATTTCCACACTCCTAAACATCCCTAGGTCACTGTTTCTGATGTGATAGTGAAGTGGAAACTTGAAGGCAAATCTCGTCTGTTGACTGACAGAGATGGATAATATTTGAAGAGGGTTGTACAGTGTAATAGGCAGAATACGCAGGCATCTCTCCAGACCATCACACAAGAACTCCTAATTGCATCAGCAACCACTCAAAGTACTATGACAGTAAAGTGGGCGGTGAGCAAACTTGGATTTCATGGTCAAGCAGCTGCCCATAAGCCAAACATCACACAGGTCAATACCAAATGACACCTCACTTGCTGTAAGGAGCATAAATATTGGATGATTGAACAGTGGAATAACGATGTGTGGAGTGACAAATCATGGTACACAATGTAGCAATCCAATGCAGGATGTGGGTATGGCGAATGCCTAATGAACATCATCTGCCAGCATGTGTAGTGGCAACAGTAAAATTCAGAGGTGGTGGTGTTATGGTATAGTCATGTTTTTCAACGTTTAAAAAATATGAACTATAAAATGTATAAAAATAATATTTACCTAATTGTACTCTTCATTCCATCTTCCCATTTTTCTGGAGTAGCATGAAACATACACAAGTGGTAAGAAAAAGTACAAAAATGTCTCTTTTTATAGTTTCCTTGGATACAGCACACCATTTGTGTCAAGATATATAGTAATAGTACCAAATATTTGTTATTTAATCAACAAATCAAGCTTTTTCTTGTGAGATACATTCATTATATACTATCAATGTGCACAAAATTATTTAGGCAACCCAAAATATGCAAAGCAGTTCTCAAAATATTTCTCATTTTTTATCTAAGAAATGGAGCAAGTTCGTTGTTGTTATCAATATGCAAGTGACATACTTCTTCATCAATTCTACAGAAATAAGATACACCAATATTGCTTTTCCACAAAGAAAGAATGACAATGATAGCATTTGCTGGTTTCTGTGTGCCGTTAAGCAAACATTTTGCATGTTACAACAGTCTGTAACAGTCACTCACACATTGTGTTCTGTAAATTCCATCATGATCCTTCAAGAATAGAGAGCAAGTCAGGTTATATATTGTGATGGTGATTGTGTGGCATTTGTGGGCATTAGACCCCAACTATGGTTGTGTTAAGCCTGCCCAATGCAAATCTTTTTAGCTGACTTTGGTGACTTGTGTGTCAATGATGACTAAATGACGATAAAGATGACACAACACCCAGTCCCCGAGTGGACAAAATCTTTGACCCAACCATGAATCAAACCCGGACCCCATGAGAGGGAACCCAGCACATTCTCCACTAGACTAAGGAGGTGCACAAGTTATAGATTAACTAGGAGAAGCAATGACTGCTGGTTACTTCTGTAAAGTGTACTTACTATAAATAGTGCTAATCTATCCAAATTGGTAACTATGGTGGTTAATTTATGGCAACAACTGTTGCAGTTGGCAGAAACATCTCCATGGTGGTGACTCTTTGACTGTTGCTGAGCTATACCATGGCCTGATTATTACAGTTGTAATGAGACAGGTCTGTCAAACACATATAGGACCTATTATGAAGAGACAGATTCCGGGTTGGATGATAATGTACAGATACAGTGTTTAGTATAGTTTACACTAGAGGAGGTGTAGTAGAATGTGTATTTTGTGGCTGGAAGGCATGTTTGTTGCAAGGTGCCATTTAGTTATGATTTGACAATTAACAAATGCTAATTAATAATGAGTTAAAGTCCGTGACACTGAAATAATTTATGTTATAAATTGCGAGTAAATGTACATTCTCTAATAATCATATATCCGCCAATTAAATACTCAGAATAACATTTGAAACACTAAAAGATATGTAAAATTATTTATTTTGCAATGTTATATTGTTTAATAATCACGTCACTATAATAAAGTAGGAATTGTCGTAATTGTTTCTTAATAATGACATATACTAAAAGAACGTAACAGATAACCTTTGTGTCAAACTTCTTACTCACAGAATAGATTTGATAATTGGAAGTCTGTGTAAATGAAAATATATAAAAAATTTATCATTCTCTTTCTGAAAAACTTATTGAAAACTAGTACTCACATGTCACGAATTTTATGTATAATACTTTGTTTCTTAAACGATTTTATGATGTTATGTAATACAAATCACCTAAATAACCTAATGTAATTATTAATGTAAAATAATTCATTCAATTGTAATTGTAAATTATTATTTACACTGATTCCAACAATATATGAGCACTTTGCTATTGTTTGTATCTTATATAAGCAGCCTTGTAGTCAGTTATCTCTGTATCCGTTTTTAGCGTCAAACCTATATCAGTTTGTATCTGCAATGTTTTCTAATTAAATCGTGATTATATCTGCAAAGTTGTTTTTAATTTATGTCGTAGATAATCTTCCATCTCGTCAAAGACCCAGAGTCATGAAGAATAATATGTACATTTCATAAGTGTGACACAGATCCAGTCGCTGGCAAGGAATTTGAGCTCACCACGCGAAAAGTGTTATATGGCAAATTCGCCGAATTAGCAGTCAACAATTAAGTAATAATTTGCCATTGACAATTGGATGTTGTGATACACAGTTCAGTTGGTGTTTGACTGCCATATGCATCTGATTGCTTCTCAATAAAGTGCTTATTTTGTTAGAATTCCATAACGACATTTTGATTTCTGGCCAAATAACTACAGTGGTGACCCTAATGATTCATGCTTTCTCCGCTTCAACTCAATTTTTGTTTAGCAGTGTTTCCATTGTGATTGAGTTCATTTCCAAGTGTTGCAAACAATGTGGTCGACTATGCTGCAAACAGTCACCATGACACTCCTTTTATCGAGTGCTTCTTCACAAGTATCAACATCATACAGCTATTTCAGTGCAATGCCAAAACAGTTTCATGGTTTGACTGGCGCCACAACAATTTACTTGGGCATGACTGGTACAATGATCTGGAATATTCATGAACAGTTTCGCCTGGCAGGCATATTGCCAACAGGCCATGCCACTGCTTACACACATGCAGAAGTGAAATTGGAATTAGACACACCTTTCCTTGTGTCTGATAGTGTTCTAATGGTACATTTGTTGACCATGTTTGAACATTTGGCCAATCTTACCCAATCTCACATAACTGATCCCATACTAATTTACAGATACAGTTCCCGCCTCACACATTTGGCTGCCGACGCCCATGCACACGGTGATGCCCACATCTACTGTTACACCTGTCATGATGCCCACATGCCTACTGAGATGCTCGCACCTGCTGCGATGCCCATGCCTCATGCAATGCCCATGCCTGCTTTAACACCAGCACCCATCACAATGCCTGCAGTCACTGCAATGCTGTATGACACAACTTGAGCCACTTCATTAGTGGCCTCACATACGCTACTGGCCATTAAAATTGCTACACCAAGAAGAAATGCAGATGTTAAATGGGTATTCATTGGACAAATATACTATACTAGAACTGACATGTGATTACATTTTCACGCAAGTTGGCTGCATAGATACTGAGACATCAGCACCCAGAACAACCACCTCTGGCCGTAATAATGGCCTTGATATGCCTGGGCATTGAGTCAAACAAAGCTTGGATGGCATTTACAAGTACAGATGCCCATGCAGCTTCAACACGATACCACAGTTCATCATGAGTAGTGACTGCCATATTGTGACAAGCCAGTTGCTCGGCCATCATTGACCAGATGTTTTCAATTGGAGAGAGACCTGGAGAATTTTCTGGCCAGGGCAGCAGTCAAACATTTTCCTTATCCAGAAAGGCCCATACAGGACCTGTAACATGTGGTCGTGCATTATCCTGCTGAAATGTAGGGTTTCGCAGGGATCGAATAAAGGGGTAGAGCTACGGGTTGTAACACATCTGAAATGTAATGGCCACTGTTCAAAGAGCCGTTGATGCAAACAAAAGGTGACCAAGACGTGTAACCAATGGCACCCCATAACATCACGCTGGGTGATACGTCAGTATGGCGGTGATGAATACAATGTGCATTCACCACGATGTTGCCAAACACGAATGCAACCATAATGATGCTGTGGATTCCACCAAAAAAAAAAAAAAAAAAAATTTATATATATATATATATATATATATATATATATACATATATATATATATATATATATATATATATATATATGTTTTGACATTCATGCACCCAGCTTCGTCGTTGCATACACCATCACAGGCACTCCTGTCTGTGATGCAGCATCAAGGGTAACTGCAGTCATGGTCTCCGAGCTGATAGTGCATGCTGTTGCAAATGTCATCGAACTGTTCATGCAGGTGGTTGTTGTCTTGCAAATGTCCCCATCTGTTGACTCAGGGATCAAGACGTGGCTGCACAATCTGTTACAGCCATGCAGATAAGATGCCTGTCATCTCAACTGCTAGTGATACGAGGCCATTGGGATCCAGCACGACATTCCATATTGCCCTTCTGAACCCACCGATTCCATATTCTGCTAACAGTCATTGGATTGCAATCAATGCGAGCAGCAATGTTGTGATATGATGAACCACATTCACAATAGGCTACAATCCAACCTTTATCAAAGGTGGAAACGTGATGGTAAATATTTCTCCTCCTTACATGAGGCGTCACAACAACGTTTCACCAGGCAATGCAATTCAACTGCTGTTAGTGTATGAGAAATCGGTTGGAAACTTTCCTCATGTCAGCACATTGTAGGTTTCACCACCAGCGCCAACCTTGTGTGAATAATCTGAAAAGCTAATTATTTGCATATCAAAGGACCTTCTTCCTGTCAGTTAAAGTTCGCATCTGTAACACATCATCTTCGTGGTGCAGCAATTTTAATGGCCAGGAGTGTAAAAATAATGTACAAGGAAGGCGCTTGTATTTCTTTATAGATAAAAGTTTTTTTTATTGTAATCAATTACAATAAGTACGTGAAAACTCAAAATCGAGTAGGCAGTGTTAAAAAATTCAATGGCGTGTTTTACACTGCTTGTCACAAAACAGTCAATATTTGGTGATGGTCGTATGACTGTGTTGTGTGCCTGTGTGATTGCGAGAGTGTTCTATTTTCTGAAGAAGGCCATGGCCAATAGCTGAAAGTGTTGTATGTGTGTGTCTTTTCTAAGTGCCTGTCACAGCTCGTCACCACGTCTTTGCGGTGAAGTTGTAAACAGTACTTACTATATTATGAAAACACAATATCAAGTAAGTCACACAATCAAATCAAATTTCAGATCATTGTTACATCTAGTTGTCAAAACCAGGTCACTGAAAGTACACACACTCCGGTTCTGGAATGAAGCTTCCTTCCATATAAAATTCCATCTAATTTAACATCTCATAAATTGGCAATAACAACAACAAACTGTTCACAAGTTACTGGAGGGTCCAACACAAGTTGGCAGCAGGTGAAAAGTGGCATGAAAATTTTTGAATAACCACTCACAAGAGCAGATCAAAGTATCACCAGTAACAAAACAAAATGAGCACTCCCACAATGGCAGCAACGTCTAATGAAGGAAGATATAGGGAGGGTATAATCAAACCTTCCTGCGTCTGAAAAATTTTTTTTGCGATAGACCTACTTCATATTGCAGCAAGTCCCAGTCCGTAACCCAGCATCCAGATTCAGGTAACAGCAGACTCAGTGTGTATGTGATCTTTAACATAAAGATCAAAAAGTTTTATATGATTTACACCAATTTGTAAAGCACTGAGAACGGTCACATGGCGACCGAAATCTAGATATGCAATAACATATAAATATTTGCTGCTGATTGCTTACTACATATTTTACTCAGTACCTTGTCAACTGACAAGTGAAATCCCTGAACCTACCGATAATTTTTATCTTGTCTTTGATTCTGGGTGAGCGTTCATGGCCCAGTGGCAAGCAAACCCCTGTTTAAAGTATTACACATCTTATTAGACAATTGCTTGAAATTATTTGATTGCTTCAAACTTTGGTTGAGCTAATCGAGTATCCAAAGATTTTATTTCAGTACTTTGATTGGTTAGCTTAGCATCTAAACTGGCATTCTGTTCACTTAGTTGGTTTGGAATGGGTTTTTTGTTTGGGATAGGGGGACTAAACTACTGAGGTTACCAGTCCCCCAGTGGGGAGGGAAAGGAATGAGGATAGGAAAGGAGGGGAGGGGAAAGGAAATGCAGTCCAGGAAGTAAAGAAGGAAGGAAGACTGTATTAGCTCAGGATCCCGTGCTCGCCACGCACGTACTCACGAAAGAACCGTGAGCCCCCTGGGGGCTGTTCACTTAGTTGTTTCCTATCCTCATTACATTGCTTTAGATATTGAGTAAACCAATCAGGCTGATCCTCTGTCATTTTTAGTACCTTCAAATTACTTCTCGTAATCATAAATATCTAACACAATATATAATATTCCTATTACTGTCTTATTGTGTTACTCGGAGCTTTATCATACAATTTTGTTAGTATTTAAGAGTTTCTTTCACTCACCAAGCAGTGGGTGTTATTCTGCTTTACTGCTCACGTAGTCAATGTTGGCTGCCTTGGTTGACTGCTAACTGCGCTGCCGTAGCCTTTGGAGCCACTATGAAGTGTTGTCTCCAGATCAGCTGTCAGCCATGTCGGCTGTTATCACCTCAGTCACAGTATCGATATCCACATCAACGATGTTAGATGTGTTGGCAGGTAGAACTGCATCAGTAAACAGCTTCTGCTTCCGTACTAATTTTCAATATTTGGTGATTGATATCCCCAATTGTCTTGTTCTTGGCACAATATTGTTACTTTTAAGGATTTAGCCAGTTGCAAAATGGCATTCTTTCTTCATTGTTATGTGTTATTGACTCTGGTTGCTAAGGGTAACCACAAGTCTTCTTGGAATAATTGTTAGTCTTTCTCAAAAAATTTCATTATTTCACCCATAAAAATAAGTTCATCTTCTTTCTTCTTATTATTGCTTCTTGATTTTTCTTCAAATTCAACCCATGTGAGGTCACCACGATGAAATGTATACGACTCCATGATCGTGCTTTATTGGAGAATGCATTTCATACGAAATATGTTTTTCTAATATTAGTTCAAATGTTTGTCTAGGTTATGAGACCCAACTACGGGCTCATCAGTCCCTAAACTTACAAACTATTTATGAACAAGCTAACACTAAGGATGGCATAAATATCCATGCCCGAGGGGGGGATTTGAACCCCCGACCGTAGTGCCGTGCAGACCGTGACTGGTGCGCCGCAGTCCCCTCGGCCACCGTGACCGGCTCAATTAAGTTCAATCTTAAGATGTCCCAGTCTAGGTTCTTCTTCATGCTAATAACAACACTTAGACTTCTTCTCTGATATTCAAAGTCATCCAAACATAATGAAGATGCACACTAGTTCAAAAAACTTATTATCACCATAAATGATGAATGCTCAAGTTTAAATTTTCTCATGAATAGGGCTTTATTGCAACCCCATTACAACGTTTCTCTTATAATACTCCTTATTACACTTTTACATAAAGAGGGTCACATCCAGCACATCCAAACTCTACATCAGATTAACAAAGAATAATCACATAATAATAATGCATTAAAAAACACTAGAGGTTTCTTTTCTCTGCTGAATGTTCATGGAAGCTCATGCTCCTCTTGATCATCTTGAAAGTAACCTCTGTGACAGGTAACTTGCTCCCATCTAGGAAAGCCCAAACAAAACAAGAGAAACCTCGGGCAGTGTGTGTCCTACAGGTGCTCTAAACCCACTCAAACCTACATTTGGTTACCTTGCCCCAATGGAGAAAGCATGTAGTGTTATTCTTACACTACAATATAGTTCCCCCTCACCCCCCTTTCTCAGTTACAGATAACCTTTTTGTAAAATAATGTGATCGTGAAATAGTCCCTCAGCCAGGTTTCTGGATGGGAAATCCTCAAGAGACTATTCTACAGTTCAGATGCTGTAATGTTAGATCCTTTAATCAAGTAGGTAGTTTAGAGAATTTTAAAGAATGGGATTGATGGTATGATCTAAACTAGCCTATTCCTCACTGAGCTCTCTAATACTAATGGGTATAAAAATGTTATTTTTAAGACAATAATTTCATACAAAACTATTTGCATAAAAATGTCAAATTGCATGCACTGCTACTTGCATTTTATGTTATATATTATTAATTTATTTATTTAACTCAAAATTGTATATATACTGTTATGTTAATGGAATTAAGATTTATCAGTTAATTTAACCCTTACATTACAACTGACTTTTGCAGACATTGGAATGCTGTAGAAGTGAGTTTTGTAAGAAGATGTTTCCTCTGTGGGTTGTTGTACCAGTCCAGCATACTCTATGTGTTTACCATATTGCTAAACAAAATTACTGTGCAAGCTATGCCCTTGGCACTGTTGTTGATATAATGTATTGCCTCCTTTCTTGGTTCTAGGCATATTCTTTACATTGAAGATTTTATCTTGAAAATGAACAAACATTTTTACTCAGCCAAAGAAGCCAGGAAGCTGCTATTAGACATTGATTTCGAGGTTACCAGTGCAAGTGAATCTGAAGGTGATTCCTCAGCATGATCATGTGCTTCAACACAACAACCATAAAATGTGGAAGAACTTACAAATAGTGAATATATGATAAATCAGAACAGTCATATCTGCCAAGATGAAATCGAACAGTATGTGGCCAAGAATGACATGCTCAGAGGGACCAGCCTCCAGCAATTTCTTTTAACATTAAAAACTAAAGAGGGCACTGATAACCCACACTTAGGGACCATAAACCAAAGTACTGTGCTTGACCCAGGAGTTTAGTGCCCTTAAACCATAATCATTACCATAAATATTTACAGTATGAATCAAACTTATTACGAATTAAATATTAAACATATAAAATATACCTCTTAATTCAAACTCCTTCATCTTCTGCTCAACAGCTTGTTTTGCTTTATGGAAGTCAGTTCCCAGTTGTTGTTGACACATTGTAGATACTTCCCATTTGTGTCTGCAATATTTTGAAAAACTTGCTTTGAATGCAGCAAAACAAACAAAATCCAATCCCCATCAATGAATTGTTGAGTATCACAGAAATTATTTTAACCGTGATATCCATAGAATTATTGTAAAGTCCCAGTACAGAATTTATTAGATTAACAAGATGCAATTACATTAAGAGCTCATCCATCTGACAGAAGATGTCAGCCAGATTTCAGACTGGGACTTTTCGTTAGAGAATAGCACAATCATAATGGAACAGAAAGCAGACTGAACAGGAGTGAGACATATGGCATAAAGAGTTGCACCTCAACGGAGATGTGAGGTAAGTGAAAGCACATACGGAAATTATCACACATTGGCCCACAACATGCCTACTTAATTATTACAGATTTCACAGAGGACTGATAATCTTATATAATAATATATGCTTTATCAACCTAAAGAAATGTATATCTTTAGGAAAAAGTTGTAAGAATCTGAACCAATCATTCAGAATGGCATAAGTTTATTACATATATTCTTTATTCAAATTTTCAGTCTAGCCACACTTTTATATAATTTTATTTTATTTCTGGTTGCTTATTTCAGAAATTATGGGTCAATTTCAAACCAGTCTCATTTGTCAGTCTTAAAAATACAGTATATGTTCCTCTTTCCTTTTGTCATTAACACTAAAAATGCTTTGGTTTCAAATTTGAGTTACACTAGTATTACTAAATTTGATATGAGACTGAGATGAAAGTCAATCTTGCAGTTCACAAGTAAAGGAATAATGACTATCTCCTGTACTTTTAGCACTTCTCAAAAAGGCTGATTTGGAAATTGCCAACAGTGGTAGAAATTAGCCACCAGAAATAAAATGACACATTGCATCTTTGACAGAATATTTAAATAAAGGAATACAAATATGGAATAAAGTTGCTGGTCTGGCTCCTGAAGAGATGTCTCTGGACAATTTAATTAATTTCTTAAACATACATATAGAGTTGTAATGTAATTAATAGTGTGTATCAACATTTGATAGGAAATGGCTTACATTATTATACTGAATACATGATCCATTGTGTGTGGTTGCCAGGAGTTCCTATGGATGGTCTGGCTGCCTGTATAGCTGTTGTTCATTTAGCACAACCCAGGAGGCACGAGTAGCTTAGAGAACACCACGGACGCGAACAAGTGTACCTTACTTATGTTACCTTACAAATTCATTGTTTCCTTTCTGTATATATTTCTATTCTGTGTATCAGCCATTCACTAACTAAATAATAAAAAACTGAGTGGATGCCATGCAACAAAATAAAACTCAATTTGATATCAATTTCTAATATCTGCGTGACTCAGAAATAAAAGTAACATATGGGAAATTACTTACTTTACTGCAAACAAAGTTACAATAAATGACCCAGGAGAGGCAATGAGGAATTCCATCATCTTCTTCAGTGCAATATGACTTTTCTCAACTCTGAAGTCCATCATTTGCTTAACAAGGTCAGCTTCTCTTTGAAATTCCGTCTCCATGTCTTGTGTTATTCTTCTATCAATCTCAAAATAGGAATGTGGAATTTTCTGAGATATTGGTAATCTGTCATTCCTGTTTAAAACAACAATTCCCATTATAATATTCCATTTATTCTGCAAATTAATTAAAATTTAAATTTAAAACCAGATAAGAAAAGGCAAATGGTTAACACAATGACAGTGGTGGCCACATGCACAAACTGTACAATAATTCTTGTCCAGATGGTTCCTATGGTAAGACAAGGAATTAAGCTCCACACCACATAATTGTGCTGCAGTTAGTGGATGAAATATGCTCTGTCTGGCACTGTTGTGAACTTGACCTTTCTATAATGCCCTTTGCCAAACCTTTTCCAGTTAAAATGGACAAGTCTAATGTGCTGGGCAATCAAAGCTGAAGCTATGAGCAGTGGTGGCAGGTGATTGCAACAAATTGGTATGTGTTTAACCACCAATTTATAAATAAATTCTCAAAATGCAGCAAAACAAACAAAATCCAATCCCCATCAATGAATTGTTGAGTATCACAGAAATTATTTTAACCATAATATCCATGGAATTATTGTAAAGTCCCAGTACAGAATTTATTAGATTAACAAGATGCAATTACATTAAGAGCTCATCCATCTGACAGATGTCAGCCAGATGTCAGACTGGGACTTTTTGTTAGAGAATAGCATAATCATAATGGAACAGAAAGCAGACTGAACAGGAGTGAGACATATGGCATAATGAGTTGCACCTCAATGGAGTTGTGAGGTAAGTGAAAGCACATACGGAAATTACCACACATTGGCCCACAACGTGCCTACTTAAATATTACTGGGCATAGTCTAAACCAAAATAAGAATGGGGAAGTAAGAGTGCTTCACCTAATGACTACACACTTCATCCCAAAACATTGCTTGTTTGTGTGTGTCATTGTGAGTCTGTCAGAGTGTGTTTTGCTTGCTTCTCTCCCCTTCCCACAGCATTCCTAAGCTGCATCTCTTTCCACCCATGTAGTACTTACATGCTTCCTATAGTCATGCTGTATACATTCCCAAGACAACCTTGCAAACTTCCTGTCATTGGTTCCCCTCCCCTCTCTGCCTATCCCCTCTCCACAGAGCATGATTCAGAGTGCGGCAGCTAGAGATAACAGTTGTGTGTCTGTGAAGAGTGCCTGTGTGAGTCCTTTTTGTTCTGATGAAGGCTGATGGCTGGTAGCTTCAGTGTGTATTTGTGAGTGTCTTTTTATGCATCTATTGCAGCTTGTAATCTAACATCATGAGCAGTCCTCTAGTGAAGCCCAGGATACCATATATCTACTATACAGACTGATACCAGCCACATTACTTATGTTCCTACTGTTCCCACTCTTTTTGTCCTTTCTGTTCCATTTCTGTAATTACATAGTATTTATGGCATGGCTTGAGTGAATAGATGAAGTGCACTTACCAGGCGAAGAAGCACAGGCAGTGATAGCAACAAATAAAAACACAGACACACACACACACACACACACAAACGCAAGCTTTCGCAGCCTAGCTGCTTCGTCAGGCAGAATGGAAGGAGAGGGACAAGGAAATGATGAGATTTTAAGGGAGTGGGTAAGGAGTCATTCCAATCCCGGGACAGGAAAAGACTTACCTTGGGGGGAAAAAAGGAGGAGGGTAAACAAATACACACATGCCCACACATTTACACAGTTCTACAGTATGTCTGCCTAAGTGTACTTGCGTCTGTGTAAATGTGTGGGCGTGTGTGTATTTGTTTACTCTCCTCCATTTCCCCCCCCCCCCCAAGGTAAATCTTTCCTGTCCCGGGATTCGAATGACTCCTTACCCACTCCCTTAAAACCCTCATCATTTCCTTTTCCCTCTCCTTCCCTTCTGCCTGACGAAGCAGCTAGGCTGCGAAAGCTTGCGTTTGTGTGTGTGTATGTGTTTTTATTTGTTAATATCACTGCCTGTGCTTCTTCGCCTGGTTAGTGGACTTCATCTATTTTTTACGTATATTTTTCCTGTTACTTTACTCCATTAACCTCATGACTCCACCGACACCCCGCACCCCCACCTTCTACCTACTTCCGAAGATTCACAAACCCAATCATCCCGGCCGCCCCATTGTGGCCGGTTACCAAGCCCCAACAGAACGAATCTCTGCCTACATAGACCAACACCTTCAACCCATCATGTGCAGTCTCCCATCCTTCATCAAAGACACCAACCACTTCCTCGACCGCCTGAAATCCTTACCCAGCCTGTTACCTCCTGAAACCATCCTTGTAACCATCGATGCCACTTCCTTATACACTAATATCCCACATGCCCAGGGCCTCGCTGCGATGGAATATTTCCTTTCACGCCGACCACCCACTTCCTTACCTAAAACCTTTTTCCTTAATACCCTAGCCAGCTTCATCCTAACCCACAACTTCTTCACTTTTGAGGGCCAGACATACCAACAACTAAAGGGAACAGCCATGGGGACCAGGATGGCCCCCTCGTACGCGAACTTATTTATGGGACGCTTAGAGGAAGCCTTCCTGGACACCCAAGCCTGTCAACCCAAAGTTTGGTATAGATTCATTGACGACATCTTCATGATCTGGACTCACAGTGAAGAAGAACTCCAGAATTTCCTCTCCAACCTCAACTCCTTTGGCCCCATCAAATTCACCTGGTCCTATTCCAAATCCCATGCCACTTTCCTCGATGTCGACCTCCATCTATCCAATGGCCAACTACACACATCCGTCCACATCAAACCTACCAATAAACAACAGTACCTGCATTATGACAGCTGCCATCCTTTCCACATCAAACGTTCCCTTCCCTACAGCTTAGGTCTTCGTGGCAAACGAGTCTGCTCCAGTCCTGAATCCCTGAACCAATACACCAATAACCTCATAACAGCCTTCACATCCCGCAGCTATCCTCCTGATCTGGTACAGAAGCAAATTGCCAGAGCCACTTCCTCATCCCCCCAAATTCAGAACCTTCAACGGAACCCCAGAAGTGCCCCTCTTGTCACCGGATACTTTCCGGGACTGGAGCGGACTCTGAATGTGGTTCTCCAGCAAGGATACGACTTCCTAAAATCCTGCCCCGAAATGAGGCCCATCCTTCATGACATCCTCCCCACTCCTCCGAGAGTGTCTTTCCGTCGCCCACCTAACCTTCGTAACCTCCTAGTCCATCCCTATGAAATCACCAAACCACCTTCCCTACCTTCTGGCTCCTACCCTTGTAACCGCCCCCGTTGTAAAACCTGCCCTATGCACCCTTCCACCACCACTTACTCCAGTCCCGTAACCCGGAGGGTGTACACAATCAAGGGCAGAGCCACTTGTGACAGCACCCACGTGATTTACCAACTGACATGCCTGCACTGTGAAGCGTTCTATGTGGGAATGACCAGCAACAAACTGTCCATTCGCATGAATGGTCACAGGCAGACAGTGTTTGTTGGTAATGAGGATCACCCTGTGGCTAAACACGCCTTGGTGCACGGCCAGCACATCTTGGCACAGTGTTACACCGTCCGGGTTATCTGGATACTTCCCACCGACACCAATCCTTCAGAACTCCGGAGATGGGAACTAGCCCTTCAGCAAATTCTCTCTTCCCGTTACCCACCTGGTCTCAACCTCCGCTAAATTTGAATTCCCACCCACCATCTTAACATCTTTGCCTTGGTTCTCTGGACAGAGCCTCTGCCTCAAGTGGCATCTCTGTCTAACTTCTAACTTCTTTGCTTTCTACAGTTCTACAGTGTGTCTGCCTAAGTGTACTTGCATCTGTGTAAATGTGTGGGTGTGTGTGTTTTTGTTTACCCTCTTTTTTTCCCCCCAAGGTAAGTCTTTCCTGTCCCGGGATTGGAATGACTCCTTATCCACTCCCTTGAAACCCTCATAATTTCCTTTTCCCTCTCCTTCCCTTCTGCCTGACGAAGCAGCTAGGCTGCGAAAGCTTGTATGTGTGTCTGTGTGTGATTTTATTTATTTTATTTGTTTCTATCGACGAGCCGGTCCTTTTGGTAAGTCATCTGTTTTCTATTTTTATTTATATATATATATATATATATATATATATATATATATATATATATATATATGTGTGTGTGTGTGTGTGTGTGTGTGTGTGTGTTTGTGTCTGTGTAAATGTATGGGTGTGTGTGTATTTGTTCACCTTCCTTTTCTTCCCCCAAGGTAACTCTTTCCTCTCCTGGGATTGGAATGGCTCCTTACCCCCTTCCTTAAAACCCTCATCATTTCCTTTTCCCTCTCCTTCCCTTCTGCCTGAAGAAGCAACTTTGTTGCAAAAGCTTGCTTTGTGTGTGTGTGTGTGTGTGTGTGTGTGTGTGTGTGTGTGTGAGTGAGTGAGTGTCTATTCATTTATTTATTTGTGTTGCTGTCACACCTGTGCTCCTTCGCCTGGTGAGTAATCTTCGTCTATTTTATATATATATAAAAATAGAAAAGAGATGACTTACCAAAAGGACCGGCTCGTCGATAGAAACGAATAAAATCACACACAAACACACATACAAGCTTTCGCCACCACTGGCAGCTTCTTCAGGAAAAAGAGGAAAAAAGGGGAGGAGAAAGGGAAGGATATGGGTTTTAAGGAAGTGGAAAAGGAGTCATTCCAATCCCAGGAGTGGAAGGACTTACCCCTAAGGTATTTGTCTACCTTCCTTTTTGTCCCCTAAGGTAAGTCCTACCACTCCTGGGATTGGAATGACTCCTTTTCCACTTCCTTAAATCCCATATCCTTCCCTTTCTCCTCCCCTTTTTCCTGAAGAAGCTGCCAGCGGTGGCGAAAGCTTGTATGTGTGTTTGTGTGTGATTTTATTTGTTTCTATTGACGAGCCAGTCCTTTTGGTAAGTCATCTCTTTTCAATTTTTTTCATTTGTTTATCCCACCAGGAAAGTATCCCTCTATAATTTTCGTTTCATCAATTTGAATCTAACAATCACGATCGTTTTATACTCAATCTCCCACTCCCAACTCCTCTCTCCCCCCCCCCCCAAACCTCAAAATTCCAATCCACACAATCCGGAACCACAACATCCCAATTCAGTGGTCAACCTCTCCTCTAAACCTCTCTCCCAATCTGAAACCTCTGTCCTATGCAAAGGCCTGACCTTTAGCCCTACTCCCAAATTCAACCAAACAGCCCTTGTGAAAGATTTACTATCCTATACTCGCAGTCTTTGCTGGAGATATCACTTTGCCATGAAGAAAAATAATCCTCTTCCTAATGATCCAGCTCCCCAAGACATCATTCAAATCGAACCCTGCCAGTTCCGTCCTCCGTCACAGAGAGACCCACCTGCTCTTCCTCAAAATCACCCTCTTCAAACCTTCCAGGAATTCCTTACCTCCAACCTTGCCTCCCAGTCCTTCCTGAGAAACCTTAATCCTACTCCCAACATTACCGCAGCTGAATCCCGAGCTATCCGTGATCTGAAGGCTGACCATTCCATCGTCATTCTCCCTGCCGACAAGGGCTCCACGACAGTGGTACTTGATCGGCGGGAGTATGTGGCAGAGGGAGAGCGTCAGCTTTCAGATAATACCACATATAAAGTTTTTCAAGGCGATCCCATTCCTGATGTCCAGGCAGAGCTTCAAGGAATCCTCAAAACCTTAGGCCCACTACAAAACCTTTCACTTAAATCCATTAACCTCATGACCCCACCGACACCCTGCACCCCCACCTTCTACCTACTTCCAAAGATTCACAAACCCAATCATCCCGGCCTCCCCATTGTGGCCGGTTACCAAGCCCCAACAGAACTAATCTCTGCCTACATAGACTAACACCTTCAACCCATCATGTGCAGTCTCCCATCCTTCATCAAAGACACCAACCACTTCCTCGATCGTCTGAAATCCTTACCCAGCCTGTTACCTCCTGAAACCATCCTCGTAACCATCGATGCCACTTCCTTATACACTAATATCCCACATGCCCAGAGCCTCGCTGCGATGGAACATTTCCTTTCACGCCGACCACCCACTTCCCTACCTAAAACCTCTTTCCTTAATACCCTAGCCAGCTTCATCCTAACCCACAACTTCTTCACTTTTGAGGGCCAGACATACCAACAACTAAAGGGAACAGTCATGGGAACCAGGATGGCCCCCTCGTACGCAAACGTATTTATGGGACGCTCAGAGGAAGCCTTCCTGGACACCCATGCCTGTCAACCCAAAGTTTGGTATAGATTCATTGACGACATCTTCATAATCTGGACTCACAGTGAAGAAGAACTCCAGAATTTCCTCTCCAACCTCAACTCCTTTGGTCCCATCAAATTCACCTGGTCGTATTCCAAATCCCATGCCATTTTCCTCGATGTCGACCTCCATCTATCCAATGGCCAGCTACACACATCTGTCCACATCAAACCTACCAATAAACAACAGTACCTGCATTATGACAGCTGCCATCCTTTACACATCAAACGTTCCCTTCCCTACAGCTTAGTTCTTCGTGGCAAATGAGTCTGCTCCAGTCCTGATACACCAATAACCTGATAACAGCCCGCAGCTATCCTCCTGATCTGGTACAGAAGCAAATTGACAGAGCCACTTCCTCACCCCCAAAATTCAGAACCTTCAACAGAACCCCAGAAGTGCCCCTCTTGTCACCGGATACTTCCCAGGACTGGAGCGGACTCTGAATGTGGCTCTCCAGCAAGGATACGACTTCCTAAAATCCTGCCCCAAAATGAGATCCATCCTTCATGACATCCTCCCCACTCTTCCGAGAGTGTCTTTCCACTGCCCACCTAACCTCCGTAACCTCCTAGTCCATCCCTATGAAATCCCCAAACCACCTTCCCTACCTTCTGGCTCCTACCCTTGTAACCGCCCCCGTTGTAAAACCTGCCCTATGCACCCTTCCACCACCACTTACTCCAGTCCCGTAATCCGGAGGGTGTACACAATCAAGGGCAGAGCCACTTTCGACAGCACCCACGTGATTTACCAACTGACATGCCTGCACTGTGAAGCATTCTATGTGGGAATGACCAGCAACAAACTGTCCATTCGCATGAATGGTCACAGGCAGACAGTGTTTGTTGGTAATGAGGATCACCCTGTGGCTAAACACGCCTTGGGGCACGACCAGCACATCTTGGCACAGTGTTACACCGTCCAGGTTATCTGGATACTTCCCACCGACACCAATCCTTCAGAACTCCGGAGATGGGAACTAGCCCTTCAGCACATTCTCTCTTCCCGTTGCCCACCTGGTCTCAACCTCAGCTAAATTCGAATTCCCACCCATCATCTTAACATCTTTGCCTCGGTTCTCTGGACAGAGCCTCTGCCTCAAGTGGCATCTCTGTCTAACTTCTAACTTCTTTGCTTTCTACAGTTCTACAGTATGTCTGCCTAAGTGTACTTGCATCTGTGTAAATGTGTGGGTGTGTGTGTGTATTTGTTTACCCTCCTTTTTTCCCCCCAAGGTAAGTCTTTCCTGTCCCGGGATTGGAATGACTCCTTATCCACTCCCTTAAAACCCTCATCATTTCCTTTCCCTCTCCTTCCCTTCTGCCTGACGAAGCAGCTAGGCTGCGAAAGCTTGCGTTTGTGTGTGTGTGTGTGTGTGTGTGTGTGTGTGTGTGTGTGTCTGTGTGTTTATTTGTTGCTACCACTGCCTGTGCCCCTTCGCCTGGTAAGTGGACTTCATCTATTTTATATATATAAAAAATAAAGATTTTTGACTTACCTAAAGTACAGGCTTGTCGACAGAAACATAAAACACACACAAAAACACACAAAAATTTGAGCTTTCGCCACCACTGGCAGCTTCTTCAGGAAAAAGAGGAAGGAAGGAGAGGAGAAAGGGAAGGATACAGGTTTTAAGGAAGTGGAAAAGGAGCCATTCCAATCCCAGGAGTGGAAGGACTTACCTTAGGGGACAAAAAGGAAGGTAAACAAATACATACACACTCACACATATCCACATGCAAACACACCTAGGCAGACATTTGGGCTTCTACAAATGCCAAGAAATAGGTCTGTCTAGGTGTGTTTGCATGGGGATATGTGTGAGTGTGTGTATATTTGTTTACCTTCTTTTTTTCCCCTAAGGTAAGTCCTTCCACTCCTGGGATTGGAATGGCTCCTTTTCCACTTCCTTAAAACCCGTATCCTTCTCTTTCTCCTCTCCTTCCTTCCCCTTTTTCCCAAAGAAGCTGCCAGTGGTGGTGAAAGCTTGAATGTTTGTGTGTTTTTGTGTGTGTTTTATGTTTCTGTCGACAAGCCTGTACTTTAGGTAAGTCAAAAATAAAATAGAAAACGGATGACTTACCCAAAGGACAGGCTCATTGACCGACAAAACTGTTGGTCGCTTCTTCAGGAAAAGAGGAAGGGAGGAGAGGAGAAAGGGAAGGATATGGGTTTTAAGGAAGTGGAAAAGGAGTCATTCCAATCCCAGGAGTGGAAGGACTTACCTTAGGGGAAAAAAGAAGGTAAACAAATATACACACCTCACACATATCCACATGCAAACACACCTAGACAGACCTATTTCTTGGTCTTTGAGAATGATTCTTTGCCTGAAAAGGTCAAAGCCATGATACACCAGGAGAGATGAATCCTTACACTCCTCTCCCAATGCTTTGGTTCACGTACTGAAAATTCACACACATGTCTCAGACTGTAACTCCTACACATAGAGACTATGGGTGACCTTTACTTTTAGATGCTCCTTGTGGCTCCCCTTCCATTTGTGTCAACTGTGGGCAGTGCCAACCATCCTGCTCACTGAACTGCACCATCCTCCACAAAGAGAGGAAGATCATGGAATTTAAGATCTTGGATAAACTGTCCTAACGGAGGCAAAGAAAGAAATATGAGCAGCTCCAAAATTTACATCTACATACATACTCGAGAATCCACCCAAAGGAGCATGACGGAAGATAACTAGTACCACTAGTAGTTACTTTCATTCCAGTTCCACTCCCATATAGAATCTAGGAAAAAAGAATGCTTGTATGCATCTGTAGGAGCTCTAATCTCTCTGATATTATCTTTGTGGTCTTTACATGAAATCTAAGCAACTGGCAATATAATCGTTCAGCAGTCCACTTCAAATTCCGGCTCTCTAAATTTCTTCAACAGTGTATGTTGAAAAGAATGTTGTCTTCCCTCCAGCAACTCCCATTTGAGTTCTCGAAGCATTTCAGTAACACTTGTGCATTCATCTCAGAAACAAACATTGTGTCTGCCTGGTGAATTCATCGGCCCAGGTTAACAGTAAAAATCAGTTCAAGACCATTCCATTCAGAGTGTGGCAGCCAGAGATGACAGTTTTGAATATGTGAAGTATGCCTGTGTGATTTATGAATGCTCTCTTTCTGAATAAGACTAATGGCCAATAGCTAAAAATGTTTATGTGTGTGTCTTTTTTATGTGCCTTTTACCGCTCATCTTTATGTCTTTACTGTGAGTTGTAAACTATCCTTATTACATTGTTGTTACTTGTATAGTATCTCCTACTGAAACTAAATTCTGCACCACCTACTAGGGCAAAGAAACTGCATTCTCTGACAAGCATTTTTGTGCTACCATTCTAATTGTTTAATTGTCTTGTGACAGTATACTGCACTTTGTGAATGATTATTCTGTTTACATCTATGTATATGCACATCCCTGTAAACGTTTTAGAAACAAATACATGGTGCCCCAAGCTATGCTTTAGGTGCCTGTGAAACCCCATGAACATTCATCTAGTACTTTTGCAACCTATCTAGCATGTTCAAACATATAAAAAATGATACCTCTCCAAAATATTTTTGAAACACACTTGATAATCTTCCAAAAGCCTTAATATTTCCTCTTTTCTCTTTCTGGCTGTTTCCAATTTCTTCTCTTTTACTTTATGCTGTAGGGCCTCTTCTAAGGAATATGAAAGGTCCATGTCTTCTTCCAGAAGATCATTAACCTGTTAGAAGAAAAATGACAGTAACAAAAAGTTAAGAAACATGTAATTAGATAACACAGCTTCACCTATAATTAGCACTGCTGGGGTTATAAAAAATAGAAATAAAATCATATATTATCATGTAGTGACATCTATATAGTTCTATCAAATCAGTGTATAATATTAAAAAAATATGACTGAACTTTAAATTAAAACTCAAGTGCGGGAAGAATTATATAATAGTTTTATGTATGAGTACTATTCCATTTGTTCTTGCTCACTATTCTTTCCTACCTTTCACAATTATTTCAACATGAAAAACAATTTTCATTACCACATACCAATATAGTTGTTGACTTTCTTGCAATGATCATGTTGAGAACAGTATACATGTTGTTTTTTTTTAAGAGTAAGTTACATAATTAGCACAGAAACAAAATATAATATAAAATGATAAACAAACATGTATTGGCCATCAATAAATTATTGCCACACTGTAACTTTACAGAAATGTTGTTAATTATTTTGAGAAATTTATCATAAAAATCATACATTTCCTACCCATTAAACAAACATAAGAAGAAAAGAATAATATTTGAATAAACAGAAGACTACAACTGAGATTTTACTATTTAAAAACCATGTTTCATTCAATGCCATTGCTGACCATATATGTGCCTGGGTATCATTTGATCTGAACAATTAATATCTCCTGAAACAGCATCAATGCAGTCCTCTTCACGTAAATGCAAAAGGGTTTCAACAGTTTGCGAAACATACAAAAATCAATAATAAGCAGCTTTTCCTAAATCTTGAATGAGGCACCATCAATTGTTTAGGGAGTGAAGAAATGTTACGTTTTATCTGGGGTACAAACTGCTACTTCCTTTAGTTGGTACAGTCTGGGACTGCCTTACAGGTCTCCATAAATGTTACAGCAATGAGCACCACTCCAATATACACTTTAGAACAACCTAAAAAGTAAAAAGAAAATTACACACAATCAGTACTAGTCATTGTCTCAATCCTGTATTTTGACAAAAAGGACATAACTTATTTTCAGTAAGAAGCAAAGAGGCTATGGCTGTGTAGTTGTTTCTGTGTGACTGTCATTTTTACGTGCCTGTCCACAGCTCAACAATTGTCTTTGCAGTGAGCTTTAAGCTTTCCTCATAATTTCTGAATTCTGACCTGGATATTCCATTGTTAAACTTTAAAATTTATTTTCGTGATGACGCTTTAGGTAAATTCAATGTGCTGAGTTATTTTTATGACCTAATATGAAGAGATAGACAATTACTATCTCGCCTTCCCTAAAGACACAGACACTGGAAATGCAGCAGAAATTTCACATGAAAGGTTCCATTAGAATATCTGTGTATTGTGAGGGAATTTATTTCCACATATAAAGAACATTTTTATAAACAGTTTTATAAATTACAGCCCAAGGATGTACTAAACAAAGAACCATATTTTGTAGGAATGAGTCTGACTCATATATGTATTACTTTATATGGATACACAATTTATGGAATGAAGGAGACAGCAGTTGTAATTAGAACATCAACAGAAATAACAAAATGCTCAGTTTCTATAAATTTAGGTTACTCAGAAGCAACTGCGTCAAAAGGTACAATTGGCTTATGCCCTTCCTCCAACATTTACATCTTCTGAGGTAGATACAGAATGGTACATCATCTACTTAAAATGTTTTGTGCTTTGATGCTGGTTTATATAAATAAACTCCTCCTTTCTTCAAGAGCCTTTCCGAATAATTTAGTGCAAAAGCATTGTCTGCAGAAGAATACCACTTCAAAGATGTTGAATGTGTTACGTACAACACCAACAAGACATTGCATAAATAAAAGAGCATCGTAACTTGAATCAGCATCAAAAGCAGGTCAATGAGTCATACATGGAATGTATAGCAGAAGATTTGTCTAAATACTTTAAATCTGTCTGCAGTCAGTGTGAAGAACCTCACACAGTTTCCATTATTCATATTATAATTATTTGTTTCGCCCCAGATAAGTGATTTCAGAGTCATGTGACCCTTCTCTTGGTGTTGTGAAACAGTTAGTTCAGTCATGTGAGCTGTCAATAAAGCCCAGGCCACCTTTGATGATGAGACATTCAGAAGAGGATTCTACTTCTTCCCATAGCGTATCGTTAAGATGACATGACACTGGTGTCAGGGTTACTGGGGTCCAGTGTGACTTGGTTACCCACTGTCAGGGCCATATTTAGGCAGGCGCAACATATGCAGCTGCACAGGATGGCTAAATTTTGCCATTGAATTTTTTTTACGGTATTTTAATGTTTTATTCTGGCATTTCATAATGTCTTGGCAGAGTGTTCACAGTTATTTCTACTTGTCATTAAACTCTTTCTTTACTACTCTTAAACATGTATAATGCCTTTCATGTGTGAATGTTTTAAGTCTTGGTCAGTAGGAGTGCAAGCAGCCTTAGTAGCTTCCGGTCGTGCTACACCGCCATTGCCTGTGGTGTTCAGCCGGCTACTTGTGTTTTTCTATAGAGATCACGGCAGGCAAGTGCACACAAAAAGGTGGGATAAACAGCAAAAAAGACTGTCTTCATTAGTGCAACTGTATTTTTGTAAGATATATATAATCTTGTTATTATAAAAATGTTATTAAAATATGGAAACAAGAAAGAAAATTGACATATGTGCAAATTAAACAAGCTGCTCTGACATCTTCTGCAGTATTGTGTTGTATCTACGCCTATAAGCCTTGAAAATACTCATGCTTTTAAGTGAATCTACTGAATTAGAGTGGTAGAGACTGATTGAGGTATTAAATGATGAAATCTTGTCGACTGGTGTTACAATTACATTTTTATGCTTCATCGAAGCAGGTACAAATAAAGGTGCCAGACAGTTGTTCTCAGAACTGTAAGGTGGACAATAACTGACTCGCTCACAATGAGTGCCATTCAACTGGATGGCTTCAATCTTGCCCACACTTGTATGGGGAAACACATACAGCAGACAGCGTCAGGCAACACCGAGTTCTCACTGCACAGGCAGTTCGCTCTGACTCAGCCTTTAAAATCCATTCACGATTACATTGCCGTCACACAACACATTGCTCCAAGTGTTTCTAATTTAAAATCAAGGTATGAGTTTAGAGTACAAACTGGATATAGTACAGTTGGTTCTACTGTAATTTATATAATGAAGGTGCAGTCAATTTTCAACATTATACCAATTTTTATTTTATTTTATACAGCATTACTTAGTCTCAGATGAAGAGACTTGCACAGGACAGGGTAGCATGGAGAGCTGCATCAAACCAGTCTGCAGACTGAAGACCACAACAACAACAGAGTTTCACGGTAGCGGTATGGATGGACGATCTGGATTAAGCGGTGCTGCTTATAGAAAGAAAGCTTAAGAGAAAAGGCAGAGGGACAGTAAGCTTTTACAGAAGATACCGCAACTGGACTCTTATTTTAGTGGTGAAATTGACAGTGAACTTGTAGTGTATCAAATACACTACACGCTTCTTCCATTGGGACAAGATAACCAAATGTCAGTTTGAGTGGGTTTAGAGAACCTATAGGATGTGTAATGTCCGAGGATTCTCTGTTTTTCAGGGGTTTTTCTAGGCAGGTAGCTGTCACAGAGGTTACTTGCAGTGTGATCAAGAGGAGCATGAGCTTCGATGAACATCCAATAAAGGGGAATAGCGTCTGATTATTCTTCTTTTGTTTTATATGTATTATTCAGTTGTTAATGATAGTCTAGTCTGGAGTTCCAACATATTAGATGTGATTCTCCTTATATAAAGGTGTAATAAGGAGCAGAAGAAACATTGTAATTGGGTACAATAAAGCTCTATTTATATGAAAGTTTAAAAAGGAGTAATTTGTTATTTATGGTAAAAGTGAGTTCTTTTGAGCTAGTGTCTATCTTCATTATCTTCAGATGTATTCAGTTGGCGGAGAAGAAGTCCAGATTCTAATACTTACATGAAGAAGAACATTGATTGGGACACAGTGAGATGGACCTTGGATACTTACCATTAATGAGAGAAACACAATTCGTATGAAATGTATTCTCTAAATTAAGCACGGTCTTGGGGACATTTCAAACTGTCTATATCTAAACATTCAGGTGTATTTAGTTGATGGAGAAGAAATCCAGATTCTAATACTTACATGAAGAAGAACATTGATTGGGACACAGTGAGATGGACCTTGGATACTTACCATTAATGAGAGAAACACAATTCGTATGAAATGTATTCTCTAAATTAAGCACGGTCTTGGGGACATTTCAAACTGTCTATATCTAAACATTCAGCTGAAGCCACAGTTGAAAACTGCAATAATGAACAGTGTATCTCTGGAAGTGTAGGTCAAAGAAGACACCACACAGAATGTGAAAGTTGTGAATTTTGGCATTTTGGAAGCATGTGAGGAGTCTACATGTTCTAGTCTAGTCTAGTCTACATGTTCTAAAGCAGAAATTTTTTCTGTTCCCAGTAATAATCCATTTTATTGGGAAAACACTGACCAGACAGCAGATTATTTGATTAAAAATGGTATTAATCAAAACAAGGTTTTTATTTTTCTATGTTCTCACGGCGATACGGGGATGTATCACAGTGATTTTGCAACAGAGAGTTTTGGTGAATGGGAAATTTATGAACCGTGACTATCTTGTGTATTCTCCTAGCTAAGTATCATTGTTCTGTGCATGCTGTAAATTATTCGGTGGTGCATCTCAATTTGCAACATTTGGTTTCAGTGATTGGAGACATGCTGGAATACTAATAGCTGAACATGAAAATTCTGACTCTCACAGAGACTGCTTATTAAAATAAAAAACAGAGCAAATGAGATGAACAGAACTGACAAACAGTTACTAACCCAGAATGAGCATGAATTTGCGTATTGGTGAAATGTGCTGAAAAGAGTTGTTTCCGTAATTAAGAATTTAGCTTCCAGGGATCTGTCATTTCGTGGAGACAAAGAGGTGTTTAGCTCTGTGAAAAAATGGAAATTTATTATGTGCCTGGAATTAAATGCAGGGTATGATCCTTTTTTCCTTAATACATGAGGGTGCATTGCATCCGAATCTACGGTTTAGAAACACAATATCAATTTACAGTTGTGTACTCTTAGGTTGCTTCCTAACCACATCCTTTAAAATCATGACATATTCATAAAAATCATAACATTTGCCTGTTCGATATGTATTGTTTCAAAGTGGAGGTACTGTTGCTTGTTTGTGGGTTTAATATGGACTGGGGTATGGATGTGGGACTCGAAACGGTGAAGGCTAACAACAAGGAAGGTGGCTTGACTTTTAGAGAAGGACCAGGTGAATTTTAGGTTGGAGAAGAAGTTAAGGTCTTGAAGGAAGTTCAGAATGGTTTCTTCACCATGATTCCAGACCACAAAGATATGTATGAATCTATACAAAACCATGGGGTGCAACTACTGCATCCTAAGGAATGCCTCTTCCATGTGACACATGAAGAGGTTGGCATAAGAAGGGGCCATCCTGCTTCCCATAGTTGTCCCTCTGATTTGTTTGTAGTTCTGGCCCTTAAAGGTGAAGTAATTATGGGTAAGGATGAAATTAGCAAGTGTGACAAGGAATAACGTTTTTGGGAGGTTTTCAGGTGGGCGTTGGGAAACATAGTGTTCCAGGGTTGATAGACCATGAGTGTGGGAGATGTTCATGTAGAGGAATGTGATATCTATGGTGACACGAAAGCTCTCAGGTGGGAGGGGCATAGGCATGGATTTGAGGTGTTATTTCCTCTAAATATTTTTCAGTCATTGTAGGTTCCACATCAGATATATCCTATAATGATCAGTTAAGTGTAATAATGAGATATGTAAGTGAAGATGGGCTATAAGCTGAAAGATTCCTGAGTTTCGTAAAAAAAAAAAAAAAATGCAGGCCATACTGGAAATGAGCTTTCTGAAGTAGATTTGAATTCATTAGAACTACATGGACTGAAACTTGAAAACTCTACAGGTCAGCCATACGATAACACTGAATATGTCTGGTGTATATTCAGGCTTGCAAGCTAGACTCAATGACCAAAACTCTTTAATTTTCTTCATTCCGTGTTCAGCTCACTTGCTGAATTTAGTCAGTTCTCGAGCTGCACAATGCTGCACAATTGGGAGATGGTTTTTTGAGTTAATTCAAGGTCTACACAACTTCTTTGCAGTTTCTCCAGGTAGGTGAAACATCTTGCAAGCTTTTTTTTTAAATTGTACAAATGTGTCACTGTCTACAACTCAAATGGTGTGCATATGAGGATGCTTGTAAGAGATTGAATGCAGATGAAAAGCAGTGTACTCTGCATTAAGAACAATTTCAGCAAATGAGAATGGTAGAGTAGCTTTCATGACATCAGTTTGGGACTGTATTCTGCTACAGTTTAGCAAAGTAATGAAAAAACTGCAAACTGTTGAACTGTATGAGTCTCTAGCAATGTTTTTAGCAGAGCTTCAGACATCTTTTTCAATTCACAAAGATTCAGCTGAAAAGAAACTTATGGAGATTAGGAATTTGGATTCAGTTCTCCCTCATTCAGCAGCTGAAAAAAAAGGAAAATGTCTAACTAAAAGCAAGAGATTCTTTGATGATTCATCTGACTTAAAAGAAGAACCGAAATGTTCTGAAGAAGTAAAAAGATCAGATGCTGTTGATATTTGGAGGAGAATGGAAACATTGTATGCTAAGATTATAACAACTTCTCAGGATGAGTTCGGGAAAAGAGTCAATGTCTACAAAGAATGTGGCTCCAGATTCTCATTTCTCTCAAATAACTGAATTAGAAGCTGTTCAAATTCATGATGCTGCAGAGAAACTTAGAGACATTTATAATTCTGTTACTGAGAACAACTTTGATGGATAATGTATACATTTTAAAGTTATCTATTGTCTCTGAAAAAAGAAGAAGGCACTATGTTGTCCTCTCTTCCATTTCTTTGTTGAATGTTGGTTTCAAAAAGAAATGAGAATGTCTACCAAATGTATAAACAGCTCTCCAAGTTTACAACTGCATGCCAGCAACCAACTGTTCCACTGAAAGGTGTTTTTCTGTTCTAAAGTGGGTTAAGAACTGCCTACGGTCTGCAGAGAATCAAGAACGAATGGTCAGTCTTGGAGTTTTAGCCATTAAATCTGATATGAGAGTCAGTCTAGATTTTGAAGAAGTGATAAACAAATCACAAATACCAAAGTGAGAAGGAAGTCATTTTTGTGAGTATGCTAGATTTTGGAAAAGGTCAGTGACATGGTACTGATATGTTTTTCATACTAAATTTCACATTAAATTTCGGTAGATGATATTTAAATGTGGTGATTATCATTGTATATTTACCTTGTATTGCATCCAAGTTTAATGTTTCTACAACAGTGTTTAATTATGTAATTTTATTATGTTTTAACTTTAAATTTGTACATGTGCTTAGTGCTATGGTATGTTGTTGTTGTTGTTGTGGTCTTCAGTCTGCAGACTGATGCAGCTCTCCTTGCTACCCTGTCCTGTTCGAGTCCCTTCATCTGAGAATAGAAACGGCAACCTACATCCTTTTGAATCTGCTTATTCGTCCTTCAGTCTCTCTCAACAATTTTTACCCCACACACTACCTTCTACATCTATATGGGATACTCTGCAAATCACATTTAAGTGCCTGGCTAAGTACCTAATGCTAAGTTGACAATTCGTTGATGTTTCAGAATGTGTCCTACCACTCTATCCCTTCTCTTAGTCAGGATATGCCAAAAACTCCATTTTCCCCCAATTCGGTTAAGCACCTACTCATTAGTTACATGATCTACCCATCTAATTTTCATCATTCATCTGTAGCACCACATTTCAAAAGCTTCTTCTATCATCTTTTTGTTTGAACTCCTTATCGTCCACATTTCACTCCCATACAATGCTACACTCCAGACAAATGCTTTCAGAAAGGACTTGCTAACATTTAAATTGGATGTTAACAAGTTTTACTTCTTTGGAAACACTTTTCTTCCCATAGCCATTCTGCATTTTATAGCTGCTCTACTTCGGCCATCAGAAGTTACTTTGCTACCCAAATAACAAAACTCATCTACTATAACCCTGACTTACTCCCTTCCCAACCTCTGCATCCCTTTCTTGCCCTTCAACACTAATAACCACTGTCTGGATTTTGTATAGGTTGAAGATAACTCTTCACTCCCAATATTTTACCCCTGCTACCTTCAGAATTTGAAGGAGGATATTCCAGTCGACAGTATCAAAAGCTATCTCTAAATTTACAAAGGCTAAAAACGCAGTTTTACCTATCCTTAGCCTATCTCCTAAGATAAGTCGTAATGTTGCCTCCCGTGTTCCTGCATTTCTCCTAAATCCAAACTGATCTTCTTGGAGGTCAGATTCCACAAATTTTTAATATTCATCTGTAAACAATTTGTGTTTTGCAACCATGACTTATTAAACTGATAGTTCTGTAATTTTCACATTTGTCTGTACTTGCTTTCTTTGGAATTGGAATTACAATATTCTTCTTGAATTTGGTGGGTATTTCGCCTGTCTCATACATCTTGCATACTAGGTGGAACAATTTTTTCATGACTGGCTCAACCTAATGAAATCAGCAGTTCAGACGAAATATCCTCTACTCCAGCGGCCTTGTTTCGACTCAAATCCTTCAGCACTCTGTCAAATTCTTCTCGCTGTATTGTATCTCCTATGTCATCTTTCTCCACTTCGTCTTCCATTTCTAGAACACTGCCTTCAAATTGATTTCACTCTGTATAGGCCCTCTATATATTCCTTCCATCTTTCAGCTTTCCCTTCTTTGCTTTTTATGTCCGAGTTCTTGATATTCGTACAGCTGCTTTTCTTGTCTACAAATATCTCTTTTATTTTCCTGTAGGTAGTATCTATCTTTCCCCTAGTTATACATTCTTCTATGGTTCTGTGTTTGTCCTCTAACCAATCCTGCTTAACCAGTACTGCACTTTCTGTCAATCTCATTTTTCAGGTGTTTGTACTGCCATTTGCCTGCTTCACTTGCTGATTTTTTATATTTTCTCCTCTCATCAACTAGGTTCAATATATCCTGTGTTATCCAGTGGTTTCTATTAAGCCTTGTCCTTCTGCCTATATGATCCTTTGCGGTCTTCACTACCCTATCTCTCAGCGCTACCCATTCTTTTTCTACTGTATTACTTTCCACCATTTCAGCCATTCCTTGCCTGATGCTCCCTCTGAAACTCTTAACCGCCTCCGGTTCCTTCAATTTGCCCAGGTTCCATCTCATCACTTTTCTACACTTCTGCAGTCTCTTAAGTTTTAATCTACAGTTCATAACCAATAAGTTATGGTCAGAGTCTAAATCTGCCCCTTCGTATGTCTTACAGTTTAAAACCTGGTTTCTATACCTTTACCTTACCATTATAAAGTCAATCTGGTACCTTCCAGTGTCATCTGGTCTCTTCCACGTATACAGCCTTCTTTCATGATGATTAAACCAAGTGTTGGTGATCATTAAATTGTGCTCTGCACAAAATTCTACCAAGCGATCTCCTTTTTCATTCCTCTTTCCCAGTCCATATTCACCTACCATATTTCCTTCTCTTCCCTTTCCTACTTCCAAGTTCCAGCCCCCATCACTGTCAAGTTTTTGTCTCCTTTAACTTTCTTAATGACTTCTTTTATCTCCTCATACATTTGTTCGATATCCTCATCATCGGGCGTGCTAGTTGGCATATAAACTTGAACTACTGTGGTCGGTATTGGTTTTGTGTCTGTCTCTGCTACGATAATGTGTTCACTAAGCTGTTCATAATAACTTACCTGCATTCCTATTTTCTTATTCATTATCAGACCTACACCTGTGTTACCACCAACTGATTTTGTATTTATAACCCTGTACTCACCTGACCAGAAGTCCTGTTCACCCTGTCACCAAACCTCACTAATCCCCACTATATTTAACTTTAACCTATCCATTTCTAGTTTCAAATTTTCTAACTTACCTAAACGATTAAGGGTTAGAACATTCTACACTCCGACCCGTAGAATGTCTCTTTTGTTTTTCTTGATGACAACATCCTCCTGAGTAGTTCCCGCCCGGAGATCCGAATGGGAGACTATTTTACCTCTGGAATATTTTACCCAAGAAGATGCCATCATCATATATTCATACATACAGTAGAGCTGCATGTCCTCAGAAAAAGTAACAACTGTAGTTTCCCTCGCTTTCAGCCATTCGCAGTAACTGAATGGCAAAGCCATGTTAGTTGATGTTACAAGGCTAGCTCAGTCAGTCATCCAGACTGTTGCCCCTGTAACTACTGAAAATGCTGCTGCCCCTATTCAGGAACCACACTTTTGTCTGGCCTCTCCACAGACACCCCTCCGCTGTGGTTGCACCTACAGTACGTCTATCTGTATCACTGAGGCATGCAAGCCACCCCTCCTTGGCAATGTCTGTGGTTCATGGGGGTGGTGTTATGGTATATTTTTCCTAAATAATTGATCAAATAATATTTTTATTGAGAATTTTGATGCACCAATAAATTTTAAAATTCAGGCAATTTGAATTACGCCAGACGAGGATGACAGTTGTGTGACTGTGTTGTGTGCCTGTATGATTGTGTGATTTTACCTATTTCTGAAGAAGGCCATGTCCTATTACTATATTGTTAGTTCCAACCTGGACTTTCCATTATTAAAGATATTCATAAAAACACATGGCATAAAGATACATTAAATCAATAATATATTATACAAAAAAGGGGATAAAAATACATGATAAAAAGAGCATATAGAGGGGTAACTCTTATTGATCATTATTTAGTAAATTCCAAATTTTTATTTCCCTTCAGAGGAAAACAAAACTGATATAGAAAATATACAAACAGAAACCAAAATAGAATTTAAATAGTTTTGAAAATGAAACCATATTTTTGTATCAGAAGAGACTAGATGGAAAATTGATAAACAGATTTTGCAACTACAGAAGATCAGTATCAATATATATAAATAAACTACATGAATCTGCCAAAGAAGCATTAGGAGAAATAGAAGAAAAGTATTCAAAATGTTCATTATATTATGGTGAATAAGAAATTAAAAAGGAGTTGAAGTTAAGGAAATAAAAATCTTTAAAATGCGTAAATACCAGAAAGGTTAAAAAAACTAAACACACAAGAAGCTAAAATCTGGGAAAAGGGACAGAAGCAAAGAACAAAGCATGGGGAAAACTATGGCAAAAAATAGAATACTTCATTGGGGCTTAAAAAAACACCAAAGTATGGTAAGCATTAAAACATTTAAGAAGCGATCATAAAGAAAAAAACACAAATTAAATATATTACCCATGAGTCTTGGGAAAAATATTTTATAAATCTACTATAAATCAAAACAGAGAAGAAAACTTGGGCCAAACCCTGATTATAATGAAATAATAAATGAACAAATAGAGAATTAAATCTATGGGTAAACTTAGGGGTTGGGGTCCCACAGAAACCACATTGATATCAAGGTATGCACTTCACTCTGAACAGTAACAAGTACATTACAAGACTGAATTTGAATATGGCTGACGAGAGCAGAGAGACTCACAAGACAAGACATTGTTCACATTATCGCAGTGATTGATATGAGTGGTCACATCACCACAGAGTATGCCATGATGTGGCGGGGAAGAGGGGGGGGGGGGTGACCAAGGCGTCAGACGGTGCACGCCGTCGTCGCATGTGCGGTGTCATGGAGAGATCCGTTGTGTCCTGTGGCAGAGGCATCTGCAGGCAGCGACGACTGGTCCACAGCGTATCCACGACATAGTCAAGCAGTCTGCGAGGACGGCAGATTGTGCAGGCTGGGCAGGGGCCAGTGGGGCATAAATTAGGACTTCGGAAGATGGGAGGAGGAATGCCCATACGAGAGGTGGACCTCACTAGGCAGTGTGATGTTTTTTTTAACAGGTGCCACTCAATGTAGGAGGGGGGCAAGAGGGTGGCAGAGGAGAAGCATTAGACAAAGATGGATCAGTCCCATAGAATAAGTGAGAGGCCAGTGCCTAGAGGAGGGATTGGGGACCACATATTCGAAGGCCGGAGAAGTGGAAAAGGGGCAATGTTGAAATCCATGGAAGGGCGAGACATAGGATGGAGAGGAGAGTGTTGAGGAACGGAGGGAGGGGATGGCAGGCATTGCAGCAAATGACATGGGAGAGGAAAGGGGTGGGGAGGAGGAAACTGGGGAAGGCATGGGATTGCCAGGCTGTTGGCCCCAGGCTGCTGTTGTTGAGGGGAGGGGCTCAGTGTAATCAGATTTGAAGTGATTGATTTATACAGTGAATGGTGTGTCATTGAAAGAGATAATATATGTGTTACCATCCCATTTGAGAATGCGGTAAGGTCCAGAATAAAAGGTTGGAGAGGAGGGTGGGACAGAATTGTCGTGGAGGAACACGTACGAGCAGACCTCCAGTGAGTGCAGGACATAGGGAGAGGGGGGGGAGAGGATGACTAGAGGGGGGGGGGCAGGACAGTTTAGAGCAGTGGAGTCAGCATTAGTTTTTGCCCATACACAAATTCTGCCATCATTTCTCGTAAATCCTCCTTGCAGATAGAGTGGAGGCCAAGCAGAACTACAGGCAGAGCTTCAAGCCAAAGTGAGTCGTGGCACATTAAAGTGCCTTTAAAGGTGCAGTGCCATCGCTCCACTAGGCACAGTTGCACTGTCGGTGATAGGCGGTGACATGAATGTGGCGGATGCCAAAGAGGTTGCAGAGGTCCTGAAAGAGGGAAGACTTGTATTGTCTACCCTGGTTTGTAGTAATGATGACCAGGCAGCCTAAGCAAGCAATCCAGTAGTGCAAGAAAGCATAAGCTACAGTTTCAGGACTAATGTTGAGAAGCAGTGTGGCCTCTGCCTAGGGGTGGTGCAGTCAATAGCAGTAAGAAGGGGAAGAGGACAGACAAGGTTAACGTTAAGATGTTGAAAATGTCCAGTCAGAACAGGAAAGAGCCTAAGGAGTGAATAGTGTGCATTTGTATCTTGCTTTGCTGGCAGGGAAGGTAGGTGGTGCCCCAGCCTGACAGTCCCTCCTCATATCCCGCGAGACGGAATAATCAGTGACTAGTCTGGTGGAAGCCTTAACACCAGAATGAGCTAGGTTATCTAGTTTGTTGAAGATCTCATGTCAAAGACAGCAAAAGATGTAGGGACATAGCATGCCTGTCGATTCATCACACCAGACCTGACCAGAGATACAGGGGAAGGTGGTGCGGATAGGTCAAAGAGAAGAGCTACTGTCACGAATAAGTTGCATAGTGTCCTTGCCTGCAGCCTGGAGAGTGGCGAGATTAGAATGATCTAAGATGGAAGGGACCACAGAAGTGTTTGATGGCCCCATAAAAGAGCTCTCAATCTAAAGCAGAATACTTTTTCTGGGTGCCACTAAGCTTATTTGAGGAGCACTGCAAAAGGGGAAGTGACACTGTTCAAGGTCTGGCTAAGATCTGTGCCAATGGTGTTGTCACTTGTGATGAACACTTCATCATTGGGATGAGGGTGAGCTTGAGCAAGGTAGTCTTTGAAAGAAGAGAAGGTGGAAGTCATTGCATCAGTCCAGGGAATGGGACAAGAGCCGTAAGTGTGCTTGCCAGCCAGGGTGTCAGTTAGGGGTGGCCTGAAGCTCAGCTGCACCAGGTAAATGGCATTGGTAATAGTTAACTGACCTTAGAAAATGCTGTAATTCTTTGAATCGGTGATGACCGGTTGCTGGATGAAGGTTCAATGAGACTTAATTTCAAAAGCTCAGAGGACTGTTGCTTGACATCTGCAAGTTTCTCAGGACATAGGCAGCACAGTTTGCTAGAAATGGAAGGACCATCTATTAGACGAAATCCATGCACTGTGCCATTTGGAACTACCAAAACGTCAGTGGGCATGGTGGCAAGTGTTTGTTTACTAGTGTGTGCACCATCTGTTGTGACGGTGTAAGGTGGCACCAGGTCAGGTGGCGGGAGGCAACTCAGGAGCTCTCCTGATAGCCAAAGGAAGTCGAGGTGCTGAGGTAGTATGTGCATCAGTCACCAGTGTGCAAGAGCATAGTGCTGCAGCAGACAGAGGCTCTGAAGCTTTTGAGGCAGCTGACGGGAGCTGAGGTGCTGAGGTAGTTGCTGCAATGGCTGTCAGCGTACGAGAGGGAGGCACTGTTGCATGAACACAAGATGGTGTGATATTTATTTGAGCAGTTCATAAAACAAACACATGCGGGGTTCTGCATGTGAGTCAGGGAAATCAAAGTTCCATATGCGTGCTTGACCAAAGGAGCAGGAGAGCATGAAACAAAAGAGGCTCGGCCTGTGAGTGGAGGTGGCCGCTAGAGTAAGACAGAGCAATGGTAGTGTGTCTGAGCAAGGCATTGGCATAGCAACCAGTTGTGTTCACAAACATCTGTGTATGAACAACCTGAAGACACAGAACTGTCACAAACACTGATTTTGCATGTGACATTACTAATAAGTACTGACCTTCGAGTATTTGTCTTTTAGAGGCACTTGGAGAGTTGACATGTGATATTTCGTGGAGGCCAGCTGAGTGTCTGCATCCATGAGTCTGCAAACAATCTCTTCTTTCTCATGCCGCAGATGAAGCACTTGATCATGTTCACTAGACCACTTTGACAAGAGTGTCTTGAACTCGTTAATAGTTTCAATGCACTAACAGACAATTTTTGCATATGCGATAGAAGAGCCAGAGTTTTAGGAATCACATGAAAAATATATGTTCAAAGAGTGATAGAACCCTGACCAGCACAAGTTTTTGGTGCAGCAAAAGTCCATACCCACAACAGGTTCCAGAATTTCAACCGCCAAAAAGTTCTACTTTATTTTGAAACTTAACAACACGTGAACAGTGAAGGTAGTTGAACCGGCAGTTGAGTGGCGTTAACAGTCCAAAGTATGGCATGATGTGGGTGGAGGGAGCCAGTAGTCATGGAAGTGGGTAACAGAGACATTGGCAACAGTGTTTATGAGCAAACATGTGCCAGGCACACAGTCATGCAGATACAAGTGGCCACCCAGAGGCGAGGCATCATGCACAGAATGAAGCATGTGTAGGCACCTGCTTTTGACACTGCAGGTACTCCTGTGCTCTGCATTTGCGTGAAGGCACAGTATTGACACTTCTTTGCTGCATCACCAAAACAGCTGTGGTAATAGCAACACAGGTAATAAGGAGCGTGTTCCTAGATAAGAGGGGCAGGCCATCATCATCAGATGAGCTATCAGCTAGCAGAGCCAGCAGTCGAGGCAGAGAGGGAGACTCTGTCACTCGATTGGTGTGTAGGCGATTGTCTGAGTCCAGCTGCCTGGGTATGGTTATTGTAGTGTGTGGATGGCCCTGCCCAGCAGCAGGAAGGTGCTGTGAAGCATGTGGCTCAGAGGCAAGTTTGCACTGAAGTGAGTCGCGTAGGCATACCTCATGCACCCTGTCAGCAATACAAATGCAGATGCTCAGAGGTTGCAGGATGTTGTATGTGAGAGCTGACCTTGCATTGAGTGGGAGTTTGCTCAACCAGACAGCCATGAGGGTGGAATCCAACATGTCATGATCATTGACCAGCAGCTAGAGACACTTCTTGTCTACCAAATGATGTGTCTGATTGTGTCTTCAGGAGTTTGAGTGACCCTCTCAAGGATGTTCTTCTAGGCAAAAGAATAATGATCGTCAGAAGGGGAAGAGGTCACAAGGTCATGAATAAGGTATACATGTTCATGAAGGTGTGTAATCAGACAGAGAGTGGGATGCATTATCTAGTGAATAACGATCAAAGATCTGCTCAACAAGACTGAACAAAGTTGTGAAAGCCTCGTAGGAGGAATTTGGTAATGTTTCCTGGAGGCAGAGACAGTGGTGTATCTGGAACATCAGTCTCATGTTTGATGCACACATGCTGAGGCGGAGTCAAAGCAGAGCACAGCACATCAAGCATCCCTGGGCAGGACCACAAAAGCGAGTGGACAAGCTGGAGAAGGCAGTTGTAATTAAGCATATTGGAATTATTACCATCTGCTTGCATTATTGAACTTCCCGATACCAATGTTGCATAATAATAGGTACAAATGTAAATAGTCTATTATCATTTTCTTTTCCATAACTTTTATCTTTCTTTATTTATGACATAATTAACTGAAGTCTTTTTCTATTATTTGACACTGCAGAAATCTGTTTAATTAGCAGATATTAATCAGTTAATGCCAGAGGCATATTGTTATTTTTCAGATAGTATGCTAACTAGTATTTCTGATAAAACTAAGTAAATTCTTTTCTCATAATATTAAAGTAGGTATTATTATGTTTCACAATTAATGTTAGGAAAGTTTTGCCCTTATTAGTTTCAGTATAATTATCATTAATTACAAAAGTATTGTTGACAACCCTATTAAATTATATTTGGATATGAAATACTATTAATATAACAAAGACTTGTATGTCAATTTACTCATTATGATTTACGCTTTCTTTTACTACAGCCAATTGTATGTAATTGTTAATTTTGCCATTATAATTAATTTAATGCTCACAATTAACAACATGTAATTTCCAGTGACATTGTTTGGATGTTATAAACATGATGCTTTCGTACCATATAAATGAGTCTTGTTACATTCTTGATCTGAGGCACAAACTACACCATTTCTGAGTATTGTTTTGAGTTGTGTAACATGATGTATTCAAGATACAACCAAAGTCACTTTGAAGTTTAATTTTATGTAAAAGTTCTTCAATTTTAAGCATGTAGAAAGTGTATCTACAGGGATCAATTCTTCATATGTGTGCCACACTGTATACCTCAGTCTTAAATTTGTATTACTGATGTATGGAATGTGCATAATGGGTTTTGGTAACTGTTATTAATGAGACTTGTATGCTGGACATAAATGAGGACAACTGGGCACTAATGAATCATTACAGTCTCAAAGAACTGCAATTCTACATCTCACCTACATTATTTGTAGTGGATTAGTTTTTCCTCATCAAATTTCAGCCAGCTGTTACCGAGAGTGCCAATATACAAGAACTTCAAGAAACAACGAACTATGTCCTAGTACATTACACAGTGATGCAACAACACGGAAATCTGATGCGGCTGAGGCACCAGTTTGTACTGTGAAAGCCAACGAATGCATGAACGAAAACAGCTGTGATTGTCCATGTGTGTCAGCCATGTGTTTGGGTGGGAGTGACTGTTGCACTCGCAGCGTGGCAGATGCATCACATGATACGGATTGTATGTGGGAGACACTGACACTTGGAGAAGAATTTAAGTTAATGTCACCACTGATATGACGGCCAGCTGCCACCAGATCATCGCTGAACATTCGCAGTGGCTACAGTTGCAATAATCTTTCTGACACAACACAGTTATTGTCCAAATCTGTTGCATGGATAGAAAAAGATGCCCCTGAAGTGGGAGAAAGCTGTCCAGAATTAATTGAGTGATTCGAGAAAGAACCAAGTGGACACTATCAGAGGAAACACTCAGTCCTGAAGCACCATAAATCTTTGAGTGAGTCAAAGAAACCACACCTTGTTGACTGAGCACGTAGTTGACAGAAGAATATGTCAACATGCTCAGTGGGGCGATTGAAGGTCTTTGATGCAAATTTTGAATGTTTGAGAAGTCCATATTTTGCACATTGTGAACATTTTGAGCACACAAAATGTGATGTGGTAAAGAATTAGCACAGTTCATGAGAAAAACACTTAGGATACAAAAATTGAGTCAGTGAAGTTTCTAACAACACAATGAGAACTCGGCATGGCGAACATGTCCTGAGGAAATCTGTGTTGTCGATAAAAAGATGAATTGCTTGAGAAAGCAGGTACAGCATGTCCTTGAGGCAAAGAAATCAGTGCAGCCAGAAATCCTGGAAGTGGTCGATCCGGTGTGGTCATTGTACCATGTCAGTGAAACAAAGACCACTGTATTTCACAAATAAAACCAGCATTTGAGCTTGAAACTGCACTACATGAGCATTTAAATGAAGATCAACACACTTGGGGTCACCAGTATAGGTAAACTTAGAGGTTGTCAGTCCCACAGAAACCACATTGATATCTAAGTATGCACTTTATTCTGAACAGCAACAAGTACATTTCAAGGCTGAACTTGAATATGACCGACAGGAGCAGAGAGCCTGACCCCCAAAGAGCTTGCTCCACAAACACAAAACATTGTTCATGTTAACGCAGTGATCGATATGGGTGATCACATTGCCACAGATGAAACAGAAATTGTAAATGTAAAAATGTAAAAATTATAGAGGAAAAACAGTGACCAATAACTTTAATAGATTATATGGAAGAATAATTAAATATTTCTTAGAAAAAGAATACAAAGAAAAGGAGGCAGAAAAACAAGTAGGCTTTAGAGCTGGAAGATCAGGAACTGATCATTGATCCAAGTCACAAAAGGATTATGTCAAAGATGTAATATATCACCTAAATTGTATGAAATATACACAGAAGTAACTTTACAGAATGGGAAGAAAAAAAGTCAAACCATGAGAATACTAACAAATGAAAGAACAATATACTCATTACAATTTGCAGTAACGTATTGGTCATAGCCCAAAACTATGAGGATATAGACTATATGACCAAGAAACATTCATTAATATAATAAATCAGGATTAAATGTAAACATGAATAAAACAAAATACATGGTAATTGTTTGAAGAAAGTGAGACTTAGTGTTAGAAGAAGGGATGGGGACAATAACAGCTACTGAGGAATATACAAATTTAGTTGTGAAAATTACAAATGATGGAAAACAAGACAAATAAATTAGATTTAAAATAAACACAGGAAAGAAGTCAATTTCTTTATTGGACGAAATTCTCTGGGACAAATACATAACAACTGATAACAAAATATGGAAATTTAAAACAATAATTAGGAGTATTATTGCAACAGAAGTTCAGAAATATGAACAACAAAAGGGCAACTGAATCAAAATCATTAGCAACATAAATGGATTTCTGGAGATGTTCAGTAAAAATATCAAGAAGAGAAAAAAATAAGAAATCTACATCTACATCCATACTCTGCGAGCCACCTGATGGTGTGTGGTGGAGGGTACATTGAGTACCACTATCGATTCTCCCTATTATTCCAGTCTTGTACTGTTTGCGTAAAGAAAGATTGTTGGTATGTCTCTGTGTGGACTCTAATCTCTCTGATTTTATACTCATAAGGTATATGTATGAAGTAATCAGAGACAAAATGGAATGTAAAAGTTCAATTACTGATTTCATTGAACACAAACAACTAAAATGGTATGGAAATGTCAGAAGAATGGAACAAGAAAGGCTTCCAAATGTATAATCAACTGGGTACCAAATGAAAGAAGAAAAAGGGAAGACCACTGAATACATGCATACAGGGAGTTCAAGCAGCAATGAGGAAGAACAACAACATTCCGGAAAATTTATGGACAAATAGAGAAGAATTGAATACAATGCTTAGTAATTTAATGTAATCTAATATAGGTGCTGGGAAAATGTATTCACATTGTAGAAACCAGAGTAATATAATAATAATAATAATTATTATTATTAAGAATATTATTCAGAAATCATATTAGTAGTAGAAAAATTCCACTGTTTCTAGTGTAAGTCCAAACATTTCAGTGGGGGCCCGAGCCCCCTGTGGACCCCCACCATCCCCCTGCATGCACGCCTGGCCTTGGATCACTTTGTAGTCTCATATTCAGTTGTTTGAGCCAATGGGGTAAGGCAAGAGATTTTATACCTTACATTCAGCTTATTATGTGATTAGCTATGCCTACGTTTTCCTAAGCATGACCATTAGCGTTTGATATGGAAGATGTTATTAAGGCAAACTTAGATAGACTCCAGGTCTTAGGGTGCATTTATGCTGCCACTTCACTGCTCGCTACTTGCCAGCATGGCAAGGCAAGGCGATGACAAACAAACCAACATAATCTTACTGGAAACATTCAACCAGCACCATCGCAGTTTGCCACATTTCTCGCTACAATCCGCCATCAGTGACAAAAACATTGAAAAAGTGAGGACATTAAACACAAAAAATTGTCAGTTAACTATGCACATGATAGTGGATGAATTGCAGATTAACTGCAAATCTGTGCAACAAATCTCTACCCAGAAGTTAGGGTACAAGAAAACATGTTGTCTTCTGCCACATCATTTGACTGATGATCAGAAGCAGGCACATTTAGAGGGTTCACAGGATTTTGTCAAAATGACAGATGCAATATCCAATTTCTTGAACCATATTGTCACTGTGGATGAAACCTATGGCATCCGGTATGGCCCTGAAATGAAACGAAAAAGCACAGAATAGCATTCTCTGACATCACCTACTCAGAAAAAGTTCAAAGCTAAAAAAATTATGAAACAAAACAATGCTCATCATCTTTTTTGATAGTTTAGGTATTATTCATAAGGAATTTCTACCTGAGGAAAGGACAATGAATGCTGCAAGGTACACTGAAATTTTCACCCGTTTTGTGTAACTTCCACACAGGGTTCAACCCCACTAACCACAACAAGGCTCCTGGTTTTTTGTTCAGAACAATGCTTGCCCACACACAGACACTATTGTGAAACAGTTCCTGGTGAAAAAGGGAGTGGCACAACTTGAACATCTACCATACTCACTGGATCACAATCCTCCAGACTTCTTTCTATTCCCTCTACTCAAACTTAATTTGAAAGGAAAAACATTTGACAGTATTCCTGACATCCAACAAAATGACAAGGTTTCTGAAAATCATCCCAAAGGAAGACTTCATGCAAAGTTTCCAGGACATGTACCGCAACGCTCAACGGTATATAGTTTCTGGAGGTGACAATTTTGAAGGACAGTAAGGTAATTGTAATTCATAGTTCATCTATATTAATGTTACAGGACTATCCACTGAAATTTATTGTCAGAGGTTGTGTATTACTAAATGAGACAATAAAGGTAGTAAATAAGTTTTGTTTTGTGGGCAGTAAAACCACCTAAAAATCATTGCTGACGAAGATAAATTTCTTAAAACCAAATATTAATATAAGTGTTAGGAACTCTTTTCTGAAGACATTCATTTGGTGTGTGGCCTTGAACAGAAATGAAACCTGGACAATGAGTACATTCAGACAAGAAGAGAATAGAAACTTTTGAAAAGTGTTGCTACAGAAGAATGGTTAAGATCTGATGGGTAGAATGCATAACTAATGAGGAGGATAGACTAGCATGGTTGCTGCATCAAACAACTCTTTGAACTGAAGACCAGCAGAATTTCTACATGGGCAAAGGGTCCATATATAATTGGAAATTTTATAAACTGACCCTCGTGCCCAACAGTCAGGTATAACACCCTGGTTCTGAAAGGGCATGTTTATCTGGGCACACATCTTTGGATTTTGTGCAGGTTAGGCACAATGGGTGATCCAAAACAAGAGCTGGCAGCTTTTTGAGGTCATGTTTGGAGCCATAAGAATAGATTAGGACTATTGGATGCACACAGTTGCATGCCAACTACAGAGTAAACACAGGGCCTATGGCTGGTAGGGACACCATCAGCTTTTCTGCACACGGGCTAAGACAGCAGGTCTCACCAACCTTGTGTCACGATTACTACTGAAGGTCAATGTGGTGATCATCTTCCACACTGCACTGAGAGCAACCAATAATGGTTGAGCCATTTCCTGTGATGCCAACCCATCAGGCAGTTGAAAATTTTGAAGAAGATAGCTCATCTTATGTGCCATCCTGGCCTCGACAGCTACAAAATTATGAGAAGTAGAAATTATTCATTCACTTAAAGCAAGATTCAGCTGAGAGAAGGGAAATGCTAACCTATGAATTAACAAGATGCAAAAATAAAACTGTGCTAAATCAATTCAATGTGAGAAGAAAGCTTCCATGTACAAAGTTATTGATATGTTGACAGTAAAATAATTGCGAACTGGACTGCAATTAAAATTGAAGGTAAAACTGTAGGTCCTATAGAGTCACAAGGTAAAAAAAATGATAAGTATGTGTGCTGACAAGATGATAATCATAAGGGTGCTACGACATGCCAAGTGACTACTCATCAACTGAGTCTAATATGGTCAGAATAACCAAATAGGGGATTCACATCAGTGCTTTACTAGTTTTTTGCAGGCAAAACTGGTGACATGCCAGAGAAACTGAGTATTTGGCAGCATTTTTGTGTGTTCACAGAGAAAATATGAATTTGATGGTTCTTTTTTTTTTATTATTTATTTATTTACTATTGTGGTAGTGACTCAGTGATGATAATACATAACTTTACAGCAAAATCAGAAACATTTTTCTTACATTATTAAGCTGTTGTTGTGCCTACTTGGGCATGAATCAATTCATACTAAAGTCAGCATTAGCAGTGTGGAAACAGGAGAGGGGAGGGAAATAGGAAAGTCGTGTTAAGGTGGTGGGGATGAATACAGCACCGCCTTACAGAGCATGTACTTATTAGATGTATGGAATGAGATGCCGCTTAGGAATTGAGTGGGGAGGCAGGTGGGGGGAGCAAAACAAAAAAAAAAAAAAAAAAAAAAAAAAAAAAAAAACAATTGTGCACGCATATATGCATGCATACACATGCACACGCATGCACACACGCGCGCGCACACACACACACAGAGAGAGAGAGACAAAGAGAGAGACAGCACACAAAGTAGGAGAGGTTTAGTATAGAGGGGATAGGTACTGTTGGATCTAGAAAACAGAGAAATTATCATTGGTTGAGGGTTGGATAGTTTTGGGATCAGAAAATGAACTGTAAGGATGACTCCCATCTGTGCAGTTCAGAAAAGATGGTGGTGGGTGGGAGGATCCAGATAGCCCGGGTTGGGCTATGAAGCAGCCAGTGAAATCAAGCATTTTTTGTGTGCTGTCAAAGACTCAATGTTTCTATGTACAGTAAGTGGTTTCCTTTGCACCTAAATTATAAACATTCTATTCAAACTTTCCATACTAATTTTGAAGCCAGTAGCACTCCTTTCATAACACTTCATCTTTCTTTTTCCCAGCTGCTGACACTGGTTACAGAGACCTGTACTCTGCAAGTTTGATGCCAGATTTTATGTTTGGCTGTTTAACTTTTTAAGTTTCTGTTAATATAATTTCCAAATTACTTCACAAGTAATGTTAAAGTCACAGGAATAACACTTATGCATGAGCATTTATCATGGAGTAATACAAATATTTTTCTACTTTAAATCACTTACCTTCCATTTCAATGATTTGCTAACATGTTTAAAGAAGCTCTTTTTATTCTGATGGGATGCTTCAGAAATGCCTTCATTACAATTAAATTTATATGAAAAAATATTTCCATCTTCTCCACACGAGAACAGTAATGAATGGTCATTGCTGAAACACAGTCCTTTAACGCTTCCCTTGAAATTGTCATGCATAGAAATAAACCAGTTGCTTGAGGAATTGACTGTAGAATTATCTATGGATCTGACACAGAGTTTCCCATCATATGTTCCAAATATCAGATACTTCCCATCCACACTGAAAACAAAAGTGGTAATTGCATTTTGGCTAGAGATCAAGAAAGTGAAATCAGGAAAAAATGCCTACAAACACACATAAAACACAGACAGTTGTCCTTAGATCTATATGAGCCATGGTTCTTGATGTTTAAGGGCAGCAGTTTCAGAGACTCTTAGACAAATGAAAATAGAATCTGATCATTTCACACAATCGAGATTTTTGGGTATTTTCTGTAGTGACAAGAGGGAATGTCATGAAACAAATGAAGAGGACACAATCTACTGATGCTATACTATGCATGTTCCTTCTTTGTTTTCATGGTTGTTGTTCTGTGCTCTTTTGTCTAGAAAATATGGTAATGATCATTCTACTTGTATATATTGCCGTATCTTAAATTTTCTAATAGTGATATGAGATGCTGTTGCCTCTGCTAATAAGTACAAAATATTTATTTATGTACCTATCTGTAGGCAAGGTATAATATATGGCTGTGTATACAATATACAGTATTAAAATATGTACTGACATGTAAATCTACAAGTATAGATAAAAAGAAAACTCAATACACATCTCATAGAGGTATTCTCATCAGTTACACTCATTTTTTAAGATACTAACTTGTGATACAATGTTTAAGTCCTTGCAAGTGCACTTTGAAGTTTTAAAATGCATTTTATTAATTCCTTTAATTTGCTGAGGTACTATATTGCAGTTTTATACCTTGATAGAACACCACAATTTGGATAATGTTCATTATTTCTCTTGATGCGCACTATGGTCTGTCCATTAAAATTATCCAGGCTGTTATGTCCTGGTCAGTTGTATTTGTTTTCAAAACCCAATGTTTCATCTATGGATGGGTCGAACCCCAATTTTACCAAATCAGATTCGAATACCGAATCTTAAATAACACATGTGCCGAATTCCGAACCCGAATTGAATCTTCCGGACCTCGAACCCAAATAATCTGTCAACTCAAGTACATGTATTTAAAAAGAATTACTACTCTATCACAGCCAGTGGTGAACATAAAGCTTTCTGGTATGGATCCCAAATGACAGTATTACAGTAAGATTTAAGAAATTAAAAATTCATTTAGATTTTTATTTTAAATCTTAAGGATCTTTAATACTCCTCCATCTGCTTAAAAAAAATTTGTAGATATGAAACATTTAGAGATATACATTGCTTAGATGCTCTGAAAGATAATAAACAAAGATAATAAAAAACAATTGCATTATGAAATCCTAGAAAAGTATGTATTCTTTTTTTATTTTTATTTTTTTATTTGTTTTCCAAAGAGGAGGAATCAAAAATAAAACCTGAAAAGATGAATAGATATTTTGGAATTTGGAAAAATAGATTCTTAAAAAATAGGACTTGTAAATGTTAAGTAATTTTATAGTGACATATCAGGCATTCAATAAGTGACAGAAAGGACATTCAGACACAGAGAAATCTGTGTTTATTCGATGTGTATATACTTTTTATTGTCACGATTCTGAAGGTTAAGCAAGGCTATTTTATAGCTTTATTTATTGTTTCAAAAATTTAATATCACATAACTTGTCTGCACAGAATTTATATTCGTAGAAAATTTAAAAATCAGTACTAGAAGACAGTTGCCATGCTTCATTCCTAACTATTCCCATTCATCATAAGAATAATAAAAATGTAAACATTAATGTAATACATATATTCTCCTGCGTTCACTTTGTCTTTCGGGTTTGTGAGACAGAAGGAATTTAGGCCTAAATGTGGTAACAGCTAACACGAAAGATTACATGGCATAATGTTTACATTTGCATTTTTCTTATGGCAAAGAGAGTGTGGAATTTACAAATCACAATTCATAGGAACAATTTCCTTGCCCATAAGAGAAAAACACTTAAGCTGTAACACGGAGGCAGTTGTTGTAGCGTCAGGCATATTGACACAACACAGGCTTGATCATAGATTGAAGGCTTTCACGGCAGGTATCGTCATTACTTAAAGCTTCCGGGCTGAGATGCCGTGGTCCATACACAGAACTTTCCCCTGACATTTCACCCTCGTCTGTGGAAGGCATCCTCGGAGGTAAAGCAGTGTACTGCGAGTAAGCACTGTATATATAGGCAAAACAGAGTCACCGCTGTCAGTCACATGGTGTTGGATATCTTATCAAGTTTGAGACCTTCCTGTTTTTGTTAAAATTATTTTGATGTTTAAAAATTTCAATGGCCTCTCTGTACAAACACGCATAATAATGTGACGTCTTTGCTATGCCGGACGTCTCGTTAAATTTTATTTCATGGTCACTTTCTTGATACACGTGTTCCGCTACAGCCGATTTATCAGTATGTCTGAGGCAGCAGTTCCTTTCGTGTTCACCCAGATGAGTGTTGACTCTTCTTTTAGTTGTACCTATGTAAACTTGTCCATAACTGCAGGGAATTTTATAGACCCCTGGTGTAGCCAGGGGATGTCACTTATCTTTTGCAGATCTTAAAATTTCTTTTATTTTCATGGTTGGTCTGAAAACAGTTTCCACATCTTACTTTCTTAAAATTTTTCCAATACAATCAGTGACCTTACTGATAAATGGTAGAAAAACTTTCCCCTTGGGTTGTTGTCATTCCTCGTCCGTCCTGGTTGTCAGTCTAGGGCGTAGTGCATGATCTATCTCCCTGTCTGAATAGCCATTCTTCTTAAATGTCACTCTAAGATGTTCAATCTCATTGTCTAAGTGCACTGGTTCACAAATTTTGTGGGCCCTGTCTACTAATGTCTTAATTATGCCTCTTTTTTGTCGTGGATGGTGGTTAGAATCTTTTTGAAGATAACGATCAGTGTCTGTCTTTCCTATAGACCTTATGACCCAATTATCTATCCTCTCATTTGATAACTGCCACATCTAAAAAGTTCAGTTGACCATTGGTTTCCTTTCCCATAATAAATTGAGTTCTTGGTTTCATGCTGTTCAGATGTAACAGGAAGGCATCCAGCTCCTCTTCGCCATGTGTCCCTATAACTGATGTATCCTCAACATAAAGATACCATATGGCTGGTCTTTTTCTGGCTGTCTGCAGCACCCGTTGTTCATAGTTATCCATGAACAAGTTAGCAACAGCTGGACAAAGAGGACTGCCCATGGCCACACCGTCAATCTGTTCATAAAAAACATTCTTATACTGAAAATAAGTTGTTGTGAGGCAGTGTTTGAACAATGCCACGATGTCACTAGGAAAAATATCTGCTATGCATGTGATAGCTTCGTTCACCGGGATCATGGTAAACAACGACACCACATCAAAACTGATCAGGATCTCATCAGGGTCCACACTTAATTCCTTTATAGTATCAATAAAGTGACAATAATTCTTAATATGGCTATCAGTTCCGCCAACATACGGTTGTAGCAATGAGGCAAGATATCCAACTACCTCATGGATGGGAGACCCTACTGCAATGACTATAGGTCTCAAAGGAACCAGCTGTTTATGCACCTTTGTTAACCCATAAAGTCTGGCTGAGTAAGCTTCTGTTTTACAGAGATGCTTCTTGTCGTCTGAAGAGAAAGAAGACACTTTAACCAATTGATTGACATTTTTCAAATCTTCAATGTAAGATCCTTCTGAAGTTGTTTGTAATTGCTGGGATACAAAATGTCCATGATCTTTTCATGATAATCTTCACTCTTCATTACGACGGTAGCATTGCCCTTGTCTGCAGATGATGTTTTCATCTATGTTGATGTCCCTCGGTGCCTTCCTTTGTGCCTGTGACAAATTACTTGTAGGTGGCTTACATGTACATAGGATTCTAGCTGTTTCGACTCTTATAACGTCAGCGGACTGTTGTGATAGCTGCCAGATACCTGCCACAATATTTGCCACAATATCTTCCTTAGGAACCTTTCGGGTGTCACTGCAAAATTTCCACCCTTTGCAAGTACCAAAACTTTGTCTTCAATCAAAACTTTATCTGACAGGTTAATAACCGTCTGAGAATTATCCTCCATTGTGCCTACCAACAAGTTCTTCTGTAAGCTATCAAACTTCCTCTTTTGTCTATTCCCTGCAATTTCTGCACTTGCTTCCATAGTTCTGAATGTAAGATTGTCAATCTTATTCCAGTCATCACACTGCATAGTATTACTAATCAGAAGATGAAGTTGAAATAGCTTACTGTTGGTTTCCACCAGTGCTCGCCACGTATGGTGTATCCTCTCTCGTAACATTGCTGATTCCATATGGCTGTAAATGCGATGAGCTAGTGCCGAGCGGAACGTCCTCTTCACTTTCAAAAATTTTGGAACAGTTGACGTGTCCCTGCAGTGTAACAAGAAGGTGAGAGAACACAGTTGTTGTGACTTCTTCTTGCGCATGCTCTCGAACCGCCGAACCGATGTTGACATATCCTCCCCATAGAGGCGTTTGATCATAGAATGAAAGCCTCACCTCACGTCAACAAGTGTTCTGTGACACCATGATCATCAAGGCTCTATTCCAGACATCCTCTGAGTGCATTCGATTTGCAGACAGGATCTAGGAGGCCCACTTATGTAAAACTCATCAAAATCAACTTGTGACTATGCCTCACCTCCCTGCTGTTGGTCAAGGTTGCTCCCACAATGTAAACGACATATGCATGTCACCTTACTCGTCTTGCTGCCCACATGCTGTACGAGTTCCAGCTTCACTGCCTCCATCTTCACCTGTGTTGGAGCTGGCCGCCCTACAGCTAGTTATCACGACTCGTCCAGTACCTTCGAATCGATAATCGCACCAAGTCAGCATTTATGTTTCTCCCATGAGTGTTATTAGTGATGTCATTCCACGCACTAGGATACCAGTGCTTGTGACAGTTCTTTGTCCGCACACCACTCCTATGTGAAAGCTTGTAAACAAAACTTGGCTCCTATGCCAACACCTTGCTCGGACACACTGCCAGCGTGCTATCCTACTCCAGCAGCTGCGTCCCACATTACTCTTTCCCCTCCTGGTTGGAAATCTTCTTCTCTTTCACACTATCCCGCTATGCTGGTCGAGCACACATCTGGAACTTTAACTTCTCAGACTTGCACGCAGCCACCCAGGTGTGTTCATCTTGAGAACTGCTCAATAACATTTCCGTTGCTGCCCTCTTGTGCTTGTGTGACTGTGCCTCCTTTGTGCACTCTGGTGGCCAATGTGACTACTACTTTGGCACCTCAGCTCTCCTTGTCCCCAAAATATTCCAAGCAACCACCCACAGCTGATCATGCACACCGTCAGCCAACGTGGCTACCACTTCGGCACCCTGGCTCTCCTCAACTGTCCCAAAAGCTTTCCAGCAACCGCCCACCACTGCGCTGCCTCTGACCACACCGGCAGCCAACACAGCTACTACTTCGGCATCTCACCTCTCCTTGGCTCCCCCGGCAACTTCCAAGCCATCACCCACTGCCGCATTACACTTGTGCTATGCAACTTGACATGCATCACCCTGTCTCGCTACGCACTGTCACAACAAACTTTACACATGTGGTTAAACAAACACTGGCCACTGCGCCCACTGACATTTCTGTAGTTACAAACATCTTGGTGCACAGACTTCGTCTAATGGATGATGTTATTAAACCCTGGCACCCACTCACCAATGCCACTGCCACATGACACGTCTTGGTCACCCCCTCCACCTCATCAGGGCTTACTCCGTACTGTGGGGGACGGCTGTGTGGCAGTGTGACCACATGGATCTATACAACAGCAAAACTCAATGTGTATCTTTGGGGCAACAGTGTCTCTGTGCCTGCCAGCCATGTTTTCCTCACTCTGGTTCTATACTTATAGTTGTTAACAATAAAAGTGCATTTCTGGATTCACATATGTGGTTTCTCAGGGGCTATAACCCCTCATAAGACAGCACAGAACACCAACTCAAACCCTGGCCCCCTGCACAGTTATCCAGGAGGGTGGCAGGAGGAGTGGATATGCTGGAGGGCAAGTTCACATCTCCGTAGTTCTGATGGATTGGTACTAGGTTGTAGTATCCAAATGGCACGTGTGGTGTAACACGTGCCAAGATCCGTGGAATCATGCTGGAGAGCATGCTCTGCCACAGGCTAAAGGGTGTCTCCCAGGCGAACAGTCCATCTGTGACCATTCATCTGCTAGCCAATTTTTTGGCTGTCATACCAACATAAAAGGCCACACTTTTAGTTGATATTATGACATGTGTTGTCTCACATGTGGACCTTCCTTGAATAGGGTACGTTTTTCCTGTGGTGGGGCTGGAGTATGTTGTTGTAGGAGGATGAATTGCACAGGTTTTGCAGTGGGATCGGTTACAGGGATGGAAACCATTAAGTAGGGAGGGTGGTTTTGGGATGTTGTAAGGTTGGACGAAGATTTTGAGGAGGTTGGGAGGATGGTGGAAGGCTACTCTAGGTGGGGTGGGAAGAATACTTTGGAATTATGATCTCATCTTAGGGCATGGCTTGAGAAAGTGAAGCTCTGGCGGAGCAATTTGTTGAGGCATTCCAGGCCAGGATGGTACTAGGTGACTAAGGGGATGCTTCTGGGTGGTCTGGGGTTAGGAAAATTGTTGCTGGAAGGAGAGGAATGGATTGCTCAGGAAATCTGCTTGTGGACAAGGTCTGTAGTGTAGTTGTGGGAGAGGAAAACATTGGATAGATTGCTGTTGTAGGTGATGATGGGTTCTTTAGTGGAACAGATATATTTCCCATGGATGCCTAGGCTGTGGGGAAGGAATAGTTTAATATGGAAGGGATGCCAGATATAAAAGTGGAATTACTGTTGCTTGTTTGTGGGTTTAATATGGACTGAGGTGTGGATGTGGGACTTGACAAGTTGAAGGTAAACATCAAGGAAGGTGGCTTGATTTTAGAGAAGGACCAGATGAATTTTAGGTTGGAGAAGGAGTTAAGGTCTTGAATGAAGTTCAGAAGGATTTCTTCACCATGCGTACAGACCACAAAGAAATAATCTATGAATCTATATCAAACCGGAGGGGGGCAACTTCTGCATCTTAAGTTTTTGTTTGTTCAAATGTTTGTATAGCTTATGGGACTTAACTACAGGGTGATTAGTCCATAGCATCTTAAGTAATGCCTCTTCTATGCAGCCCATGAAGAGGTTGGCAGGCATAGGAAGGGGCCATCATGGTTCCCATAGCTGTCTCCCAAATTGTTTGTAGGTCTGGCCCTTAAATGTGAAGCAATTATGGGAAGGATGAAATTAGCAAGTGTGACAAGGAATGAGGTTTTTAGGAGGCTTTCAGGTGGGCATTGAGAAAGATAGTGTTCCAGGGCTGATAGGCTGATAGACCATGGGTGTGGGGGATGTTGGTGTAGAGGGATATGGCATCTATGGTGACAAGGAAGCTTTCAGGTGGGAAGGGCATAGGGATGCATTTGAGGCATTCCAGAAAGTAGTTCATGTCTTTGGTATAGGATAGGAGCCTGCAGGTTATAGGTTGGATGTGTTGGTCTACCAGAGCTGAGACATATCAACAAATAATACAATCCCTCGGGACAACATTGTCTCCTTATTCCAAAGGTATTAAACATAAGGAGAGGCATTGAATTAAAATTTATGCGCTGCTTGGGATTCAAACCCGGGACCTCCTACTTACTAGGAAGGTGTTAGCTGAGTGGTCTAAAGCACCTACCTAGTAAGTAGGAGGTCCCGGGTTGAAATTCCAGCCACCGCATAAATTTTAATACAATGCCTCTCCTTATGTTTAAAAGCTGAGACACTTTATGTTGGGGCTTTGAAGCCTGCTACAATGGGACAGCCAGGGTGATTCTCTTTATGGGTTTTAGGGGGTAGTTAGAAGGTTGTGGTGCGAGGTTCAGGTGGAGACAGAAGTTCTGTTGGAGGCAATGGTAAGACCTTGTGAGGGACCTAGGATTTTAATGATTTTCTGTAGTTCAAGATGGATTGAGGGAATGGGGTCATGAGGAACAGGTTTGTAGGTAGAGGTATCTGAGAGTTGACACAGCCCTTCTGCCACATATTCCCCTCAATCGAGTACCACAGTTGTAAAAACCTTGTTAGCTGGGAGAATTACAATGGAGCCGTCTGCTTTCAGCTCTCGCATGGCATTGGATTCAGCTGGCTGATGTTAAGAGTGGTTGATATGGAAGTAGGGAAGCCAGGCCTGGTTTGTTGCCAGTGAGTGGAGGGTTTTGAGGGTGGTGTTGTGGTGGGTAGTTGTGGATGATTGGAAGAGGGACACCATTTCTCAGATGATGGACCAGTAGGGTAGAAAGTCTTCTAAGGTGTTGTGTGGCATAATTTCAAGTTTACAGTTGGATTATTGTATGATGGAACCGAGTGCATTAATTAAGCCGGGTGCTGAGAGGAGATATATTTTAGAGAGAGATAGAGAGAGTGAGTTGCTGTTGAGAGTGGTGGTTACAAGAGGCAAGATACTGTTGAAAGACAAGATGGATGAGAGCTAAGGACTGCTGAATATGGAATAGAAGGAGAGAGTGATTAAAACAAGGATTATACCCAGAGGTGGGAACTTTTAAGGTGAGACCTTTGGGTATTGCTCCAAATGACAAGCAGGGCTGGAGAAAAAGAATGTGGGACTGCAGTTTGGCTGTACTAAATGCATGTTTGTGGAAAGACTGAAGGTACTGTGGTATAGGGTTGTGATATATGGTGAATAATTGGTTGGAAAAATTATAATCAATAAAAATAAAATTAAAATAAGTAAGTAATAATATGTTTTTATATAAAGGGGAGTGACTGGGTTCTGGTGTGCAAGGAGGGGCGGAAAGGAAGAAAATTTAAATTTAATTTAATTTAGATGAAGAACTGGGTTAAATATTCTAGAAAAAGTTTTTGAAAAGAAAAACATGAAATAATAATTTCAAAAATCTTCTTAAAAGTTTATTCAACAAAAATATAATTACCAAGTACAGGTGGAAATTGTGCCGAGTACATTTCTGTAGTTTTCACAAGTAAATACATGTTATTGAATGTTATTAGTGTCACATTTGCAAGCCAACAAAAGTAGGACAAGTTTAGTTTATATGGTCAAACACTGAAGGAGACTAACGCAAATTACTAAGTAGCAGTCCTGGAAGTAATAGCAGAAGTTAATGTGATTTTTACCTTCAAAAACTCTATAAACACATACAAATTTTTCCTCAGTGATGACCAACTGTGATGGAGAAGTATCTCCTATGGTGGCATTTCCTTATATCATAGATATAATTAATTCTTAGTCATTTATTTTGATGTTGTGAAGAAAGATTCACCTAATCACTTATAATTTTTGTGACTTTTTTCTGGTAGACCAATTTCAGGCTTTCTAAATGCCTGTAACATTGATCACGGTATGTTAAATATTTTAGTGTACTTTCTGTAGTGTATCTCTGTAGTGTATTTCTGTAGTGTATTTCTGACTAGTTGAATGGTCTCATATCATATTCACTCCATTCCATTTCTACCTGTAGGTTATATTGCATGAATGCATACCTGCAGAAGTTTGTTTGATATTCATGTTGCCAAAAATCGCAGGCAACAGAGACTGACATCAAGGTTTTACTAAACAACTAAATTAATCTGTGAAACTTTCAAATGGTTGCATTTTTTATGTTTTATTTTTTATTTGCATAGAGCATTGGACACTATGATGCCTGAACATTCGTGTTTGACCCAACTAAACAGATGTGAGCATAGTTACATTGGCTGGCGGTAATACGGTGTATCAGATGTAGTGTCACCCTACAGACACACACAGCTGCTGTGTAGTGAGTCCACATGTCCCCCACTTGACCGACGCGATAGAACCCAGATCGAATGGCAACAGCTCCAAACAGCCACATCTGAGCGCACTGTGCTCAAGTGAGTATGAGCAAGCAAAATCCTCAATATGCAGACCTCTATCATACAGTGCATTATTTTTAATAAAAATTGCAACTCCATCCTATTCTTTAATATATCTGCAATAGCACACACAGTGACATTTGACTAATTATTTTTCCCACACAACATAAATGAATGGTATGGGAAATTCTTCTAATAACTTGTATAATGGGACATAATGTACGCTATGCACTTTACAGTGATCTCCAAAGAATACATGTACATTGATCAACCACATCATTATGACCACCTACCTACTATCATTATAAACACAACCATGCATTAACAACTTCAACTTATGAGAAATGACTGCTAATCACACACACACACACACACACACACACACACAGTGCATGTACGAGAGTATCATTGTGTGTGCTGTCTCTGTGTAGAATGGGGAAGGAGATCAATCTATCTCAATTTGACCGGGAATGTACTGTGATGGTCTGGAGTCTCAGGATGAGCATTTTGGAAATGGCAGGATTTGTTGAGTGTTTAAGGAAGAAGGAAGATTATGGTTTATCACCCCATCAACAATGTGGACATTGGAGCTGGAACTCATGCTTGGATCATCTAGTTATGGATGTGGAAGGATGTTGACAGTATCCTTTCAAAGGAACCATCCCGGAATTGGCAGCAGTGATTTAGGAAAATCACAAAAAAACTAAATCTGGATTTACAGTACTCCCAAATGCCATTCCAGTGTATTACCACTGTACCACCTATCTCAGTTGAGTGTTTCAGGAGTGCTGTGGAGATTATGTTCAACACATGTGAAAACCAAGTGAAATCACATCCTCACATCAAGTGGTTGGGTGGCCACACTTTGTTATAGATGTCGGACATCGTAGGTTGGGCAGACTGGTAAAACAGGACAAGTGGCAAACTATGGTGGAACCAGCATCAGATTTCAATGTTGGGCACAGTGCAAGTGTTTCTGAGCACTTCCTAATGTTAGTCATCTGCAGCCAACAACCTGTGCATGTGCTAATGTGAACATGGCAGAATCAGCAACTACAAATGAAATGAACACATGACCATTGTCACTAGACATTGACACAGTGACAGAATATTGCAATGTCTCATGAATCTTTATACCTTCTGGGATGGGAGAGTGCAAATCCATCATATTTCAGGGGAACAGCTCCATAACTCCCACACTGCAAGATGGACACAAGCTGGTGGCAGCTGAATTATACTATAAAGAACATTTACATTGTCATCTTTAAGTCCAATGGAACCTGTGCATTGCACTATGATGGCCAAGTATCTTACACTGGTTGCAGATGACATACAATCCATACGATAATTGTATATCCCAATGACAGTGCCATTTTTCAACAAGATAATGTGCCATGACCCAACACCAGAAGCATGATGGAGTGCTTCAAAGAACACAGTGGTGAGATGCAAATTGATATGCTCATCCCCCTACTCAACAAGTCTGAACCTGATCAAACACATATGGGCTAGATTAAACATGGTGTCAAGCTCATTGTAACCCTCCCCAGAATTTTAGGGAAATTAGGTGACTTGTATGTGCAGATATGGTGCCAGCTCCCTTCATTGACCTGCCAACATATCATTCCGTCCATGCTAAGACACATTATTTCTGTTATCCAGGCCAAAGGTGGACATATCAGCTATTAGGTAAGTGGTCATAATGTTCTGGCTGGTCATCGTAGGTCTAGATGTAATCAAAGCCATATTCTCCATAGGTATTTCTTATAGTCAGGTACTACATAACATACCTAGTGGTAACTTTTGCCTTGGATACTTTCACTGCATTTGGTTTCTCAGTGCAGGTTAACTTTGGCTTGACTGGGTGCAATTCCTTTCCAAGGTCTGGACAACATTTGAATTATTTTAAGGATTACTTGCATGTTTAGGCAGGGCACATTTATGTAGGATTATTGTAGGAAAGGCAAATGGTCAACTTCAATATACTGGGAGGATTGTATGAAATGTGTTGCAACTGTAAAGGAGACTGTGTATAGAATACTTGTAGGAGTAATTCTTGCCTAGTGCTCAAGTGTTCTGAATACACACCACATCAGATTAAAGAATGATATTGAAAGAAATCAGAGGTGGGCTGCTATATTTCTTGCAAACTACATCTTTGTGATGAGTAGTAAACTATACTTATTATATTAATCAACAATTCCAATAATGGAGTATAGCCAAGATTCTTTTAACAATCCTTGGCTACATTCTGTTATTGGAGTTGTTGATTAGCTAAATTATATCACCTCCTTCCTAAAATGTCAGGTAATGGCCTTATTATATTGTTGAATTTCAACGTGAACTTTCCATTGAAGTTGAACATGTTATCTACAGTGTGGTCATTAGAAGCAGTGCCAAACTACAAGATGATTTATCACATACATTTCTGTAACTGCCACTTAATGCAAAGTCACAACAGTTATTAGTAGTAAACATCCATTATGGTTATGGTAAAACAAACAAATTGCACAATTATTTTGTCAGTAATTGACATGTTGAGAGATCTGTGGCTGTATTAAACAATGTTTTATAAAAGCTGCTATGATCCACTATGTTTTTATAACACAAGTGATTTTTTATGGAATAATGAGTGTCCCAGCAATTAAACATACATTTTAACTTCTTATAATTACAATGATATTTTCATTGTCTATGACATACCTACACAAACATGTGGAAATTCCACCAGAAGCTTTGTTGAGGAGTGGTAAGCAGTATTCTGGTTCAGTTTTTTCTGTTGTGTATTTCCAAACACATCCTGCATTTCTTCCTCCAGAGATTAACAAAATTTCACTAAACTGTGTCTGGATGGAATGTAGCACAGGGCACTTATACTCACATACATACATTATTGTCATATCATCTGTAAGGACAGTTAGTTTTAAAACAAAACACACATATTGGATAATGTGATCAGGAGTTTTTATCACATTATAAATATTGAGATAATTTTTTTCCTTAGTGGAAATAGGTATTGTACATTGCTTTCAGTAGAACCAAATACATTTTTTTTTTTTTTTAATTGAAGTGTGAAACATGTAGCTAATGTGAGTTAAATTTATTGTGACAAACATTGACACTATAAATATGTGTTAAAAATGTCTAGTCCAGTGCTGCACAATTTCTAAACTGAGGTTGGATTAAAGCATGTCTGTTCATCTCCTTTCCATCCCCAGTTGAATGTTAAAGCTGAGAGGTTCATTTGAAGATTCAAACAACAGATGAAAAAGTACATACAAGAGGCTTCCACAGAAGATGCTCAGACACTGTTTCTAAGTTCACATTAGTCAACACTATTTGACTAAAAGAGACTATCAGAACTATTACACAAACATCAACACTAGTCTCTTCTGCAATTATTGCTGCCCTCACTCAGTGTCACATTTCCTTCCCCTTCCTCACAGTTCCAGCTGGGTACGAGTGTGTGCACTCGGGAGTTTGGCCGACAAGACTGGTGGGTTCCAGACACCATTTATCAGCAAAAGGGGTAAAGGGTTTTTTCAATGGATACTAGAGACCAATACCAACTCCTTTTCTAGAACTACACTCCCCCAATCTTACTCTCCCCAGTCCATCTTCTGTCCCCAATTACCAATACTTTGGAAGAAGAACTCACTCTCAGATCAAAACCCACCCCTCCACCTCCATCTGCCGCCTTTTATTCCACTATTAGCTCTTTCAGACCGCCACTGGAACACATGCATACTCTATCCTCACCTGCAGTTTCCCTGCCACAAGACAGATCGACACTTTGGGTTGAGATACTGCAGCTGGTGACATTATTGCAAGGGGTACCAGAGGAATGGCTTTCTGTTAAAATTAATGTTTTCACTAGTCAACTACAAAGAGAAGAATTAATACAATATATTTTGATTGATATCCTAATCAGCAGTGAAACAAACAGCGATGATAGAGCGAATACATACCCTACTTAAAAATTGATCAAACGAGATAGAATGGCTGGCCAGTACTTACCTTTGTGCTGTACTGCCGATAGTAACACAAATGAAGAAACAGAAAAAAAGGAGACAAAAAGGACAAGCTTTCGGAACACAGTTCCTTCATCAGGTGGGAGAGAAGGGAAGAAGAAAGGATGGGAACGGAAGGGAAAGGTAATTCACGACCTAGGTCATGAAGGTAGTGTTTCAGAAGTGTGTACATCAGAGATACTGCATGTACGTACTGAGCCAAGTCAGAGAGGATGTATATAACCAAAGAGGAAAGATCAAGTAGTGAAGAGAAGAGAAGATTGAATGATGCTGAGGGGTGTAGGAGTGGCGGGGGGTTGTCTAAAACGTTTTTCATTAACAGGGAAAGATGGGTGGACACACACACACACACACACACACACACACACACACACACACACGGGGGGGGGGGGGGGGGGGAGAGCGGGAGGGAGAGAGGGAGAGGGAGAGAGAGAGGTAAGGAAGGGATAATAAATATGTAAGCTGAGGGTGGAGGAAGGGGAGGGGTTAGCGTAGATTTAGGCCACGGGGGTGGCGGGAGGAGAGGATGTGTTGGAGGGCAAGTTCCCACCTCCGTAGTTCTGAGGGACTGGTGTTAGTTTGTAGTACCCAAATGGCACGTGTGGTGTAACATGTGCCCAGGTCCCTGGAGTTATGTTGGAGGGCATGTTCTGCCACAGGATATTTGGTGTTCCCCAGGCGAACAGTCCGTCTGTGCCAATTCATTCGCTCAGCCAATTTGTTAGTAGTCATACCAACATAAAAGGCTGAACAGTGGACACATGTCAGCTGATAAATGATGTGTGTTGTCTCACATGTGGCCCTGCCTTGAATCAGGTAGGTTTTTCCTGTGGTGGGGCTGGAGTATGTGGTAGTGGGAGGATGCATTGGACAGGTTTTCCAGCTGCACTGGCAGGTGTGAAACTAAAAGAAGTTCACATGCAGGCAAAATTTGAATGTTAGTGGTGTGAGAGGCATCCACGTGGGTACTGGATAGTGCTGCCAGAGTGTCAACAACTGGCACTGGCATAGCAACAGAGTTTTGTTTACAAGTGCCTGTGTAGGAGTGGTGCATAAACGCAGAGTCAGAAACTGCACTATTTAATTTGCACATGGGCACATCATTGACAACAGTTGTAGTAGGAGCACATTTACTAATATGAGCACAATTATCCACTGAATGCTGCAAAGAGTCTTTACCAGGTTTAACAATGAGGTGGGTTCAGGTACCATGTTGTCCAAATGGCGAGCTAGTTCATCTTGTTCATGCCTTAGTTGCAGCACTTGTTCATGTTCTATGAATCACCTACACATAAACTGGTGGATTTGTTCCAAAGTATCAATGCCCTCATGAATAAGTTGCATGTGAGTGAGTGAACTGGTAGTTTCTGAGCTTGATCGAGCACATGACAAATGCATGCTCATAGTGTGGTGGTACACCCACCACATTGGTGCAGAACAATGGGGAAAACCTTATGTTCAGTAAAAAAAAAAAAAAAACACACACACACACACAGACACACACACACACATGATTGGTTCAGAAATGTCTGCTGCTAGAAAGTTCCAATTCAACTTGCAGTCTGATGACAGGTGAAGAATGAAAGCCATCAAACCTGTGAATGTTAGTTGGGTAGTGTTACCCATGCGAAGCTGTGTCTGGTGTGGTCAAGGTTGGTTTGTCATCATCAAGAAGGGCAGGAGTGACACATCTCTGCCTAAGTCCACTAGGAAATGTGCACCTGGCCAGAATCCTGAATGTAAGGGCAGTCACACTTGGGTGCAGAATCACATACTGAGTGAAGCATGTGGGCGTGCCTGTCTCTGTTGTCCCAGGAGGTGGTTCCTAAAACTTCCTGTGGTTACCATTTCCTTGAAACAACTTCTCTGTGGTGTCTCTGAACCATGGAAATAACAGAAGGGGTAGCAGTGGACCTGCTCCTGTGGGAAACTTACAACAGGTGGGAAGGGTTATCATTCAAGTTACTCGTGTCCTTGACTGCTTGGTTTGGTGCTGGCAGTGGAGAGAAGGGCAAAGCAACAGCTTGCCCAGTGTATGAGTGGCGTGCAGGGCCTGGTGAGCTGTGTGCATCATCCGAATTGTGTGGGCTTCCTCAACCAACTGCAGGGTGTTGATGTAGGGTGGATAGTGAAGACCCCTGCTGTTGGAAGTGTACCTCCAGTAAATGGGCCTCGTAGACTCTTCCTGCTATTCTGATGCATTCACTGGGTAATTTCAGGATATTGTACATCTTTGCAGTCTGGACAGAGGGTGGTATCTTGCTGTACCAGACTGCCATCAGTGTTGAGTCAGGCATGTCATACTCATTCACAAGTAGACTCAGGTGGCTCCAAAGCTGAGATGGTTTCTTGTCACCCAGGTGTTCTTCATGCAAAATGTATATGATTGTATTATCTGGCATTTGAGATACACATTCTAGAATGATACATTTGAGTATGGTGTAGTGGTTGGAAGGCAGTGGTAAGCTTGCTAAGTCGCAAATGAAACTGACATGTTCATGAAGGTGGGTAATGAGGCACAAGTACCTTGCAGTATCATCCAGAATAATGGTCAAAAAACTATTTGACTAACACAACACATGTAGACAGTGTGTTGAATGAGAAAGTGGACAGTTTCGGGAGTTGATTGGGTGACAGAAAAGGTGGTGCAGATGGCAGTCCATTTGTGTGTGCTAGTGGTCGAACTGGCATCTGAGTGGATGCTGTATCGTGGTACACCTGCTGTGGTAAGGCATGGAACTTGCATGTCACGGAAGATGTGCCCAGTAACACAGAAGGAGCAGGTGCAGCATGGCAGATGTGATCCATGATGCAGCACACAGCTGCACATTAGAAACATAGTCACTTGAAATAGTGTCACCATACACAAAATCACTGGAGCAGTAGCCCAAAGCTAAAACATTCACACCATCTACACTTGACAAAAGTGAAGTTCAAACTGTGTCACACCAGCATTGCCAAGGACGTCCATTGTGTGTGCAGAAATATTTGCACTCAAGACACATTAAAACTGTTCATAGCCTATAAGGTGTATTAATTAACGGATGGAATTATATGAACATTAGCCCCCTTTTAAGCTTGACAGAGCTAGAATAGAGTTCAGTGGTAGTGGTGAGCTGACACTTCCTTGGCTGCCCATGAGGCTCGACGAGTGAAATCTAAAAATGTTCAGTGAAGTGGTTAGAGGTCTGTTATGAAAGTTTTACTGCTAGAAAGTAGCAACATGTGACTGTGAAACACATGTAAAAGAGTTCAGGTGTCTGGATGCACTATTCTCGACAGTGTATATAGGCAAAGTATGAGTGAACACATTAGGCATCTCAAACCAGTCACTGTAACTGTACCTAATCCAGTTCACATTCTATGGCATTGGATATATATCCTGCAAATGCTGTGAGGCAAGGAAATGTGGGCAGATGATTGATGCACTTGGAGATCCTTGCAGGTTAGGCACACATAGCTCGGGTTGAACCCTGAAGCAAAATCCTGGTGGATATAGATTCAGTGAAGCCATTGATTCCGTAAGATTGTTGACTGTCATATATGGAGCAAAATATCGGCATGATAGCCATGAAAAAACACTATAAATGAATGAAAATGAAGTTGGCGAGGGTTATGAGGAATGAGGCATCAGGCTTGAGTTCAGAGGGAAGTTGGGAGAGGTAGTGTTCCAGAGTGGCAAAATCTATCTTCCCATATCAGGGATACCAACCACTTCCTTCACCACCTCTCCACGATTCCCACCCCTTTGCCTCCTGGATTACTACTTGTCACAGTGGATGCCACCTCCCTATACACCAACATCCCACATGCCCATGGCCTTGCCACTCTAGACCCCTACCTCTCCCAATGTCCTTCTGAATTCAAGCCTGATACATCATTCCTCATCACCCTCGCCAACTTTATCCTAACTAACAACTACTTTTCCTTTAAAGGGAAAGTTTACCATCAAATCTGTGACATAGCCATAGGCACCTGCATGGCACCCTCCTATGTCAACCTGTTTATGGACCATCTGGAGGAATCCTTCCTAGCATCCCAAAACCCCAAAATTCTGGCCTGGTTCATGTTTATTGATGATATTTTTATGATCTGGACTCAGGGCCAGGACACCATATCCTCCTTCTTTCAGAACCTCAACTCCTTCTCCCCCATCCACTTCACCTGGTCTTCCTCTTCCTCAACCTACCATGCCATATTCCTGGATGTCAACCTCCACGTCACTGATGGCTCCATCCATACTTCCCTCTATATCAAATCTACCAACCACCAACAGTACCTACACTTTGACAGTTGCCATCCCTTCCACATCAAAAAAACCTTTCCCTTACAGCTTGGCCACCCATGGATGGTGTATCTGCAGTGACAAGAACTCCCTTTCTGAATACGCTGAAAGTCTCACAAACGCCTTCAGAGACAGAAACTACCCCACAGACCTCATCCATAAATAGATTTCCTATTCTTTCAAACCGTCTTGATTGCAATCAAGACAGTTTGAAAGAATATTTATTCTAACTGATTGCTGTTACACCATGGATTGGAAATCATTTTAAATAGATTTCCCGTGCCATATCTCCACATATCTCAAATCTCCCTCTCCCACCAGTAACCATTCACAAAAGAGGACTCCCCTTGTTTCCCAGAACTACCCTGGACTCAAACAACTAAATTACATCCTTTGCCAAGGCTTTGACTTTCTGTCCTTGTTGCCAGAAATAAGGCACATCCTGCCCAAGATCCTCCCACCCCTCCTAATGTGGTGTTACGTTACCCTCCCAACCTCCACAACATCCTAGTCCATCCCTATGCCACCCTGAAACCCAGCCCACTGTCACAGGGGCATGGGTCTTGTGAAAGACCCATGCTGTATCCATCCCCAACACTGTGACACAACCTTCCTATCCCCTCTCCCCTCCCCTACCCAATTTAGACTCTGCAGAACATGATTCGAAGTTTGGCAGCTGGAGGTGATACTTGTATGACTGTGTCGTGTGCCTGTGCGATTGCGTGAATGTTCTATTTTTTGAAGAAGTGTTGTAGCTGAAAGTGTTGTATGTGTGTGTCTTTTGTATGTGCCTGGCACAGTTCGTTACCACATGATTGTGGTGAGTTGTAAACTGTCCTTATTACTATATTATTAGAAGTCTTATTATTATACAATTGATAACAGTAGATATTAAAATTCTTGTACTTATAAATGTAAAAATTTAAGAATGATCTTCTTAATTTCTTATTCTTAAATATATGATATTACCCCCCATAATGTCATAGAGCCTTCATGTAAGAAGATGCTTCCGCGCATAGAGGCAGAGTAATAGGGGAAGCGTGGAGGGGAGGAGTTATGGTCAAGTGCCAATGGTTGCACCTGTGGGAGAAGCATTGCATAACTCACAGTCAACTAAGAACCTTCAGAATGAATCTTATTGGCTGCCAGTGCGGTAGTGGGGGGGGGGGGGGGATGCACAGAACAGCTGGAAACTGGGCTGCCTTCGTAGCTGATGCCGACTATAGTCCTAATTTATTAAGTTTATGCAGTAGCCTTAAATTCTTTTCTGGTTGATCTGTAGTGTGTTTGCATGGTCTCAAATGTATGCTTAAGGTTGAATTATTGGATTGCTGCATATGTTCATATCTTCTTCTGCTTCATTAGGATCCTTCAGGATCACATGTGGCTTCTTTTGCACGTCTTCTTTCTTCCCATTACTGCTTCATTCTCTTGCTTATTTTGTTTCTTTCTTCTTCTGTTAAAACAACTTTGATTTTGATGTCTGGCCATGAGCATCCACCAACCCTTTATACTACTCCCTGACCTGTAGTACTGCCTGTAGATTCCTTTCTTTTATTCCTACAGTCTTCAAATGTTCTCTGACTTCCTTCACCCAGTTGTTTCTCATATGACATGTTGCATCCCATATCTTCTTAGTCAACCTCTCATCATCTGTCGTTATGATGTGCCCAACAAATTGTAAACTTCTGTTCAGTTTCATGCAGTTCATGTCACATTCTGTGTATCCAGGTATCCCAATGTTTTCTTGTGCCCCATATGTCTCTCAAAATTTACTGCTCCTCCTTCTCCAATTGTATACAAGCTCACTTACCACGTGTGATCATTCCTGATGTATACAGAGCATTATTTCTTGTGGCTGCTGTGTAATGTCACAATTTGGCATTCATGACAATGTTTTCTTGACATATGTTCTCTTTAACACATGCAATAGTTGTGCCCTGTCTAATGTGCTTCTTTTGCTCTGTATTCTTCCAGTTATCTTCTACCTCATATAATGAAAACTGTTGACTTTCTCAACCACTTGGCCATCTATCTTCCCGTCAGACCCCATGTTCAATATCTTAGTCTTATTATATGCAATTAATGATAGAAATTCTCCTCAGAGATGATAAATTATTTTTCAAAAGAGATAGATTTGCTATCCAGTACTTACCATTGTGCTGTACCCCCGATAGTAACACAAATGAAGAAAAAGAAACAGAAAAAATGGGATGAAAAGGACAAGCTTTCGGAACACAGTTCCTTCCTCAGGTGGGAGAGAAGGGAACAAAAAAGGATGGGAATGGAAGGGAAAGGTAATTTGTGACCTAGGTGTTTGAGGAATGTGGAAGTCAGAGATACTGCATATTAGTACTGAGCCAAGCCAGAGAGGATGTATATATAACCAAAGAGGAAAGATCAAGCAGTACTGCTTACTCCTATTACAAATGAAATATATTTTTGCTGATATTAAATTATTATTACAAATATATCACTGTAACTGTTTATACAATTGTATTATTTTACTGTATGTTCAAAGTCCAGCTAAATTTTCTTTGTTACTGGTTTTTTTGATGTTGTATACTGATGAAATCTCAGGGTTTCAGGTCCTATTTAAGGTGTGCATTGGTTCCTAAATAAATTCATACACTATTTTTATAAACACTTCTCTAATAAAGAAATCAGGAAATAACAGCAACCAGTCACTTGGTGACTGGTTGCTGTTATTTCCTGATTTCTTTAATCAACACAGTCACAGGTTCCACACTTCCAGAATGGATACAAGTTTACTTCTCTATTGATACTTTGTGGTATTCAGTTTCACACATATATGAAAATCACATCTGTCCTTCATGAAATCAAATGTGAGACTCTGCATCAAGTATCATTTGTCACAAATAAATAAATAAAAAAATAAATGATGAATCAATTAGTTATTTTGTTTTCTACCTACTTACATTATGCTATAATTACATCTGTGGACTCATATCAACATTATTAACAGTTTTGTTGATTCTACATAAATAAAAATATTTATTCATTCTTTCCGCTCAGCCTCTTCCTGGTTTGGCCATCCTCTACCTTCATGTAATGCCACACATTGTTATTTCTAAAGACTCGCCTCTAGTAAAGAAGAATGCAATTTGTTTCATCACTGAGCACACTGTGTTCTCAGTTTAATAATAATTTATTGTATTCTGATTTTATTGATAGTTTTGTTCCAAAAATGATATACAAAGAATTTTGTTTTACTTTGTAATGTATTCCCTCCTCTCAGTTTGCAATTATGGGAAATGTAAAAAGATTATTAAATATGGACTGATTGCTGTTTGTCCAAGTGTTACATTACTATATTGCAGGTACATACTTCAATTAAATATTATGTTTGAAACATAATTCAAAGAGTGATGTGGTGCAATGAATGGTGGCTGATTTACCACCATTCAAATTTATTGCTATTCACAATAGACCACTAACAAAATTGCAGAGCCTGGGTTATAGTCACTTGACAAGATAATTTACAAGTCTATGATATCGAACACCCAAAAGAAAGTGGGATCCACAATCATGTCCTCTTTAACTAGTAAACAACAGAACAGAGTGAAAAAGATGGAAAATATCTGAATAGATGAAAAAGAACCAGCTTCTTGTATGTTAATTAACTGAATAATATGACAGACATGGACCTGAAAGATATAATAAACTACTTTTGTATCAGCCCAAAATCTTACAAAAAAATATTAATGTTGACGCGACATTAAAGAGGGAAGGAAAAGTCAGTAATGAGAGAGACAATTAAGCTTGACGAGACATTAATTTTACTGTAACTACCTTCTCCAAACTTTCGTAACAGTATGACCTGCAAATTCCAATGTTTTATCGGCCCAGACAATCTCATCGAAATTAACATCTTTCAACTCATGCGACTATCTGAAATGCCATGTGGCTGTCTACTCGTTCAAACAATATTCTACAGCCTATAACACTTTTCTGTTTAAAATCATAGTTCTGCAGAATTAGTCATAATGAAGATCTGTTTCCTTCAAAAAATTCGGGCTCACACAATATCATAGAATGCCTCTTGTCTCTTTAATGCAGTTGGTTTTAGTTGTAATAATAACTACATACATGTATCGGAGTCCTAAACATAAGATTATTCAATAAAATCTCGCTATACAAACAGCAAAATGTCAAATAAAATTCTGAAGCTCTCTATGGAAAAGGAATAAAATCATTAACTGCTGGTGCTGGCATAGGCGGAAGCAAAAGTGGGCAGTTCATCTCACCGCAGTACTGTGTGACTTCTCATGGGGTTAACAGCTTCTTGTGTGAAAGAATCTAATTTTGTTACCAGTTTTAGAACATTTTTCTTCTTCCTTGGCATATCAAGGCAAGAGGGTTCTTTTGCGATTATTTTCTTTTCGTAAAGCAGGTATTCTGTGCTTCGGAGCATGAAATGTTCTAACCCTTAATAGGATAGGTAAGTTAGAAAAATTGAAAAGAGAAATGGATAGGTTAAAGTTAGATATGATGGGAATTAGTGAAGTTCAGTGGCAAGATGAACTGGATTTTTGGGCAGGTGAGTACAGGGTTATAAATACAAAATCATTTGGTGGCGAAGCAGGATTAGGTCTGATAATGAATAAGAAAATAGGAATGTGTGTAATTTACTATGAACAGCACAGTGAATGCATTATTGTAGCAAAGAAAGACATGAAGCCAACACCGACCACAGTAGTACAAGCTTATATGCCAACTAGCTCTGTTGATGATGAGGAGATTGAAGAAATGTATGAGGAGATAAAATAAATTTTCAGACTGTTAAAGGAGAAGGAAACTTAATTGTGATGGGGGACTGGAACTCAGTAATAGGAAAGGAAAGAGAAGGAAATGTAGTAGATGAATATGGACTGGGGAAACAGAACAAAAGAGGAAATCGCCTGCTAGAATTTTGAGAAGAGCACAATTTAATCATCACAAACACTTGATTTAATCATCATGAAAGAAGGTTATATATGTGGAAGACACCAGGAGACAATGTGACGTACCATATTGACTTTATAATGGTAAGACAAAGGTTTAGAAATCAGGTTTTAAACTGTAAGGCATATCCAGGGCAGATATAGACGCTGACTATATGAACTGAGTATGAACTGTAGATTAAAACTTAAGAGACTGCAAAAAGCTAGGAAATTAAGGAGATGGAATCTGGACAAACTGAAGAAACCAGAGGTGATTGAGAGTTTTAGAGGGAGCATTAGGCAAGGATTGGCTGAAATGGGTGAATGTAATACAGTAGAAGAAGAATGGGTAGCTCTGAGAGATAGAGTAGTGAAGGCCGAAGAGGATCATACAGGCAGAAGGACAAGGCCTAATAGAAATCCTTGTATAATACAGGAGATACTGAACTTAATGGACAAAAGGAGAAAATATAAAAACGCATCGAATGAAGCAGTCAAAAGGGAGTACAGACATCTGCAAATGAGGTTGACAGGAGGTGCAGACCGGCTAAGCAGGAGTGGCTTGCGGAGAAATGCAAAACCATAGAAGAATGTATAACTAGAGGGAAGATAGATACTGCCTATAGGAAAATGAAAGAGACAATTGGAGACAAGAAAAGCAGCAGTATGAATATCAAGAACTCAGATGGAAAACCAGTCCGAAGTAAAGAAGGAAAAGCTGGAAGGTGGAATGAATATATAGAAGCCTTAATAAAGAAAATAAAATTGAAGGCAGTATTCTAGAAATAGAAGACGCAGTAGAGGAAGATGAAATAGGGGATACAATACTGTGAGAAGAATTTAACAGAGGATTAATTTGAGTAAAAACAAGGCCCCTGGATTAGATGATGTTCCGTCTGAACTGCTATTATTGTTAGGAGAGCCAGTCATGAAGAAATTGTTCCACCTGGTATGCAAGATGTATGAGACAGAGGAAATACCCTCAGACTTCAAGAAGAATATAGTGATTCTAATTCCAAAGAAAGCAATTACAGATATATCAGTTTAACATGTCATGGTTGCAAAATACCAACATGAATTATTTACAGACAAATGGAAAAACTGTTGGAATCTGACCATGGGGAAGATCAGTTTGGATTTAGGAGAAATGTAGGAACATGAGAGACAATAATCACATTATCATTTATCTTAGGAAATGGGCTAAGGAAAGGAAAACCTACATTTTTAGCATTTGTGGATCTGGAAAAAGTTTTTGACAATGTTGACTGGAATACACTTTTCAAGATTCTGAAGGTAGCAGGGGTAAAATAAAGGGAGCGAAGAGTTATATTCAACTTGTACAAAAACCAGACAGCAATTATTAGAGTTGAAGGACATAAAAGGATCACAGTGGTTTGGAAAGGAGTAAGACAGGGTTGTAGTCTTTCCCCAATGTTGTTCAATTTGTACATTGAGTAAGCTGTGAAGGAATGCAAGGAGAAGTATGGAGAGGGAATTAGAGTCCAGGTAGAGGAAATAAAAACCTTGCGGTTTGCTGATGACATAGTAATTCTGTCAAAGACAGTAAAGGACTTGGAATGGACAGTGTATTGAAAGGAAGATATAAGATGAACATTAACGAAGGTAATGGAATTTAGTGTCAGAAAATGAGGCGATGCTGAAGGAATTAGATTAGGTACTGAGACAATAAAAGTAGTAGATGAGTATTGTTATTTGGGCAGCAAGATAACTTTTAATGGCCGAAGTAGAGAAGATATAAAATGTAGAATGGCTACAGGAAGAAAAGCGTTTCCAAAGAAGTAAAACTTGTTGACATTCAATATTAATTTAAATGCTAGGAAGTCCTTTCTGAAAGCATTTGTCTGGAGTGTAGCATTGTATGGTAGTGAAATGTGGACGATAAGGAGTTCAGACAAAAAGATGATAGAAGCTTTTGAAATGTGGTGCTATAGACAAATGATGGAGATTAGATGGGTGGATCATGTAACTAATGAGGAGGTGCTCAAGAGAATTGGGGAGAAAAGGAGTTTCTGGCATATCCTGACTAAGAGAAGGGACAGGCTGGTGGGACATATTCTGAGACATCAAGGAATCGTTAACTTAGCATTAGAAGGAAGTGTGTGGAGTAAAAATTGTAGAGAGACCGAGGCACAAATACAGTAAGCAGATTCAAAACAATGTAGGTTGCTGTTTGTATTCTCAGAATAAGAGGCTTGCACAGGACAAGTTAGCATGGATAGCTGAATAAAAGCAGTCTGCAGACTGAAGACCACAACAACAACAACTTTTCTGTACCAATACATACACTTCACTAATCTTAATAGTGTTAGCTTTTCGCATGACTACATTGTAAACCGCTAAAAGAGGTCCTCTGTCTTCTGCCTCCTTCTCAGAGTATTACCACACACTGTACACGATTTGTGGCGATTGCCCTCTAGATATAGCTCCTTGTCCACTTTGCTTTGGCGATGTGTTTACATCCTTAAACATAGTTCTGGCCCTTTCTTTGCTTTTCACCAGACATGACAATGAAAGCATAAACAAAACACACACTCAACACTAGTAATGAAATATATGCCTGTTTCTTACACAGGAGTAGCCAAACAATGAAAGTGTACTGACCATCTGTTACGGCACCTTATTAGCAGCAGACAGGTGTGACAATGGTCACTCTGATAGGAGGAAGGTAAATTCAATTCATGAACTGTCAAGTAACAGGTAATTTTTATCAGGCTGTAGTATGTTGAATAATAGGAATAAATCCAACAAAAAGTATCTGAATATCCTGGGAATCCAGACAAATGTGAACATCGTTGATTTCAAGTTGTTTCCGCAGATATTTGATTCTGTGTTGATTTAAGGTAAAAAGGCACTCGTATTGATAGGTTTAAAATTACCATGGATTTTGTGCTGAATTTCAACAGTTACTATGCGGATGACTGGCAAGGGGTCCATGGTGGATTTTCACTGAAAGAGGGGTCCACCAGGTAAAAAGATTGGGAAGCCCTGCACTACACTAATATGAAATAATACACTGTATTATACCAGAATTTGAAGGTTGTAATTCAATGATGGTAGTAGTGATTAGGAGAGATAATTGGTCTTTGGTGCACATTAGTTGATAGTACACATATCTGTATGGTTCCTAAGTCCACTGTTGTCAGAGGAAAACAAACACAAGCATTCGAGATCTAGAGAACTATCTAATATAATTATACTCATATATAATTACACCAAGAATTATCTTTAAATTATTGCCATAAGTAAAATAAACATGATATATTAAGACTTGATACCTTGATCATTTATTTGATTTTGGGTGTCATGTTCATCACTGTTCAAGTCACTTCTTCTTGCCTCTTTTCTGCTGTTTATATTTGAGTCCAATATTTCACTGGCTTCCAGTACCAAATGCATCTCTTTTGTGGTGACATACTTCAGCAATAGTGATTCATCGGAGCACAGTTCTAAATTTGGACTAAGTTCTATTTCCACATAATTTCCAGTGACACATCCTGCTTTGAGAACAAACTTCTGAAATGGAATAACTTTGATATTATATAGTGAATCCAACTAACAGTAACTTTATTTGTCTCAGTTCAGTAATAATGCTGATCACATTATTAAATAACATTATATCTACTAACTAACTAATACTACCTAACACCTACTAACTAATAATACCTCATCTTGTTTGACACCAATGTATGACACTCCACCAGGTACTTTGCAAAATCCAATGGGAACCACATATATTTCTTCATTTTTTATGGACATAAAGTACAAGAAAACTGATGCATCATAGCTCCCAGTTATTAGTAAATGATCTGGCTCATGGGTGATAATTTTTGTTACTGTGTTGGAATGTGGTTTCATAATCTGAAACTCAATTACATCGACAAGCTCTGTGCAACCAGTATTTGATTTAGTCTCTTGTAAAAGCAGTTTAAAAACATGTATTGTCCCATCTTCAAATCCAGCAACCAAAGTACACCCACTTTCATCAACCTGCAACAAGGGGTTTGTATGATCAACAAATAATCAATTATTGGATAAATTGTATGGACTTTCAATGCTACAATGAATCAGTTATGTTACTCAATCTCAAAATAAAATGAAATGCACATTTCTATTATCAGTAAGAGAGTAGTATATCCACTGAACAGCTAGCATCAAAAGTGATGTATAAAAAGACACAGGAGGAAGATGAATTACCTCAGTGTTACTGGTAAACCCAGTAACAAATACAAAGGAAGTTGTAATGTTTCTGCTATGTTGCGTGCTGCCTACAAATCCATTGCCAACATCACAAACATGAAACATGTGGAAGTCTAAATCAAACTTTACCACCGGACATGTAAAATATCACATTTTCGTGTTCAGTTTAACATTTTATTAACACTATTAGTAAAACACTTTTAAGAAATAGTATGTTGATTTAAACATAACTTTGGCTGTTCTTTTTTACATAATTTTCAATTTTGATGCTTTCATAAATAATAACTACAAACACTAAAACTGCATTACACTTAGTTACGGAATATGCTGACCCTATAAAGATACTTATTTGTATAAAAACAACACTACTACTTGTTAGAATTATTGCACAATGTTATTGAATATTTACCTTTTGTTTAAATAAATTATGGCAGACCATATTTTATATATCACTGGATCCTAAATTAAATACGGATCATTTTTCACACACTAAAATTAATAATCCACTCGGTACTAAGAAACTATCTTCGAATTAGACAAAACTACTAAGACCCTATACAAATCCGCATTTATAAACAATTAGCCACTCCCATGAACCACAGACATTGCCGAGGTGGGGTGGCTTGCGTGCCTCACGATACAGATAGCCGTACCGTAGGTACAACACAGCAGAGGGGTATCTGTGGAGAGGCCAGACAAACGTGTTGTTCCTGAAGAGGGGCAGCAGCCTTTTCAGTAGTTACAGGGGCAACAGTCTGAATGATTAACTGAGCTGGCCTTGTAACATCATCTAATGTGGCTTTGCCACACAGCTACTGCGAACGGCTGAAAGCAAGGGGAAACTACAGCCGTTACCTTTCCCGAGGACATGCAGCTCTACTGTATGAACATATGATGATGGCATCCTCTCGGGTAAAATATTCTGGAGGTAAAATAGTCCGCCATTCGGATCTCCGGGCGGGGACTACCCAGGAGGATGTGATCATCAGGAAAGACAATACTGGCATTCTACGGGTCGGAGCGTGGAATGTTAGATCCCTTAATCGAGTAGGAAAATTAAAAAATTTAAAAAGGGAAATACATAGGTTGAAGTTAAATATAGTGGGGATTAGTGAAGTTCGGTGGCAGGATGAACAGGATTTCTGGTCAGGCGAGTACAGGATTATAATTACAAAATAAATTGGGGGTATCACAGGAGTAGGATTGATAATGAATAAGAAAATAGGAATGCGGGTAAACTACTATGACCAGCACAGTGATCGTATTATCATTGTCAAGATAGATACGAAGCCAACACCGACAACAGTAGTACAGGTTTATATGCCAACTAGCTCTGCCGATGATGAGGAAATCGAAGAAATATATGAGGAGCTAAAGGAAATTATTCAGACAATTAAGGGAGAGGAAAACTTAATTGTTATGGGAGACTAGAATTCGGTAGTAGGACAAGGAAGGGAAGGAAAGATAGGTGAATATGGTCTGGGCAAAAGGAATGAAAGAGGAAGCCGCCTGGTAGAATTTTGCACAGAACATAATTTAGTTATAACAAACACCTGGTTCAAGAATCACAAAAGAAGGTTGTATACATGGAAGAGACCAGGAGACACCGGAAGGTATCAGATAGATTTTATAATGGTAAGACATAGATTCCGGAACCAGGTTCTACAGTGTAAAACATACCCAGGGGCAGATATAGACTCTGACCATAACTTGTTGGTTGTGAACTGTAGGCTGAAACTAAAGAAACTAAAAAAAGGTAGGAAAATAAGGAGATGGGACCTGGATAAATTGAATGAACGTGAGGTTCTTAAGAATTTCAGAGGGAGCTTTAGGCAACAATTGACAGAAACAGGGGAAAATAAAACAGTAGAAGAGGAATGGGTAAAATTGAGAGATGAAATAGTGAAGGTAGCAGAGGACAAAATAGGTAGGAAGGCAAGACCTACAAAAAAATCCTTGGATATCACAGGACATACTAAATTTAATCGATGAAAGGAGAAAAAATAAAAATGCAGTAAATGAAACAGGCAAAATTGAGTACAGACGACTAAGTAATGAGATTGACAGGAAGTGCAAAATGGCTAAGCAGGAGTGGCTAGAAGGCAAATGCAAGGATGTAGAAGAATGTATAAATAGGGGAAAATAGATACAGCCCACAGGAAAATAAAAGAGATATTTGGAGATAAGAAAAACAGCTCTATGAATATCAAGAACTCGGATGGAAAACCAGTTCTCAGCAAAGAAGGGAAAGCTGAAAGGTGGAAAGAGTATATAGAGGGGCTCTACAAAGGAAATAAACTCCGAGACAATATTGTAGGATGGGAGGAGGATGTAGATGAAGATGAAATAGGAGATACTGTATTGAGAGAAGAATTTGACAGAGCCCTGAAAGAGCTAAGTCGAAACAAGGCCCCTGGAGTAGATGATATTCCCTCAGAGCTACTGAAGTCTCTGGGAGAACCAGCCATGACAAACCAGTTTCACCTGGTGCGTAAGATGTATGAGACAGGAGAAGTACCCTCAGACTTTAAGAAAAATGTTATAATCCCCATTCCAAAGAAAGCAGGTGCAGACAGGTGTGAAAACTACAGAACCATCAGTCTAATAAGTCATGGTTGCAAAATATTAACACAAATTATATACAGAAGGATGGAAAAGGTGGTAGAAGCCGACCTCGGGGAAGATCAGTTTGGGTTCAGGAGAAATGTAGGAACACGGGAGGCAATACTCATGTTACGGCTTATTCTAGAAGATAGATTAAGAAAAGACAAACCTACATTTCTAGCTTTTGTAGATTTGGAGAAGGCTTTTGACAATGTTGATTGGAATAAACTCTTTCAAGTTCTGAAGCAAGCAGGAGTAAAATATAGGGAACGTAAGGTTATTTATAACTTGTACAAAAACCAGACAGTGGTTATCAGAGTTGAAGGGCATGAAAGGGATGCAGTGGTTCGGAAGGGAGTAAGACATGGTTGTAGTCTTTCTCCATTGTTATTCAATTTGTACATTGAGCAAGCTGTAAAGGAAAGCAAGGAGAAATTTGGAGAAGGAATTAAAGTTCAGGGTGAAGAATTAAAAACATTGCGTTTTGCCGACGACATTGTAATAATCTCAGAGACAGCAAAAGACCTGGAAGAGCAGTTGAAGGGAATGGACAGTGTGCTGAAAGGTGCATATAAGATGAACATTAACAAGAGCAAAACTAGAGTAATGGAGTGCAGTGTAAGGAAATCAGGTGATGCTGAAGGAATTAGATTGGGAAACGAAGCAATAAAGGAGGTAGATGAGTTTTGTTATTTGGGCAGTAAAATAACAAATGATTGTCGCAGTACAGAGGATATAAAATGCAGAATGGCAATGGGTAGAAAAGCGTTCTTGAAAATGAGAAATTTGTTAACATTGAATATTGATTTAAGCCTAAGGAAGTCTTTTCTGAAAACATTTGTATGGAGTGTTGCCTTGTATGGGAGTGAGACATGGACAATAAACAGTGCGGACAGGAAGAGGATTGAGGCTTTTGAAATATGGTGCTACAGAAGAATGCTGAAGATTAGGTGGGTGGATCGTGTAACTAATGAGGAGGTATTGAACAGAATTGGAGAGAAAAGAAATTTCTGGCATACCTTGATTAAAAGAAGGGATAGATTGGTAGGACACATTCTTAGACATCAAGGAATTGTGAATTTAGCATTGGAGGGAAGTGTGTGGGGTAAAAATCGCAGAGGAAGACCAAGAGATGCATACAGTAAGCAGATTCAGACATATGTAGGTTGCCGTTCTTATGTGGAGATGAAGAGGCTTGCTCAGGATAGGGTATTGTGGAGAGCTGCATCAAACCAGTCTCCGGACTGAAGACCACAACAACAACAAACAATTAGACCACAAATTGAAATACGTTAAAATTACATGTCTCGATAATAGTATACCTACATAATACTGTCAAAACAGACATGTGTGAACTTCGGAAACACAAATAATGTAAATAACTTGAGCAAATTTAACATGAGTCAAAATACGATTTTTAATTTGCGTACCACATTAAATACAAATTTCATGAAAACAAGTACACAAATTAAACTAAATAGTAGTAATGTAAATGTAATATTTGAAGTTAAACATTTTGACATATTTCAAATACTCATGTATTAGTTATTTAATAACTGCAGAACATTGTCATTCATCTTATTACATAGTTCCATTGTAGAGAAGCCATGTTTTGTCACTCTGTACATGGATATGATACTATAAGCAGCTCTGTTATCTGCTGCTGGATTTTTAGACATTGAGGAACTATGTGTCTGGTTTAATCTTCATTGAAATGGAAATAAAATAGTTTCCATATCCACTGACATCATGGGCATCTTATTTAAGAAACTATCCTGAATTATGTTATACTATTTAGCTGAATTCTGAGCATCAACAACAAGAGGCATGCAGCGGGCCTGCCCGCCCGGGCCCGTAGCCTCGCCTCCCGGCCAGGCCTCGCCCTGCGCTGCCCAGCCTGCCGGCACGAGCCGCATCGGACTGTGCTGGGTAGCACAGGTACCCACCTACCTGCCGAGCCCCAGTCCTACCTGCCGCCCGTGTCACTCTGCTGCTAGCCGGGGCCCGCGCCCGGCAGGCACTGCACTCTTAGCGGGAAATCCATTATTCCGTTTTTCTCGCTGTAAAAACTGTTCACAATACACACAACCATCCCACATTGGTTTATGAACTTAGTTTTTCCTTGCAAGCTTTATTTTGCATATGAAAAAAAAAAAAAAAAATGTCTAATTTTCATTCTGCATGAGTTTTTAGATTTGTAATGCTTATCACTCGATTTTGAAGAAACTATGTGGTTAAAAACTCTGATTTTTGAACATGTGATAGTACAGAATCTTAGCTTTCTAACAAAGCATTCAACTTTCCATAATTCATAAATGTTGTTTTAAAATGACGCTATTAGTGAAGAATGTGCACATCGTGTGCATGTATTGAAAAAGATAGCAGGCAGCTTAAAATACCTATGCATTTTAGACCATACATTACGAGTGAAATACAGCTGTCTCATTTCACGAGTAATTGTGAGTTAAGGAGCATCGGTGCTGCGATAGTGTATGTATTCAGCGCGTGTTCTAACAGTGTTTCTGTCAACATTTCGATAAATTGCTTGATGTATCCTTGCTGAAAGAAAATAGGAAGATCGGGTTGTTTTTTCCTCAGTGAACGAATTGTCAGTGCAGTATCAATTGTGAGTAAAAAAGAAAAAAAAAATGACATGCGCAGTAACGGATTTGGTAAAAGCAGACAGAAGACGTCCAATTTTGTGCTCGCGCCAGAAATATTAAACCTGTTGTAAGTCATCGGCTTCGCGTTAGCCGGCTCCGATACATTTGTAGGCAGTTTTATACTTTGCTCAATATTTACTTACACAGTGTTTCACTTTCACTTTATATTAAACTAAGTGATGGCTCTATCATGAAGAGCAAAATGAGACCTTAAATCTCTTCAGTTCCTTGTTCCTGGTAAATCTATGTATTTTCATGTGTGTGACAAAAAATGATGTGCCCTACGATGAAGTGATAATATTTAATTTTATTCAAGGTTGTCCTAATTATCTAGCTAAAATTCTGTCAAGGTAAACAGGAACTCTTTATAAAGCCAGTAGTTTGTGAAATGAGTAAGAATTTCATTCAAAATGAATGTTTCAATAATCTTGATGACTTGCTTGTGGAAATCATCTTTCTTTGAAAGAAAATGTCAAGAACATAACTGAAGAACATTTGGAGGGACTTGAAAAACTTTCAAACATTATTTCTCTTCCTTGTCTACTAATAGCAATGGGATTCACAATCTCTTGGAAGGAGCAATAATTTTAGAACCCATATAATTGCAAATTAATAGTAATAGCTTCTGGAAACGTCCAGTAACTTTAAGTCACATAAATCTTAGGTATTGCTAAGAGTTACACATTTATTATATGTCTATTTCACTCATTGTGCAAAAAGACTTTCACTTTTAACACTTAGATACAAATAAATACAGAAACACTCTTCTCGTTGAAAGTAACCAGAGACTCTCTTGAACGTCTGTGGCTCCTCTACCAAAACGTTTAGCCGCTTAATTCCATAACGAAAACTTGTAGGTTAACAGACAAGAGTAAAATACTTCAATATTTTATACTGCACCTCTCCATTATGCAAAAGCCTGCATCTGCCCTTTTGATATGAAACCATTGACGCGTAAACTACAAAAACCATTAGTTGTACATACCAGTAAGAAACTTTTTCATCTATTATTTTTGTATTTCACTTTATTTAATTTTAATAACATGGATTTTAAACTTCTATATATCTGTGATATGGTAATAGGACAAAAACGTTTAAGAGGCACTGTGCTCCGGAATTTAAAAAATAAAAAATAAACTCTACATAACATCACAGCTTTACGACAGAGCCTAATTGTCTTTTGGCTGAATATATGGTTGTTACAATTAAAAGATGAACTAATAAAGGAATATTAGAAACTTTCTTGTTTTAAGTATTGTCTGGTAATGCACATTTGTATAATCTGTCTTGTCCGTTGTTTCAGACATAGCAATAACGTATAAATTGCTACATAGGTAATCAAATATGTGCGCGATGCCTATGCTCTGATTATTGCAACATCTTGCGCAGCGCTGCATTCCAGCGCTCGCAGCTCCATCTGTAGCGCTGTTGCACCAATCCCAGAGGGCATGGGTCCAGCAGGTACCGACTCGCTCGGGGAGTGTCGGGACTTGACGGTCCACTGAGCTCACAAGCTATGTGTGCGATGCAGTGGGGCCCGACTACCCGTGGTGCGGGCATCAGAGCGCAGCAGCCAGACGCAGGTGGGCTCGGGTGGGTAAATGTGGCGCGCTGCACAGATCTGTCAACAATGCAAATGTCTGTCTTCAAGAACCAAGATAAGTAAAATATTTATGTTTGATCTTCCCCATTTACAGTGAAGTGGTTTGCTATAAATCTGACTCTTAAAATGAAATATGTTTCCAACCTTTAGGAAACTTCTTCTTTAGCAGCTAAAACCACTGACATAAGAGGTGGTGATGTTAGAAAGTCTCTCTTTTTCATTTGGAAATGGCCTCTGTAAGAGGGAAGACTTGTCTGATGATGTGGCAAGAAGAAATTTGTGTTGATATGAAAGACATGGGAAATCCAGCATGAGAATCAAAATTTAAAAGAGCCTTCAAATCAAATAAAGCATCAGGAAAAGATCATATTCAATCAGAATCAGAAGTCATTGGGGGAAGTGGCAACTAAATGACTATTCAAGTTGGTGATTAGAATCTATGAGCCTGGTGCTATACAAAACTCTTGAAAAACTATCATCCAACTAATTCCAGAGATAGAAACGGCAGTATAATAAAACTGGATAGGAAGGAGACGAGGAAAATGACTAATCTATTTAATTTGTTTATACTATTTTTCTATATACATGAAGAGGTGTGGATGTCAGAGATGTAAAATATTGATTTGCACTTGATAATGCTGTACCAAATTCAATGAATTTGTAACTTTCTTTTATTTCCAAAAGAAGAAGTAACGCTTTACCTCTCTGTTACATTATCTGCTGGATGGAATATTTCTATTTTACATTATTCGTTGGACAGAAGACTTCTGTAGGCATTGTCTCTTGGACACAAAGGCAAGTGAAGTCCACCAGTGTAAAATTGCTTATATGAAAGTAAAATAACTTTTATTGTGAAATGAGACAATGCGAATGTTAACTGGTAAATTTTCTGTCCACAGAGCCAGTAAATTTGAAATTCTGACTAAGTTATTGTTGTTAATATCCGAGGAATATTTTGATCTTACTGAAGTTTTAATTTAACAAAAATAAAAAATAGAAAAGAGATTACTTACCAAAAGGAACAGCTCGTCGATAGAAACAAATAAATAAATAAAATCACACACAAACACACATACAAGCTTTCGCCACCACTGGCAGCTTCTTCAGGAAAAAAGAGGAAAAAAGGGTAGGAAAAAGGGAAGGATATGGGTTTTAAGGAAGTGGAAAAGGAGTCATTCCAATCCCAGGAGTGGAAGGACTTACCCCAGGGGAAAAAAAGGAAGGTGAATAAATACAAACACACTCAGACATATCGAAACGCAACACACCTACACAGACCATTGAAGTTTTAATTTTTCTGACAATTTCTGTCTAATGTTAGTATTTATGTTACAAAATCTAATAATGGAAAGTACATGTTGGAATCAAACATTATAATAAGGACAGTTTACAACTCACCACAAATACGCAACAATGAGCTGCAACAGGCACATAAAAAAGACACACACATACAACACTCCAAATCAGAGTGCTGCAGCCGTAGATGATGGTTGTGTGACTGTGTGAATGTTCTATTTTCTGAAGAAGGCTATGGCCAATAGCTTAAGTGTTGTATGTGTTTGCCTTTTTTACTTGCCTGTTACAACTTGTCATGGCTTCTTTGTGGTGAGTTGTAAACTGCCCTTATTATATTATATATGTTACAACATCTGTTAGTGCTGTCACCAGACAAAGCTTCTCACTTCGACTGATTTATGTAAAAGAGGAATATCATATTTTTTCACTTCTTTATTTCCTTAAAAAATAACACTGTAGCAGGTAAGTGTGAAAACTGCTGCACATTTAGCTTAACTCGTGCATCAAATTTACTGAAGAGAATAATATACAGTATGGTGGAAAACACAATTGAGTATTTGTTACATGACAACAGTTTGATTTAGGAAAGGTAAAGGAACCAGAGAGGCTGTTCTGGCATTGCTCTTTGTAATGGAAACAAGGCTGTAGCAAAACCAAGTCATTTTCATAGGATTTGTAGACATGGAAAAAGTGTCTGACAATATAAATTAGAGCCAAATATTTGAAATTCTGATAAATATAGGAGTAAGCTATCCAGATAGACAGGTAATATATATTATGCACAAGAACCAAAATAGAATAAAAAGACTGGAAAACCAAGAATGAAGTGCTCAGATTAGAATGGGTATAAGACATGGCTGCAGTCTTTCACCCCTACTGTTCAATTAAAACACTATGTGATCAAAAGTATCCAGATACCTGGCTGAAAATGGCTTACAAGTTTGTGGTGCCTTCCATCAGTAATGCTGGAATTCAATATGGCGTTACCCCACTGTTAAGCTTGATGGCAGCTTCAACTCTCACAGGCATACATTCAATCAGGTATTGGAAGGTATCTTGGGGAAGTACAGCCCATACTTCATGGAGTACTGCACTGAGGAGTAGGTATTGATGTAGGTTGGTGAGGCGTGGCATGAAGTCGGCATTCCCGAACATCCCAATGGTGTTCTATAGGATTCAAGTAAGGACCCTGTAGGCCATTTCAGTACAGGGATGTTATTGTTGTGTAACTACTCTGCACAGTTTTTGCATTATGAAAAGGTGCTCAATCATATTGAAGTATGCAATTGCCATCCCCAAATTGCTCTTCACTGTGATGCGCATAAAGGTGCTTGAAACAACAATGTAGGCTAGTGCTGTGGTAGTGCCACACAAAACAACAAGAGGTGCAAGCCCTCTCCATGAATAAACATGACCACACCATAACACCACCACCTTCAAATTTTACTGATGGCACTACACGTGCTGGCAAATGATGATCACTGGGTATTCTCCTTAGATTAGATTAGATGTACTTTTCGTTCCAGTAGATCCAAATTGATGGAATCCTCTTGGATGTAGAACATGTCAGAACAAAATACACAATATATACTCACAAAAAGAGAGCATGCGTGTTAATGTACCTTCCACAGACTCCAAACGTAATTGCCCTTGTGGATATGGAGTTGGTCAGGAAAAACAATTATCTTAAAAATATTTACATTTTAAAGGACACAAAAACTTATTACTACTTACTAATTTTCTAGGTGCATATTAAAATTCTTAGCAGTTACTTTCTTTTTTATTTATTTATTTATTTTACACTGATTTACAATGATTACATTACTGCACAAAACTTGTACTGAAGTCAAACTGAACACAGTATTCATATTTGTTAATATTATATACAATAAGTTACAATCAATCACTTCTGGTAAGAAATTCATCAATGGAGTAGAAGGAGTTGACCACCAAAAAGTCCTTTAGACTCTTTTCAAACTGTACTTTATTGTGAGTTAAATTTTTTATGGCTGCTGGCATGTTATTGAAAATGTGTACTGCTGAATATTGGACACCTTTCAGAACCAAAGTAAGTGACTTTAAATCTTTATGCAAATTAATCTTGTTTCTGGTATTGATCCCATGGACTGAGCTATTACGTAGTTTGAAAAAAAAAAAAAAAAAAAAAAATATATATATATATATATATATATATATATATATATATATATATATATATATATATATATATATATTTTTTTTTTTTTTTTTTTTTTTTTAACGACAAATTTCATTAGAGAATAAATGTATTGGGAAGCAGTAGTAAGTATCCCCAGTTCCTTAAATAGCCCTCTACATGAGGCTCTTGAGTTGACACCACAAATGATCCGTAACACACGTTTTTGTGCTCTGAAAACGTTCGCTTGGCCTGATGAGTTGCCCCAGAAAATAATCCCATATGACATTATGGAGTGAAAGTGTGCATAATATGCTAGCTTTTTTATTTTTATATCTCCTATATCTGACAACATTCGCATAGCAAACAGGGACTTGTTTAGGCACTTCAGCAGTTCTGTGGTATGCCCCTCCCAGGTAAATTTATTATCCAGCAGTAATCCTAAGAATTTGACACTTTCAACTTCTTCTATTTCCTTGTTGTCATACTCTAGGCATATACTGGCAGGAAACCTTTTACAAGTCCTAAACTGCATATAGTGTGTTTTTTCAAGGTTTAGCGACAGAGAATTGGCTAATAACCATTTATTAACGTCCATGAAAATTTAATTAGCTGATCTTTCTATGGCTATATTTGATTTACTATTTACTGCAATATTTGTGTCATCTGCAAATAAAACAAACTTGGCCTCTGATAATGTCGATGATGAAAGGTCATTGATATATACAAGAAAAAGTATGGGGCCAAGATAGAACCTTGGGGGACCCCACATGTTATTAGTTCGACCTGATAGTTCAGTACACCTCTCTTTCCTATTGACACCCTTTGCTTCCTTTTGGAGATATACAATTTGAACTATTCTGCAACACTTCCTGTTACGCCATAATATTCTAATTTTCTTAAAAGTATATTGTGATTTACACAGTCAAATGCCTTTGACAGGTCACAAAATATACCAGTGGCATGTAATTTATTGTCTAATGAATTGAGTACATTCTCACTGTATGTATAGATAGCCTTCTCAAAATCAGAACCCTTTAGAGTCCCGAATTGTGACATGGATAATAGTTTATTAGTGGTAAGGTGTTTAAGAAGACGACTGTACATTATCTTTTCTAAAATATTTGAGAATGCAGACAAAAGTGAAATTGGATGGAAATTTGATGGAATTTCTTTATCTCCTTTCTTATGTAATGACTTAACTTCAGCATATTTCAAACATGCTGGAAATGTTTCACTGATAAAAGACTGGTTAGACAAGTAACTTAAAATATCACTAAGCTCAGAAGCACACTTTTTAATCAAATTTGTTGATATATTATCATAGCCACTGGGCTTTTTTGATTTTAAGGATTTGATGGTGGACATTACTTCTAGTGTTGTTGTGAGTGTCATATTCATATTACTGCAGTTATTTGTAGTCACAGGTGTGAGATATTCCATTGCAGCAGTTACTGACCCTGATATCCCATATTTTCAGTAATAGTTAAGAAATGCTTGTTGAAAATTGCAGCAACACTGCACACATCTGTTACTCGTTTTTCACCTACTCTTAATGCTATGTGCTCCTCTTCGTATATGTTTCTAGCAGTTTCCTCCTTTACTATATCCCATATTGTCTTTATTTTGTTGTCTGAAAGGACTACCCTATTCTGATAATGCATTTGCTTTGATGTCAGTATTACTGCCTTCAATATCTTGCAGTATGTTTTGTAATGATCTAAAGCATTTACATATGAACTGTGTATAATTGACAGGTATAGTTTCCTTTTTGTCTTACAGGAGACCTTTATTCCTCGAGTAATCCATGGTTTCTTTGTAGACTTTGGTCTAATCTGTGTCAGTTTTGGGGGAAAGCAGTTTTCAAATAAGTTGAGGACATTATTTATGAAAGTGTTGTATTTCTCATCCATACTATTTGCACTGTAGACATCACTCCAATTCATGTCTTTGAGCAGTTTTCTAAAATGATCAATTTTTCCCTTACTGAATACCCTCTTAAACTCAGATTTGATAGATTTTATGTTGTGATCAGTATTAATATCTAGTAAAAGTAACTGCATGTCATGGTCTGAAAGGCTGCTTAGTATTGGTTTTATAACATAATATTGATCATTTGGAATTTCTATAAAGATATTATCAATGGCTGTCTTTGAGCCCATAGCTATCGTCGTTGGAAAATTAACAGTATGAATTAGGTTGAATGACAATGCTACAGACTGCAATAATTTCTTACTGGGGGAGCTTTCAAGGAAGTCTATGTTGAAATCACCAGCCAACACTAATTCTTTCTTTCTTGTTATCAAATAAGCCAACAGAGCTTCAAAATGATTTATGAACAAATTAAAGTTACCATTTGGTACTCTGTACACAGTTACTATTATAAATGATTTATTATGAAATTCTACTTCCATTGCTCATGCTTCCATAAGCTGCTCTAAACAAAATTTATGAATGTCTATGGTATTAAATTTATAACAATTTCTAATGAATGTGGCAACTCCTCCATCCTCCATTTCTACTCTACAAAAGTTGGAAGCTAACCTGAATCCTGGAATACTTAGCAAATCTATACCAGTGGTCACATGATGTTCAGAGATGCAGATTATGTTGACTGGGTTGGATGACTCTAATTCATCAATGCATATAAGTAGTTCGTTTATTTTGCTTCTTAGCCTTCTAATATTTTGGTGCACTAAAGATAATTTCCATTTTACATTGACTGTTGCAGAGCTGGGTGAAGATAAAATTTCTGATAATTGGTGATGAGTTTTAACTAACAGCTATGTTTGCTGATTTGATTTGTCAGAGTTAGCCTGTTTAGTTGCTTTATTAAACTGAAGGTTTGTTTCAATATTGACCTCTCTTAGAACTTGACTTCTTTTTGTCCTGCCTATCCTAAAAAAGGAACTGCTCTGACACCTGTAACCACTGGTATTTTACTACTCATGTCAGTGCCTCCCCCCCGTAAGTTTCCTGCTATTAGCCCAGCCAGTTTACCCTTCCCTTGCCTATTGAGATGTAGGCCATGTCTAGTGTAATCCCACCTACTGAGTGAATCAACAGGAAGCACACCAATGTGTGACCCGCACATGATCCAAGCAGCTGATCCAACTCCAAATTAACTCTCCTAACAGAAGAGTTCAAATGAGGTTGGTCATGGCGCTCCAGAACAGACACAAACTCAACACTGGTATGCATTGATGCTGATGCAATCTTTGCCAGGTCACACTCTATGTTGAACCCCAGATCTCTGTCAATACTGTTCCCTAGACCACCCACAATAACCATGGTGTCCTCCTTGGTGAAATCTTTACACAGTGAACCTAAATCCTCTGTCACCTGACCCAGACCAGCAGTAGTGAAATAAAATAATTATATTAAAGCAGCATTTAGGATTTATTGCATAATCCAATGCTTGAATATGGTTTCTATTTTTTAAATTAGTTCCTAGATATATTGTCAGTCAGACTGTATCTACAACAGACTTTTCACTTAAAACTGCTTGTCTAACTATAGAAGTTTAAAAGAAAAATCATGAATATTTAACACTGAGGATATAAAACTGAATACTTACCGATGATGGTAACCAAATGATACTACTTCCTCTAGAAGAAAATTCTGCATGACTAACAAGTTTCTTTTTAGAATAATCATGCACTAGCAATCGACCACTTTGACCAAGTGAAGCAAGAAGAGGGTGTTGTGGAGAAGCAGCTATCGCAACAACTGCTCCTGCATGCACAAGGAAAATCTCCTCAGCTGGTAAGTCATTGGCTTGGCTCAAGTTGACTTTCCATAATCTACCATTCGCATCCTGAAGGCATAAAAAAAAAGAAAAATCATTAAATTATTTTATTTACTGAGAGATTATAACTCCAGACTTGGCATCATGAGTACTGTAAATATTGCTTTTTATACTATTTATTTATTTTGATAAAAAATAACTTTCCATTCCACTAAAATGAGTTATGTGAGAGATTCATATCAGAACATATCTAAGATTCTGGTATAGGATGCAGAGGTTGTGAAATGAGTGTATGCTGGGGTGAATAAAGTGTTTGTTCCAAATGGTGATTACTTTAACAGTGATTACATACATAATCCATCAGAGAAATCAGTGACTGTCTTGGATGTAACCAAGAAATTGTGATGTTGCAGAAAGGAATGATGGACAGATGGGAATGTTACACTTATACTGTGTCCACAGTAGTACTGAATTGCACTGCCACATCACAAACAACATCACAAAAAAATCAATCAGTTGCACAGCAAGCAGTGCCTATGCATACTATTCAACATTTTTTGCAGCAGAGTGGACTGTCTGTATCTACCACTGCATCATCAGTCATTACCAAAGGCGTTTGCACCAAATATGTTGTTATAAATGACAGACATCAGTAACTGACTGGGACAACATTGACATTACTAAAGAATCTTGATTCTGTCTGCACCACCACAATTGTTAGTTTAGAACAGGGCTGGGCACATGAGTTGCCCATGAGACTGCCCTGGGCACTTTGGACACAAGTGTCGGTCATGTTGGCACGATGCACTCGCAACACGTATGTCTTCCTCTCATACACAACAGAAGTCAGTGAATAATGACAGATAACGTCCGAATTTTTAATCACACTAAATTGCAGTGTACTTGTTTTAGTACCACATTGCAATGGATACTAATGACGAAAAAAGCTTTAGACATCTATTATCAGACTGTAAAACAGTGGCATTGTTTTAATATGCTTGACATTGGGTGAAATTTGATTTTTGATGTTTCAATAACTTCTATAGTGAGAAACCTCTCACTTAGCACAGAACTTCAGTGAAAGTCACAAAGCTCCAACTGAATTATAGAAGCTGCACTTCAAACGCTCATTACAAAAATGCTGCGTCTGTTTGGTATGTTTAATTGCAAAGATTTTGCAGCTGAAATGGCATTGAAGAATAAAAAATTCATTTGAAACAGATGGGAATTTCTTTCTATTTCTATGGTATTTAATACTAAAATATTTCTTATATTTATCATAAACACGTCAAATTGAATTAGTAACTAATGAATATTGCTTCCAATATTGCCAGCATTATAAAAAATCAGTTTCAAATCAATATAAGTGTTAAATCCAGCATCAAAATTTTCTAACAAATTCATCAGACTGTTTGGGCAGTGTCTCCTTATTAGTAATGCAGTATTGGTAAAGCGCACTAATGATCTTCCTGAAACTAGCTCTATCCACAATATAAATTTTATTTTATAAGCCAAAAACTGTTTCAAAAAGATCGGCAATTAGTGAGTAGATCAGCAAAGTTTTACTGAAGACATTCATGTGCTTTTTAAGGTCATTATAGACTACCAATATCAATAGGGGTGAGCATTTTAATTTTGAAGACCTGGACTGCTCCTTAGCCACATTATATCCTGTAATTTTGTTCTACCATGAGCTCCTGTGAGACTTTGGCATTGAAAATATTGAAGTACTATGAAACTTTGGCGTCGAAAACACTAAGACCACAAACTATAAAAGCTGGTCTTTCCATGTGCCTTGCTTTTCACATTGACAGAGTGGTGGAGGAGGAACTGCCAATGGGCAAGCTGAGTGGGTACACATGGTTGCCCACACTTGCATAAGTGCATTTGCCACCCCTGGTTTAGAGTCTGTGGATACCGTGATGAGAGAATGTCGAACTTTTGCCTTATTCATTGTGATACTGATCCTGCAACTGATATTATTGTTTCAGAATTTATTTAATTCCTCTCCTAAGTCCAGCATTACATCACTGATGTGTTGGAGCCTGCTGTATTCCCATGTAATCCCATAGCCTTGGAGTTTACTGATGGCCACATTGCAACAAGGAAAATATATAACTGCACATGGCATGCAATATTCAAGACATTTTCGTTGACCATTGGATCCCATTGCTCCCCTGGCCTCCATGTTCTCCTGCTCTTGTGAGTATCAAATGAATCTGGTAGTTGAATGTGGAACAAATGGGCTGGGATGAACCATCCACTGCAACTCCAGATCAACTTTGGCAAATATGTGAAACAGCATGGACTGGTATACCCCAATAACACAACAAGGGCCTCTCTCATTAAATGCCAAGACACAGAACAGCAGTTACAGCCAGCAAAATGGCAACTCTCAATACTGATTTTATCATCTTCCTCACTTCACATAGAACTGTATTTTCAACCATGTGATCTTAGTACAATGTGTTGTCTCCCAAATAAATTTGGCTGTGATAACTCCAGTTTCTCTTCTGCTGCATTTTGAATGACTAGCAGTAAATGTCCTTTGGATTATATATCAATGATACATCCTGTCTCTTAATAAATATACCTTACAAGGACCCGTTTTTTCTTCCAGCAAGTCATAAATATAATCCATCTTTTTTCACCGGAATATTAATAAGCTTACAAGAATTGACCAGAAAGTAATTCACCAATTCTGTTTTGGCACTCTTATTGATCAGAACACAGCCTTCACACCTGGTCTAGTTGGTAGGAGCTGTTAGCTTCCTAAAAGAAATACCCAGTGTCCTCCAATGTCCCAGAAATGTGAACCTCTTGTGATCTCATTTTAGCCATGATTAAATTCACTTGAACATCACTATCCATTCAAATTCAACGTGAATCTAGGTAAGTCTGCAACCAAAACATTTTCTATGCTTAAGCAGGCATTCAAAAAGGAATGTCTTTGAATAAAACCAGGTTTTTGGTGGCACAAGGCATTTTGAGCCCTCTATAATGTCAGTGATGAAACTCACTCTGGACACCATTCAATGTTGAAAGGTATAAACAGTGTGACTCATGTGCATGAACTTTTGAACACATATCATAGAATCTGAGTGTTTGTTTGGTAATCTAGATTATGCATATACCCAAAACCATTGTTCATTAGGTTATGATCATAATCTTTCGGAAGAAGAAGAAAAGACTGACAAACATAAGTCCAACTACAAATGTGTAGAAATAATGCTAACATTCTGCACATGAGATGACTTATGAATTCTCAATTGTGATATAAAGAGACAGAGCTCTAAGAGGTACACCTCACATACCACAACCCAAGAAGTCACATCCAGCAAAATAGCACAGCATTTAGCACACTGGACTCACATTCAGTAGAATGCCAGTTAAAATCTGCCATCCAGATTTAGGTTTTCTGTTATTTCACTAAATCATTCCAAGTAAATGTTGGGATGGTTTCTTTTAAAGAGCACTGTCAATTTCCTTTCCCATCCTTATCAAAATGATCTGAGCTTGTTTTCTATCCTTAACGACCACACTGTTTATGGTAGATTAAACCATACTCTTCCTTCCATCAATATGTCACACATCACTACATCCAAAGTAAAGGCTAAGCTCATTCACTTTTTAATGCTAATGGAATCATCCATTCCAAGTTAGGATTTCCTGAAAAGACCAACAATGCTGTCTTTTATGTGGAAGTGCTCAAAAATCCTGAAAAGCAGGGGTCACACATGTAAGACACCACTATCACCAGTTCCTGGAAGGTCTACAAAGACAATATGACCAGCCACTCTGACTTCTTGCTGGAAGTATTATCTGCACAAAATCATATGGCAATGGTGCCCCAACCTCTCCACAGTCCTGAGAGGACAATGTTTTGAGATCATTGACAATATGAAAGCTGCTCCTACACTGTTCCTAAAGGACATTCTAACACAGATTGCCTAGAGTTTTGTCAGAGTTAGCCTGTTTAGTTGCTTTATTAAACTGAAGGTTTGTTTCAATATTGACCTCTCTTAGAACTTGACTTCTTTTTGTCCTGCCTATCCTAAAAAAGGAACTGCTCTGACACCTGTAACCACTGGTATTTTACTACTCATGTCAGTGCCTCCCCCCCGTAAGTTTCCTGCTATTAGCCCAGCCAGTTTACCCTTCCCTTGCCTATTGAGATGTAGGCATTTTCTATGCTTAAGCAGGCATTCAAAAAGGAATGTCTTTGAATAAAACCAGGTTTTTGGTGGCACAAGGCATTTTGAGCCCTCTATAATGTCAGTGATGAAACTCACTCTGGACACCATTCAATGTTGAAAGGTATAAACAGTGTGACTCATGTGCATGAACTTTTGAACACATATCATAGAATCTGAGTGTTTGTTTGGTAATCTAGATTATGCATATACCCAAAACCATTGTTCATTAGGTTATGATCATAATCTTTCGGAAGAAGAAGAAAAGACTGACAAACATAAGTCCAACTACAAATGTGTAGAAATAATGCTAACATTCTGCACATGAGATGACTTATGAATTCTCAATTGTGATATAAAGAGACAGAGCTCTAAGAGGTACACCTCACATACCACAACCCAAGAAGTCACATCCAGCAAAATAGCACAGCATTTAGCACACTGGACTCACATTCAGTAGAATGCCAGTTAAAATCTGCCATCCAGATTTAGGTTTTCTGTTATTTCACTAAATCATTCCAAGTAAATGTTGGGATGGTTTCTTTTAAAGAGCACTGTCAATTTCCTTTCCCATCCTTATCAAAATGATCTGAGCTTGTTTTCTATCCTTAACGACCACACTGTTTATGGTAGATTAAACCATACTCTTCCTTCCATCAATATGTCACACATCACTACATCCAAAGTAAAGGCTAAGCTCATTCACTTTTTAATGCTAATGGAATCATCCATTCCAAGTTAGGATTTCCTGAAAAGACCAACAATGCTGTCTTTTATGTGGAAGTGCTCAAAAATCCTGAAAAGCAGGGGTCACACATGTAAGACACCACTATCACCAGTTCCTGGAAGGTCTACAAAGACAATATGACCAGCCACTCTGACTTCTTGCTGGAAGTATTATCTGCACAAAATCATATGGCAATGGTGCCCCAACCTCTCCACAGTCCTGAGAGGACAATGTTTTGAGATCATTGACAATATGAAAGCTGCTCCTACACTGTTCCTAAAGGACATTCTAACACAGATTGCCTACAACACATAACTTTTGGTGGGAAAAAATTATTCATGCAAGAGAACACTCTAATTTTGATGTATTGACCATCATGATAAATAAATTAGTTTTTATGGACTTTGTGACATTACTTTCTATACATATAAGTACATAGTATACTTATAGGATGAACTTACTTGAGCAAACCAATTAGTATCTTCTGAATCATGTTGATATTGTTTTGCAATTGCTACTAATGAAGATTTACTGGTTTCTGTTCCTATCCTAATACTTCGGTAAGGTCTCATTTCAAATTTGAAATTGTCTTCCTGTGGGTCTGCATTCTCAATTTCTTCAAAATACCATGTATTTATCATTCCGTCTCTACCTGAAATTAATAAATAGGTGAATGGCTTTTATATGACATCCATTAAGTCAATATGGACACAACAGAAACTAAAATATGGTTTAAAAATTTCTCACATTGTATAAAAGCGTCTTTAAAGAACTCATCAAAATGTATCTTTGCGAGAAGTAATATAAAATGTTTTCTACATAATTTTCAGGACATACAGGCTTAGGCAATTAAATCCATCTTTACCCCAGAAAAGGTGACTCCAACAAACAGAAAAAGGAAGCCCCATGTCTAACATGTAGTGCAGCCAAGTGGAAATGGGACACGCATTTTGTACTGCACACCAAATGTGTTGAAACAACTTAAAGGTGGACCATCCTGTGGCACAGGTCGCAGCTGAGCACAACACACACAATTGTAACCAGGCCATTTGGATCTTCCCCTCAGAACTGTACTGATGGGAGTTATCTCTGCAACACATTCTACAATCCCATAACTATCCTGGACATAACCTAAGATAACTTATCATCCCTCCAAACTGTGTGTCACTTTTATTATTATTATTATTATTATTATTATTTATTCTACACATATTCATCTCCATTTTTCACTCGCCTACCCCTTCCCTATACTGGATTCAAAGATGTGTTTTACATTCCTGTCTACCAAAGCCTTTACAATCAATCATGCAATGCAGAATGTTCCATGTCCACCCTTTCCTCCTCTTTCACTGTCAAGATGCTTGATATGCTGGAGTAGCCAGAGATGGTGGTGAGGTGTGCTTGAGTTATGCCTGAATGATTGTGTGAATGTATGTGTTTCTTTTTTTATGAAGGTCATGGCCAAAAATTTTAAGTTGTGTGAATCTGGTTGTCTATTCTATATACCTATCTGCGGCTCTGTGATTGTCTTTACAGGGAGTTGCATCTGTCCTCTCTTATTGACATTCCAACCTAAATTTTTCATTGTTATCAATTACAATTGTATGAAATAGAATACTCTAAAAATAGAATTATTCATAAACTGAGAAATAATCTGCAGAGTTACAATATCAATCATAAACTTTCTCGTCATCACTACTTTTTGAGGTGAATAACCAACATGCAGCACAGCTTTTGAAATGGCATTGAGATTGTTGTAGCCTACATAAAAAATGAACTATAATACTGATTGGCACAAAGTCAAAACTGCATCTAGATTCTTCATTTCAGTTGGTTCTTAACTAGGGTGTTTTGAGGCAGAAAAGAAGTAAGCAAATGTTAATTAGCAAGAGAAAAAAATTATTTTTGTTTTAGACATTACTGCATCCTACTAATTTATTTACTGACAGACTAAAGGATTGTATATCAACACAAATAACTTGTGAAATAGACTATGCATAAACTGTAATTCATTTTAGATATTGTCCCCTCAGAATGCACTTTTACATATTTGATTAACAGTGAATTATCTACTGTCTTTTCTTCCATAAAATACACCTTTTGGTATTAAAATATACAAATTAAATGTTTACCATAAATTCACAAAGAGAAAGATGGCCAGAATAATACATAAATTCAGGAGGTTAGCTCCTAATACAGAGAAGGAATGTTAAAACTTAATCTTACGTCCTTCATTTCCTAATACAGCAATTAGAAATACACATATATGCATAAAAAGAAAATCTACTCATATTATTTAAAACCAGATTTATTTGTAAAGGAGAAAACAGAAGAAACAACTGAGGAGGTAGACCAATAAGACAAATGTAGGGTCACTTATTTAGAAATCACTTTATGAGGTATTAGGAGGAAAGTAGGCAAACATGTTGCAAAAGTGTCAAAAGGATTGTAAAGCCAAAGATAGTGGGTAAGTAAGCATATTGGCATTGGTGCCTGAAAGCTGATATAGCAGGGGCATTGAGTGAGAAGTAAAGTTGGTTACTGAAGAATAAAATTAAGTGAAAGTGGTAAAGATGGCAGAATAAAATAAAAGTAGCGAAATACTTATAAACAATGTACAATTTGAGAAAGGAACACAAGAACACACACTGTCATTCATACAATTACACAACACACTTCACAGACACATAACCATCATCTCTGGCTGCAGCATGATGAGAAACACTCTGCAGTGAGGGGTTGTGGTCTTCAGTCCGGATACTGGTTTTATGCAGCTCTCCACAATACCCTATCCTGAGCAAGCCTCTTCAATTCCACATAAGAACGGCAACCTACATCTTTCTGAATATGCTTACTGTATCCATCTCTTAGTCTTCCTCTGTGGTTTTTACCCCAAACACTTCCTTCCAATGCTAAATTCACAATTCCTTGATGTCTAAGAATGTGTCTTACCAATCGATCCCTTCTTTTAGTCAAGGTATGCCAGAAATTCCTTTCCCCCCAATTCTATTCAGTACCTCCTCATTAGTTATGCAATCCACCCACCTAATCTTCAGCATTCTTCTGTAGCACCACATTTCAAAAGCCTCTATCCCCTTCATGTCTGCACTGTTTATCATCCATGTTTCACTCCCATATAAGGCAACACTCCACACAAATGCCTTCAGAAAGGACTTCCTTAGGCTTAAGTCAATATTCGATGTTAACAAATTTCTCTTTTTCAAGAATGCTTTTCTACCCATTGCCATTCTGCATTTTGTATCTTCTGTACTGCGACCATCATTTGTTATTTTACTGCCCAAGTAACAAAACTCATATACCTCCTTTATTGTTTCGTTACCTAATCTAATTCCTTCAGCATCGCCTGATTTTCTTAGACTGCTCTCCATTGCCCTTGTTTTACTCTTGTTAATGTTCATTTTATACGCAGCTTTCAGCACACTGTCCATTCCATTCAATTGCTCTTCCAGGTCCTTTGCTGTCTCTGACAGAATTACTATGTCATCGGCAAAATTCAGTGTTTTCAATTCTTTACCTTGAACTTTAATTCCTTCTCCAAATTTCTCCTTGCATTTTTTATAGCTTGCTCAATGTACAAATTGAACAACATTGGAGAAAGGCTACAACCCTGTCTTACTCCCTTCCCAACCACTGCATCCCTTTCATGCCCTTCAACTCTGACAACTGCTGTCTGGTTTTTGTACAAGTTGTAAATAACCTTACACTCCATATATTTTACTCCTGCTTGCTTCAGAACTTGAAAGAGTTTGTTCCAATCAACATTGTCAAAAGCCTTCTCCAAATCAACAAAAGCTAGAAAAGTAGGTTTTTCTTTCCTTAATCTATCTTCTAAGATAAGCCATAAAGTGAGTATTGCCTCCCGTGTTCCTACATTTCTCCTGAACCCAAACTGATCTTTCCTGAGGTCGGCTTCTACCAGCTTTTCCATCCTTCTATAAATAATTCATGTTAATATTTTGCAACCATGACTTATTAAACTGATGGTTCTGTAGTTTTTACACCTGTCTGTGCCTGCTTTCTTTGGAATGGGGATTATAACATTTTTCTTAAAGTCTGGGGGTACTTTGCCAGTCTCATGCATCTTACACACCAGGTGAAACAGTTTTGTTATGGCTGGTTCTCCCAGAGACTTCAGTAGCTCTGAGGGAATGTCATCTACTTCAGGGGCCTTGTTTCGACTTAGTTCTTTCAGTGCTCTGTTAAATTCATCTCTCAGTATAGTATCTCCAATTTCATCCTCATCTACATCTTCTCCCCTTCCTACAATATTGCCTCTAAGTTCATTTCCTTCATAGAGCCTCTCTATATACTCTTTCCACCTTTCAGCTTTTCCTTCTTTGCTGATAACTGGTTTTCCATCCGAGTTCTTGATATTCATAGAGCTGTTTTTCTTATCTCCAAATATCTCTTTTATTTTCCTGTGGGCTGTATCTATTTTCCCCTATTTATACATTCTTCTACATCCTTGCATTTGCCTTCTAGCCACTCCTGCTTAGCCATTTTGCACTTCCTGTCAATCTCATTACTTAGTCGTCTGTACTCAATTTTGCCTGTTTCATTTACTGCATTTTTATTTTTTCTCCTTTCATCGACTAAATTTAGTATGTCCTGTGATATCCAAGGATTCTTTATAGGTCTTGCCTTCCTACCTATTTTGTCCTCTGCTGCCTTCACTATTTCATCTCTCAATACTACCCACTCCTCCTCTACTGTCCCCCCCCCCCCCCCTGTTTCTGTCAATAATTGCCTAAAGCCCTCTCTGAAATTCTCAAGAACTTCAGGTTCCTTCAGTTTATCCAGGTCCCATCTCATTATTTTCCTACCTTTCTGCAGTTTTTCAATTTCAGCCTACAATTCATTGCCAATAAGTTATGGTCAGAGTTTATCTCTGCCCCTGGGTATGTCTTACAGTTTAAAACCTGGTTCCAAAATCTATGTCTTACCATTATAAAATCTATCTGGTATCTCCCAGTGTTTCCTGGTCTCTTCCACGTATACAACCTTCTTTCGTGATTCTTAAACAGGTTTTTGTTATAACTAAATTATGTTCTGTGCAAAATTCTACCAGGCAGCTTCCTCTTTCAATTCTTTTGCCCAGACCATATTCACCTACTATCTTATCTTCCCTTCCTTGTCCTACTACCAAATTCCTGTCTCCCATAACAATTAAGTTTTCCTCTCCCTTAATTTTCTGAATAATTTCCTTTAGCTTCTCATGTATTTCTTTGATCTCCTCATCGGCAGAGATAGTTGGCATATAAACCTGTACTACTGTGATCGGAGTTGGTTTTGTATCTATCTTGACTATGGTAATGTGATCACAGTGTTGCTCATAGTAGTTTACCCACATGTCTATTTTCTTATTCAGTATCAGATCTATTCCTGTAACACCCCTAATATAGTTCCACGGTTGTCAGGCACAACCCTTTGCCATGGTTCTATAGCATTACCTATATGAAAGTGAAAATTATAGTGATAGTGAATCTATGGACATCCAGTGCTATGTGCTGGCCCCTCCTGAAGAGGGGTATGCTATTTCCACACAACATGCGTTTAAATCCGGTGCTGCCCATATTTCAGCCGGCAGTCACCAGGCACTGATGACAGCATTCTCTATATGTAGTTCATAAAGTGTCGAGCAGAGCTATGCTCCACCTCAGTTCTTCCCTCGCAAATATCACATTCACTTATTGTAAATACTCTGAGTGTCACACTTATGTCTGACTGTGCAGCAAGACCTACAGTGAGATCATTAAACCACCTAAAAGCTCACATGCATTTCTAAAATAGCAAGATTTTTGGACAATGTGTTGTTTGAAGTGTTGCCAAATCTACAGGTGCTATACATTTCTACCATCACAAAGGAAGTTCATGGGCACCTGTGAATCAAATTTCAAGTTTATAAGTTTGGGTGAAAATTAGTTTTCAAAAAAAGTGATGCTTTAATTGTTTTGTGCAATGAATTTCATACAACATCTATGCCTCACAATTTAGGCCATGTATCACAGTTACATTATTCACAATCTTAAGGCGGACTGCTAATTAGCTAATACTGTGAACTTAAGATATATAATCTATAACTGTGTACATCTATAACAATGCTTGGTAACTACTAATACAGTTTTGCTGGATATACAAATACACACAAAATGCACAAATTATTCTGTTACTGCTACTTGCTCAAAAAGTTGATATCAGTGTGAATCATTTTATGACTATATTAATCAATTCATTGCCACATGTAATTTTTTGTGAGCTACTGTGTTGTGATGGTGAAATTACTGCACTAGAACTGTACAAAAATATCTAAGAACTAGTGTAGTATGTTCATTTCTAATATTCACAGAATATATGACATCAGCTGTGATTGGGCAACGCTGAAAATGTGTATCCAGCCGGGATTCGAACCCGGGTTTCCTGCTTTCTAGGCAGTTACGCTGACCCCTACACCACTGGGGACACAGAAATCATCACACCTGCAAGGACTACCTAAGCACGCCTCCCGTCAGATACAAATTCCCAGCTTCACCCTGCCCACAGCACTCAAACTCATAGTTATGAAACTAATTCCCGTAAGAGTAAGGGCTTCAAACTTGCCCACCCTTCCCCACTAACGTTAGGATCATTGCCCGTCACCGGCATATTATATATATACATGCGGCGACTGTTCAAAAAGAACAGACGTCACTTCTGATCTTGCAGTTGTTATTATTTAATATTCACAGAATATATGACATCAACTGCGATTGGGCAAAGCTGAAAATGTGTACCAAGTCGGGATTCAAACCTGAGTCTCCTGCTTTCTAGGCAGTTTCGCTGATCCCTACACCACTGGGGACACAGAGATCTCCGCACCTGCAAGGACTACCTAAGCATGCCTCCCGTCACATTTTCAGCTTTGCCCAATCGCAGTCGATGTCATATATTCTGTGAATTTTAAATAATAACAACTGCAGGATCAGAAGTGACGTCTGTCCTTTCGGAACAGATGCCACATGTATATATATAATATGCCGGTGACGGGCAATGATCCTATCGTTAGTGGGGAGGGGTGGGCAAGTTTGAAGCCCTTACTCTTATGGGAATTAGTTTCATAACTATGAGTTGGAGTGCTGTGGGCAGGGCGAAGCTGGGAATTTGTATCTGACAGGAGGCGTGCTTAGGTAGTCCTTGCAGATGCGGTGATCTCTGTGTCCCCAGTAGTGTAGGGGTCAGCGCAACTGCCTAGAAAGCAGGAAACCTGGGTTCAAATCCCAGCTGGGTACACATTTTCAGCTTTGCCCAATCGCAGTTGATGTCATATATTCTGTGAATATTAAATAATAACAACTGCAGGATCAGAAGTGACGTCTGTTCTTTCGGAACAGACACCACTTGTATATATGTTCATTTCTGTTCTTACCTGATGAGAAATCCAAACATCCCTTAATTATTAATTAAGTCTACATAAGTTGCAATAAAAGTGATTATACTATACATAAAGTATCATCAACATCATCAGTGTTTTAGCATAGTTGTACCCATAATTACAGAGCTCAATGACATGGTGAGTCAATGCAGTCATATATACAGTGTGTTTTGGTCCTATATCTTGTAGTTAACCCAGATATGACTGAGGCCGATAAAAATGTCACACCTGATGAAGGGCATTGCAGAAGACATGTATCGAGCTCGTATGTTAAAAGACATTACAGTGACACAAGAGTTTATCCCATGGTGTCAGAAAATTGAAGAGATGCAGCAGAGGAGAGTTGGACGAAAGAAGTATGACAGATTCCCAAATGTAGAGCCTATGGCCATTGTGGAAGATGAGCATGATTTTGCTTCTCTCATACAACAAATTGTAAGAGAAAAATTACAACAGTTTATGGCAGCCAGGACTGTTGGACCAAGCGAGCACCAGATTATGACCATGGATGTTGGTCCTGTACATCATGAGGGAGCTGACACTGCTGAGGAAGAGGTATTTCAAACATTAGTGACTGTCAGCCCCGACAATCGCACCCAATGTGAAGAATGGCCTCACCCTACTATGACTTACGCTGCAGCCACCAAACAGCAGCCAAGGAACTGGCCAATCTCTGCCACAACCAAATCCCTTGGCAACTATGATGCCTCGTAGCAGGACAAATATTTGGAGAGAAGACAACACGCCACTGTGTTTTCACTGTGGGATTCCTGGACATGTACGATACTGTAGGGAGAGAAAAGAAGTATTTGACAATTATTATGCCACTAGACACCAATCATCAGAGCAGTCCTTTCAATGGCAGTCTACTGCAGATTATTACTGTTGGCCTAAGGGCGAATCCCATCAATGTATCCTGGACGTGGTCGCTCTCCAAAACTCCACCTCCATTCGCCATCATCGTATAGATATACCAGCCGCTTGGCTTGCTGTTGTGTTCAGGAAAGCTAGGCGAGGTGACCATCTATAGAGGTGAGGCTGCCGCAGATGAAAATCCTCCAAGGACAACAGTCGCTAAGTTGCCAGGAGATCTCATTGACATCATCATCGACAACCAACTTGTCCAGCTACTAATGGATTTAGGAGTTTCCTTCTCTGTACTGTCGAATGACTACTGCTGCAAACTAAAGAAGATAATGTTCTGTGATACAAGAGCAACTGTGCTGAAGGTCAATAGGGAAAATATGTCCATCCAGCAGCCGTTTGAATTTGTCATTTTAACAGTATGTAGCCATAATGTCATCCTTGGTTAGTACTTCCATCAGGCATCCCAGGATATCATTGACTGTGGAAGATCTGAGCTACAAAATGAGGAAGCTGTTCCATCAAGTACACATAACACGAACTCCCCTGGGAACTTGTTTGATGTCGAGAATGTTGAGATCCTACCGTTAATGATGAGCTGAACTGTGAAGTGCTTGTCGATCGCAAAAAGTTAATCAGTATAATGAAGGAAATCTACACACCAGCGGCTATAATAAACATTACTGGTGGTTGAGGAGAACTTTGGATCACTAATTTTAACAAGCAATCGCAACTCATTCCTAAAGGATGGTGAGCTCAATGTCATCAATGAAGTCTCATGCTCTGCTGTTACTGCCGACAGCGCACTAGAGAAAACAACTATGGAATTGCATATATTGTCCGGTCTGGCCCAGAAACAATGTGAGCAGGTGTTACCCATACTACATCAATTTTTAGGTTTATTCTGGACCAGGCAGGAGAAGAACCAGATGAAACAGCCCACAATAAAACACTGTATCAATACTAGGGATCATCCACCAATTAGCCAGCGTTCATACAGAGTGTCGCCAGCTGAAAGACAGATAATTCAGAAAGATATAAAAATGGAAAGCCCAGGTTGGAATTAATAATATAGTAAGGACAGTTTACAACTCACTGCAAAGACGTGGCGACGAGCTGTAACAGGCACATACAAAAGACACACACATACAACACTTTAAGCTATCGGCCATGGCCTTCTTCAGAAAACAGAACACTCACGCAATCACACAGGCACACAACACAGTCATACAACCATCACCTCCGGCTGCCGCAGTCCGAATCACGCTCTGCGGCTAATTGGTGACGGGAGGGGAGGAGAGGGGAGAAGGGATAGGAAGGTTACATCACGGTGGTGGGGATGGGTTAGATTGCAATAACAAGACGCAGCTTAGGAATGGAGTGGGGAGGCGGGTGAGGGGAGAAAAATAAAATAAAATAAAATAAATATACATATAAGCTGCGTCTTGTTATTCCAATCTAACCTATCCCCACAACCATGATGTAACCTTCCTATCCCTTCTCCCCTCCCCTCCCCTCCCCTCCCCTCCCGTCACCGATTAGCCGCAGAGCGTGATTCGGACTGCGGCAGCCGGAGGTGATGGTTGTATGACTGTGTTGTGTGCCTGTATGATTGTGTGAGTGTTCTACTTTCTGAATAAGGCCATGGCCGATAGCTTTAAGTGTTGTATGTGTGTGTCTTTTGTATGTGCCTGTTGCAGCTTGTCGCCACGTCTTTGCAGTGAGTTGTAAACTGTCCTTACTATATTAATAATTCACAAAGATGTGTGGAGAAGATGTTACACGATGACATTATTAACATCCAGAGAGTCCCTGGTCATCTCTGGTGGTCCTCATGAAGAAGAAGGATGGCACCTAGTGTTTTTGTGTTGAGTATTGGTGGCTGAACAAAATCACAAAGAAAGATGTCTACCCATTGCCTTGCATTGATGACACCTTAGACTGCCTAAAAGGAGCGACATACTTCTCAAACATGGACATGCAGACAGGTTACTGGCAATTTGAGGTTGACGAAGCTGACAGAGAGAAGACTGCTTTAATTACACCTGACGGCCTCTATGAATTCAAAGTCATGACTTTTGGACTATCTAATGCCCCGGCCACATTCGAAAGCATGATGGACAATTTGCTTCGACACCTTAAATGGACATTATGTCTTTATTATCTAGATGACAGTGTCAGTTTCTCAATGACATTTGTGGAACATCTAAGCCACCTGTCAACTGTGTTGAAGTGTGTTCAAACAGCAGGACTCCGCTTCAACCCAAAAAGTGCCTCTTTGTGGCTAAAGAGATAAAAATCATGGGGCACCTAGTCAATGTAGATGGTGTCCGTCCTGATCCAGATAAAGTAAGGGCAGTCATAGAATTTCCAACTCCTCAGCACATCTGTGATATGAGAAGTTACCTCAGGCTGTGCTCAGACTGACATCGTTTCATAGAAGGATTTTGTAACAAGGCACGTCCATTGCAAGAACTCCAGCAGGTAGACGCCAAGTTTTACTGGTATGAGATGAAAGAAAGTGCCTTCCAGGTACTTAAGAAGGCTCTAACTTCCGCACCTGTTCTAGTGTTATATGATGAGAATGTGGAAACCAAACTTCACACAGATGCTAGCAGTTAAGGGATTGGTGCAGTGCTTGTACAAATTCAGAAAGGTGCTGAGAAGGTGGTAGCATATGCATCAAGAGTACTCTCAAAGTCCAAGATAAACTACTCTACAACCAAGGAGTGTCCCGCAATTATCTGGGCTCTCAAAAAGTTGTGGCCATATTTATCTGGTAAACCATTCACCATTATGACAGACCACCATTCTTTATGTTGGCTGACCAATTTGAAGGATCCATCAGGTCGACTAGCAAGATGGGCACTAAGACTCCAAGAGTACAATGTCACAGTGGTATTCAAAAATGGGTGCAAACACAAGGACGCCAAGTGCATTTTGAGGAATCCTTTAGCTGAACACAACAGCATGGATGAAATTTCAGCCCTCACTGAATTAGGTGACATTACAGCTGAACAGAGGGACGCATTATTACAAACCATAGAGGCCTTGGAGGAAGGACTACCAACCAAAGGAGAGTTTCAACTTATAAATGGGACATTGTATAAGAGCAATTTCAATCCACTGAGCCCCAAGTGGCTAAGAGTTGTTCCAGCTCATCTCCAGCCACCTATTCTCAAGTATTTCCGCAATCCTCCAATATCCGATCATCTGGGATTTGTGAAGACCCTAGAAAGAATCAGACATAGGTATTACTGGCAAGATCTCTACCGATCTGTCAAGCACCATGTGAGTGACTGTAAGGAGTGCCAGAATGGAAGCATGTGCCACAATTACCTCCAGGTCATCTGATACCAATTCCACCTGCATCAGCTCCATTCCACCAGATTGGAATCAACCTTTTAGGTAGGTTCCCAAAGTCAACAACCAGTAACTGATGGGTAATAGTCTGCACTGACTATCTCAACCGTTATGCTCTCACCTAACCTGTGCTGACTGCAGAAGCTCCAGAGATCGCAAAATTCCCAACTAGTAGAAGACATTACTTTGATGCATGGCGCACGACGTGTGATGATATCTGATTGAGGAAAGTATTCATGTCAAAACTAGTATCAGAGGTAATGTCACATTGTGACATTGTCCACAGAATAACAACTGCCTACCATCCTCAGACAAATGGTCTTATAGAACATTTTAACAAGGTGTTAGCAGATATGCTATCGATGCATGTCGACGTTGAGCAGAAGAATTGGGATACAATACTGTCAGTCATGACATTTGCTTATAATACAGCAAGGCAAGATGCCACAGGCTTCACACTGTTTTTCCTGCTCCATGGCCATGAAGCTGAGATGACAATGGATACACTGTTCCCATCCCAAATGGACGACACTCAGAATGACTATGTGAAACAGCTCATCACCAGGGTCGAAAAAGCAAGACAGCTGGCTTGCATACGAACACTGGACACCCAGGAGAAGGACCACAGCAGTATAATGACAAGCACTAACCTGGTGTGTACAGCCCAGGAGATCTGGTATGGATTTTTACCCCTGTACGGAAAGTTGGGCTATTGGAAAAGTTACTGTACCAATACTTTGGTCCATATTGTGTCATACGCCGCCTGTCAGCGTCACATATGAACTCGAGCATTATGAGCCGTCCTCAAAACAAAAAAAAATGAAGAGACATTATGCATGTCTTCTGTATGAGGCCTTACCACTATCCCAAAGAACAGATAGACAGAAACAGCCTCTTGTTCAAGGATTCTCAAAACTGTTGTGGTAATGATGAAGCCACAACAGGAGGGACTGGCACTGGTCATTGTCACTGTAAGAAAAGCATGCAGGCAGAATGGAAGGATTCTCCAGAACTGCCATAAAGAGGTCTCATGACAAGATCCAGGACACTGCAGCTGGCTCCAAAGGGAACCTAACAGTGGGTCGCTGTTCTTTCAGGACGGGAAGCAATGCCACGACTCTTCCAATGAAATGCGTGGTGCAGTGGTTAGCATTGCAGATCGCTGTGCTTGCGGTCCCCAGTTCAGATCCTGTGATAGGCAGAAGAAAGTTTATTTGTTTGTATTTACTATTTCTGCAATATTCTACATGTTTCTTATGTTTGATGTACTTGTAAGTTCCAGAAAATTCTTTCTATGTATAGCTAGTGGAGCACTCCAAGCAAGAGGCAGTCTGTACTGAGTGTACACTTGTGTTAGCAATAAACAGCCTTCAAATTCCGGACCACCTGTGGTTTGCAGCATGACAATATTACAAAAGCTTAATAAATTCTGTTTCGCTTTGCTAAATTTTGACCAGTAATAATAATGAGACTGAGGGGAGAAGGAAACAACCAAAGGAATTTACACACATTGATGTAGTGTAAGTCTACTTAACTTTACAGTCCATGTGACTGAAGGGACAGAACGGTGTTTCTCCACTATTCTGAAGACTGTAATATGAACAGCTGGAATGGAAATGGCTGTTTGGTATGTGAATTCAATAACCCTGCACAATCTACTTTACAATTTTATTCCATGGTAGAAAATGCTGTTTTGATTTTTATGTTTATTCTTTCTTTTCAAATGTAAGTTCAGTCTAGATCTTGTTCCACAGTCATGGATAGAACAGTTTTTCTAGTAATTACTAATGTTGTATTCGCTATGTTCAGTTCATTTGTAAATGCAGTCACATGCTTTAGTTAAAATCCATCCCACTTAGTTAAAATCCAACCCTCCTAACTCCCTCCCCTAGTCACTGTGTCAGATCTTTACATGAACTCAACTGGTGGCTTTGGTTGGTAATTATCTACAACCATTTTCTGTAACTTTAAAATTTTCGTTTCTACCTGCCTTATCACCAATTTGAAACATTCTGGGGTTTCTATGTCTCTTCCATATATACAGTTATTAAAGAACATACCTGCAATGATTAAATTGTGCTCTGTGCAACAATCTACCAGGAGTTGATCTCCGCCTTGAGTTCCAAATCCTCACCTTGGCCCATATTAAACCTACAAACAAGCAACAGTAACTCGACTTTGATAGCTACCATCCCTTTCACACCGAATGCTCTCTTCCCTACAGCCCAGGCATCGTTAAACATATCTGTTCCAATAACAAATGCTTAATCACCCACACCAACACAACTTGTCCAATGCTTTCCTCTCATACAACTACCCTACAGATCTTGTCTGCAAACAGGACTCCTGAAGTCTCAATCCCCCCCCCCCACCCATTTCTCAGTAACAATGTTCCTAGCCCCAGGACACCCAGAAGCAGCCTAACTTGGAATACCTAACAACTTGTAACTTGGACGTGGTGGAGAAAGGTTGTGACGCTGGGCGGTCTAAAGCCGTGTTACGAACTTGTTATTTGAAGAGATAGGCATCTGTGGACTTCGAAAATTTATGGGACTGTGATTGCAGAACTTAGTCTCTGCTTGAAAACTAATAAACTATGCACGGTAGTATGGCTGTGGAACTGTGATGATTCAGCAATGGTGTACTTGTTTGATTACAAACTGTGTTTTATAACAAATACTTTAATTTTGGATTAATTAGGAACTGAAATGTTCGATGGACTACACTAATTTATGAGTGACAATTTGTAACTTTTACTATCAAGTGCGTGTGATACTTATAGTGGCTCTCATGAACAATAATTTGCGAAATATGCAGTCATTTACTGATGTATAAAGTAGGGCCACCTCCACATTTCATGTCCGATAAAAAAGGTAAAGCAGTCAACAACCCGAAGATTGGTTTGAACACCACAGTGCTTTACTAGGCATGGTCCTGTTTGGAGGTGGTATGCCGTTGCCTTCCCCTGACCTTCAAACTGACTTACCCAGCCAGTTATAGGGGGACCTACATTTTAACGTGGGTTCCGAACCACGGTGCTACTCGGTATTTTTTACATGAGCAGTACTGCCAGAGGTGAAAGAAGTGGAAAGTGACAGATAAAAATCCTAGCACCTAGCGGGGAATCGAACCCACAACCTTCGCATTTGTAGTCTGGCACTCTACCACTGTGCAACCGAGTCCGATATGAGTAATAAACTCCATTTACAAAGAATTACTTCATGAGTGAATCACTTACTTTAGAATCTATTTTGTTGGTCATTCAGAGGTTTAATTTATGTTTGTTAAATATATTTTCATGTCATATGCAGATTGATAGACTGGCTAAAATACAGATTATTGATCTTGTTTAAACAGATTGGGTAGCTGTTTAGGGCATAGAAGCTGACATACATAACTCACCCCTATGAACAGAGATGATGAGCCATAAACTTTTACTACCCTGAGTTATGTATTGCCCAAGTCTTATTGGTGAGAAACAATAGGAAGGTCACAACAGAACAGCTATCCACTCCCATGAAACCAGAGGTAGAGATAAACTAGATGTAGAATTTACTAGATTGCATAAGGTGCAAAGTAGTTTCAAACACATTGGAATGAAATTATTCAATAAGTTACCATCAACTGTGAGAGACCTACCAAGTGTTAAGTTTGAGAAACATATACATAAAATTTTAGTTGATAAGGGTGTATATAGCATTAGGGAATTTTGATATGAGTAGTGAATTTATGTATGTAGTAATGTCATGTATATAGCATTACGGAATTTTAATAAGAGTAGCAAATGTATGTATGTAATAAATGTCATCCAACTGTATTACTGTAAAAATTAATTAAGGAATTTGAATATGTACAAGAGTATTAATGCTGCAAAATTAGGCTAAGGAAAAAATGAACCTCTGAAATCTGTATAAATATCCAAAACTTATTTGTAATATAAAGAGTAAAACTGTCTATTTCAACATATGTATACTAACAACAAATAATTAAATAAAAGCGTGTAATCAGAATAATTGCTGGAGCCCACCCAAGAGCATCCTGCAGACATTTATTTAGGGATCTAGGGATACTCACTGTAGCTTCACAATATATATATTCACTCATGAAATTTGTTATTAACAATCCGACCCAATTCAAAAGTAATAGCAGTGTGCATAGCTACAACACTAGGAGAAAGGATGATATTCACTATTCAAGGTTAAATCTAACTTTAACTCAGAAAGGGGTGAATTATGCTGCCACAAAAGTCTTTGGTCACTAACTAGTAGCATCAAAAGTCTGACAGATAGCCACCTAGTATTTAAAAAGAAATTAAAGGAATTTCTGAATGGCAACTCCTTCTACAATGCAGATGAATTTTTAAATCCTTAAAATATTGATTGTCAAGTATAGACAACATTTACTAAACTGACACGTTCCACATCATTACGAAATGTCATATATATGATCTATGGAACAAGTACTAATCTAATCAACAAATTATGGGCCAGCCACTCTATCTCTTTCTAAAAAAAAAGAAGAAGAAAGAAAGTAAAAACAGAGAGAGAGAGACTCACATCTTTCTGATAGATTTTCTTTGATAAGTACACTGATTTTAAGGAATTATGAAGTAGTTTGCCCTCTCCAAAGACACCCCTGCAAAGTGGTTGCATCTACAACACAGCAATTTTATCCCCAAAAGAAGTGAATCACTTGCCATCAGCTAGGTGCATTGTTTATATGTTTTGAATAAAATAATATTTACAACATGACTCCATCAAATCCTACACTACAAAAAGTGTATACAACAAAGTATGTGGGTAACCCAACAGACAAACTATTCATACCAACTGATAGAAGTTCCTTTCCCTCAAGTAATATCTGTGAGATAGGTGCTTCATGACAAGGTTGACCATTTAGGCCACATAATTCCATCTTAATTACTCCATCACTCCACAGTAACATGTTACCCCATTCACAGCCAGAAATTACCTGCAATGTGAAGATAAAATAAAGAGGAATAGATGCACTGTCAATATAATCACACAAAAGGAAAGTTTGCAGCAGAAATCAATGATCTAAGAGAACCTGTCCATCAGGCAGTGGAAGAATCCCTATGACATGAGAGGTATCTCTTTTGCCAAATTTTCCTGGGTTTTGTATCAGTTTAAGCCCTGAAAAAGTCTTTGCTATATTCCAGAAGTTAATATGCTTCCAACCTGCAAAAATATTGCACAATTATTTCTCAATGATTACTAATTATCAACAAGCAATATACATAATTGAATTAGAAATAAAATATAAAAATGGAAAGTCCAGGTTGGAATAAATATTATGTGAGGACAGTTTACAACTCACCGCAAAGACGTGGCGACGAGCTGCGACAGGCACATACAAAAGACACACACATACAACACATTCAGCTATCGGCCAAGGCCTTCTTCAGAAATAGAGCACTCACGCAATCACACAGGCACACAACACAGTCATACAACCATCACCTCCGACTGCCACACTTTGAATCACTAGAAATAAGATATATTAAATAACACTCATGATTATATGACAAGAAAATTAATATAAATATAAAATGATACATGAATTGTATTGCTCTGAACAGGAGTAACTAAAAGCACAATCTCTGAATGTTCATTATCTTTCTTCTTCTGTGGGTACTACGTTTAAAATATTTTCAAGGACTTTTTCAAAAGGCAAACAGATATGGAGACACAGCATATTAAAAATAGTGTGAGACGGTAAAGGCATAAAATGAGTAAGAAGAGTTCCTAATTTTTCTTTTCTCACATTTACCTTTGTTGCAGAAACATCATCTCATACATCTTATCTTTGTATGTTTAACAACAGAAGGTACATGTTGAAATATTGACAATGTTATAAGGAGAAACTGCATCTAATCATAAGAATGATCAAAGAGTCACAGAGAGGCACATAGAAAAGAAATCACACTCACACAAGTTAACTTTCAGCTATAGCCTTCATTGGAAAAAAAGCACACACAAATTCATGCACTGCTGGCTATCCAAAATGTAACACCAAGAAAGACCGGACATATCTAGCCAAACGTATTTGGAAGATAGCATGTTGTACAAGATCACGTGATGTGGTGCTATCTGCGTCAGCTTTCAGATAGCACCACATATAAAGTCTGTCAAGACAACCCCATTCCTGATGTCCGGGCAGAGCTTCAAGGAATCCTCAAAACCTTAGGCCCCCTACAAAACTTTTCACTTAACTCCATTAACCTCATGACCCCACCAACACCCCGCACCCCCACCTTCTACCTACTACCCAAGATTCACAAACCCAATAATCCCAGACGCCCCATTGTGGCGTCCCTACAGAACGAATCTCTGCCTACATAGACCAACACCATCAACCCATCATGTGCAGTCTCCCATCCTTCATCAAAGACACCAACCACTTCCTCAATCGCCTGAAATCCTTCCCCACCCTGTTACCTCCAGAAACCATCCTTGTAACCATTGATGCCACTTCCTTATACACAAATATCCCACATGCCCAGGGCCTCGCTGCAATGGAGTATTTCCTTTCACGCCGATCACCCACTTCCCTACCTAAAACCTCTTTTCTTAATACCCTAGCCAGCTTCATCCTAACCCACAACTTCTTCACCTTTGAGGGCCAGACATACTAACAACTAAAGGGAACAGACATGGGAACCAGGATGGCCCCCACGTATACAAACTTATTTATGGGATGCTTAGAGGAAGCCTTTCTAGATACCCAAGCCTGTCAACCCAAAGTTTGGTACAGATTCATTGATGGCATCTTCATGATCTGGACTAACAGTGAAGAAGAACTCCAGAATTTCCTCTCCAACCTCAACTCCTTTGGTCCCATCAAATTCACCTGGTCCTATTCCAAATCCCATGCCACGTTCCTCGATGTCGACCTCCATCTGTCCAACGGCCAACTTCACACATCCATCCACATCAAACCAACCAACAAATAACAGTACCTCCATTATGACAGCTGCCATCCATTCCACATCAAATGTTCCCTTCCCTACAGCTTAGGTCTTCGTGGGAGAAGAGTCTGCTCCAGTCCCTAATCCCTGAACCAGTACACCAATAACCTAATAAGAGCTTTCACATCCCGCAGCTATCCTCCTGATTTGGTTCAGAAGCAAATTACCAGAGCCACCTCCTCATCCCCCCAAATCCAGAACCTTCCACCGAAGAACCCCAGAAGTGACCCTTTTGTCACCGGATACTTTCTGGGACTGGAGGTACCTTAGAGCATACGGTGACGTCAGTGTGTGGCTTTTGTATCCCAATATTGATAAAATTTTGCAAGCTTGAGCTTCAAATCAAGAAAACCTTCACTGTCAACATAAATTTCATATTGCGAATGGTGAAAACTACCTTACTCCATACCTCAACGGTATTAGACTGAACACCATGAAATCCACCTGTACGGGTGGATAGAGGTGGGAAGAGAAGGATCAGGAGGCAGCAGTTTGTGGTGGAAAAGGAGGAGGAGGAAGACAGAAGCAAACAGAGAGGGAGGAGGAGAATGACAAACAAAAGATTGGTACATTTATTCATTTAGCCACAGCGATTTGAGATTACACAATGTGTACAGATGTCGTCAGAGTCTGCACTAGCTTGCATAGGGCCCTCTTAAAAACTTGGGTGCAGAGCCCTCCCATATCCTTCCCCTCACCTCCCCCCCCCCCCCACCTGTCCCCCTAGAGCAGAGGTTATACAACTTCATCACATTCAAAAGAATACTGTTTCATCATTGACATACTACCAATATATCAAAAGACTTACTACAGCAGACCTACTGTTATGACAGGAAATGGAATCTTGGTAAGTATAGTAATTACCAAAATGTTAATAATAAAAAATAACTTAGCTATCACAATCCTTCAAATTTAATTAAATTCAAAGTTGAAAAATATTTTTGTGAAGGATAGGTCACTACTCACCACAGAGACGTCTCATGATCCGCGAAAAGGCACAAATAATAGAAAACAACTGCAAAGCTTTCAGCCGATGTGGCCTTCAGCAACTGGAGAAACCCATAGACACAAACACTCACACAGACACGACTGCCGCCGCCACCCACTGTGATCCAGAGACAGTGGTCATTTCTGTGTGAGTACATGTGTGTATGTGTTTTTCCAACCGACGAAGGCCATATCAGCCAAAAGCTTTGCAGTATCAATATATACTGACCACTGTCCACTCACAGATACTAACCACAACCTGGCCACTAACTTCCCATCAAACTGATTTCTCCATATGAATCTCATCTGCCAATATACCACTGATGTCCAATGGTGTGGACAATGTTGTTGCAGATTACATGTCTTGAATCACTTCCACCACCTCCCCTGTGGACATGGAAGAGCTGGCTGAACACCAATGTACAGTGAAGGACACACAATCCCTTTTCATGGAGAACACTTCCTCGTTCCTCAGCAAACCATGCTCACTACCAGGCAGGAGAATTCTGGTTCTTACAATGTCTCTACAGGTACTCTCCGCTACATTGTATAAGCCACATTGTGCCACAACATCATTAAATTAATTCCCGAATTATCACACCCTGGTATCAAAGCCAACAACACAATTCATCACCAAGTGATTCACCTGGCCTGATATGAAATATAACTGCTGTGAGTGCATATGTACTTGTGTCCCCTGTCCCCTGTCAATGCAGCCAAATGGGTAGAAAAGCCCAACCCTGTCTTTGTATGTTTGACATTCCAAAGGGACACTTCTGATACTCTCCATCAATCTCAAAGGGTGACTCCCACCATCTGAGGGTCTGAAATATATACTTTCAGTCATCAATCGCAAAACTCACTGAGTAGAAGTTGTACTCCTTTCAGACATTTCCACAGACACAGTTGCTCATACATTTATCAGTTGTTGGATTGCATAGTTTGGCTGTCCCTCATCAATCACTGGTTACCAAGGTAGGCTATAGGAATCAATTCTTTTTGCCAACCTCTATTCACTGGCATGGCCAAATTTCAAAAGACAGCTTATGACCCACAAAGTAATGGTTTGGTGGAACATTCGTACTGCACCCTCAAGATGGCTGTCTCATGTCACAAGGATAACTGGACCAAAGTGTTATCATGGGTGCTTTTCGAATTATTTACGGCACTTAAAGATGCTCTCAAAGCATCATTGGCCGATGTGGTATACAGTGAAACCTTCATTCTGCCTTCTCAGTTTGTCAAAAAACAGTCTCCTCCCTAACTGTCAGACCTTCCAACACCCACAGTGCATGTCTGTTTCCAGATCAGTCACATACCACTTCCCCTTCCCCATGCACACACCACGCCATGCATCTTCATTCATCAGGACTTGGACATGTGTGACTATGGGATGCTGTGTGATGACACAGTGCACGCACCCTTCCAACTTCTTTATTCCGATCCCCCACAAGATCTTTGAACAAGATTCCCACACTTCACAGATTTACTCAATGGCCATCAACAGCTGGTGAAAAATGCTGACATTATTTTTTACTTTACTTTTGTGAGAAATGCAAAATAGACCAATTAGTATTATAACAAAAGCAGTAAGTGGGCCCACTGCATAGAACTTTTCAAAATGTTAGAAATTTTAACTGTTCCTTGTGAATTCATATTCCAAACCATAGTGTATATAAAGAAAAATATAGAAAATTATAGTACAAATAGCAAATTCCATAACTATAACACAAAAACAGGTCACCACCTTCACCTAGACATAAGAAAAAAACAGAAGACTCAAAACAGTTTTTTGTATGAAGGTCTAAAACTGTAAAATAAACTGCCACAAAAAATAAAAGTAATCAATAAACTGTATTGTTTTAGGAAACAGCTTAAACTGTATCTGCAGGAAAACTGCTTTTACACCGAAAGTAAATACCTTAGTAATAAAAGTTTGTACATAGTTTGACATCCATACATTTTAAAATGTCTGTGAATGGCTAAAATAAATAAATAAACATTTGATTTCTCAAAATCTTTAGCACCTGCATTCATGAGCTTCTCACTGGGCACTGAACTTAACCTAAAAAAGAATTACTTCCACGAATTGCAGTGTCCCCCCTTCAGGATTTTGTTATCAACCCAGCCAGTTTCCATTTCCCTTTCCTTTTTGGGATGCAGACCATGCCTTGTGAAATCCCACCTATCAATAGCATCAACAGGAACCAAACTTTTGTCCGACAGATTAGCCATCCTAAGCATTTGATCAATCTCCTTATTGACCCCCCTGACAGCGGTTACATATGCTACCTTACTTTCCAACACACAGAACACCTGCCAAAAATGAACAAAGTTGTGAATGTTCAGGACAAGGTATCTGTCTAGTATAATGTGGGAAATAAGAGCCAAATTAATCACTTCACCATCTTTAGATGTTGTACTTCTTTGGTGCAAGGTGTATGGGTGTGGTCCACAAATTATCAGACTGTTTTTTGAAATAACTCTTGTATAACCAGCTCTGGTAGACCAACACCTCCAACCTATAACCTGCAGACTCCCATCCATCCTATATCAAAGACACAAACGCCTCAAATCCATCCCTATTCCCCTCCCACATGATAGCTTCCTTGTCCCCTGGTTTGGTATAGATTCATAGATTATATCTTTGTGGTCTGGTCTCACGGTGAAGAAACCCTTCTGAACTTCCTCCACGACCTTAACTCCTTCTCCAACCTTAAATTCACCTGGTCCTTCTCCAAAACTCAAACCTCCTTCCTTGACATTGACCTTCACCTTGCCGAGACTCACATCCACACCTCAGTCGATATTAAACTCACTAACAAGTAACAGTACCTCCACTTTGCAAGCTGCCATCCTTTCATATTGAACAATCCCTTCCCTACAGCCTGGCATCCGTGGGAAACGTATCTGTTACAGTTCCAAATCCCTTACCAGCTACAACAACAATCTATCCAATGGTTTCCTCTCCCGCAACTACCCTACAGACCTCGTCCACAAACAGATCTCCCGAGCTGTCCATTTCTCTCCCTCCAACAACAATGTTCCTAACCCCAGACCACTCAGAAGCACCCCCTTAGTCACCCAGTACCATCCTAGCCTGGAATGCCTCAACAAATACCTCAAACAGGGCTATGACTTTCTCAAGTCATGCCCTGAGATGAGATCATCACTCTAAACCATTCTTCCCACACCACCCAGAGTAGCCTTCCGCCGTCCTCCCAACCTCCGCAACATCCTTGTCCAACCTTACAACATCCCAAAACCACCCTCCCTACCTAACGGTTCCTACCCCTGCAACCGATCCCACTGCAAAACCTGCCAATGCATCCTTCCACTACCACATACTCCAGCCCCACCACAGGAAAAACCTACCCGATTCAAGGCAGGGACACCCAATATCCTGTGGCAGAGCATGCCCTCCAGCATAACTCCAGAGACCTGGGCACATGTTACACCACACGTGCCATTTGGATAGTACCAACAAACACCAGTCCCTCAGAGCTACGGAGGTGGAAACTTGCCCTCCAACATATCTCTCCTCCCGCCACCCCCCTGGCCTAAATCTACACTAACCCCTCCCCTTCCTCCATCCTCAGCTCACCTATCCATTATCCCTTCCTTACCTCTCTCTCTCTCCCTCTCCCTCCCGCTCTCTCTCTCTCTCTCTCTCTCTCTCTCTCTCTCTCTTTCTCTCTCTCTCTCTCTCCATGTGTGTGTGTGTGTGTGTGTGTGTGTGTGTGTATGTCCATCCATCTTTCCCTGTTAATGAAAAACGTTATAGACAACCCCCCGCCCCTTCTACACCTCTCAGCATCATTCAGTTCACTCATCTTCTCTTCTCTTTACTACTTGATCTTTCCTCTTTGGTTATATATTTCCTCTCTGGCTTGGCTCAGTACATACATGCAGTATCTCTGACATCCACACTCCCGAAACACCACCTTCATGACCTAGGTCATGAATTACCTTTCCCTTCCGTTCCCATCCTTTCTTCTTCCTTCTCTCCCACCTGATGAAGGAACTGTGTTCCGAAAGCTTGTCCTTTTTGTCCCCTTTTTTTCTGTTTCTTCATTTGTGTTACTATCGGCAGTACAGCACAAAGGTAAGTACTGGCCAGCCATTCTATCTCGTTTCAACAATATTTATCATCTCTCAGGAGAATTTTCATCATTAATCAAATCTTGTATAACCAATTTAGCCATGTCATATTTATCTTTTGTCAGATTAGAGGCCCTGGCATGGTACATTTAAATCTACATGGTTACTCTGCAAATCTCTCTGAAGTGCCTGGCAGAGTTTCGTTGAGCCACTTGCGTACTATTTTTCTTCCATTTAATTCATGAATATCACACAGGAAGAAAGAACATCTAAATCGCTTGGTTCAACCTCTGATCTTTCGTATTTTGTTTTGATGATCCTTTTTCACTTTATAGATGGGAGCCAACAATGTATTTTTGCATTCAGAGGAGAAAGTCAATGATCATAATTTTGTAAGTAGATTTGCTATAGCTAAAACCACCATTGTTGTAATGGTTCCCACTTCAATTCCTGTATGATTTCCATGACACACTCTCTCTCTCCTGTATCTTAATAATATAAAATCAGCTTCCCTTCCTTGTACTTGTGGTTATTTATCCGTATTTTAAAAAGGACAACATGAGCTTCCATCTAAAATAATCACTTTATTATGAGCAGCTCAGCCAAATACCAATTATTTAAAGCAGAGACTGTTGCACAGCATGGTAAACTATCAAAGTGTCTCGAGTGTGGAGATGTCTCTGTCAAATTGTGTTGGCAGTAGCCACAAAGCCCCCTTCACACACACACACACCCTTCTTTTTTCGCGTATTCTCTCAGTAATCACAAAAAGTTGTTTGTGCATATTCATAGGCCAAATTCACGAGTGTGCAGATTTAGTGTTATACTGCAATTTTAAGTGCATTTACCAACAGCTTATATATATTTTAGTATTGTAAACATATATAGTAACCCTTTGTATCTGTAGTTAATATATATATATATATATTGTCGATATCAGGTAAATAAATCTCACAACAATCATGAATGCAAAGTGTTTGAGCTGCAATAGGTTTGTTCGTGCTGGGGTTCTATGCAGCTGTTGTAACAAGTGGTTTCGGGGGGGGGGGGTGTAGTGGTGTGAAAAAGGGGGAAGCAAATGAGTCTCTTCCTTTGTTTTGCAATGTGTGTTCAAGGGACAGAAAAATAGTTGTTAGCAGGGGTGGAAGTGATAGCAGCGAGAGAGAGTATAGTTTCCGACAGCTTCACAATTGGCACAACCAATAGATTTGCTTTGCTACCACAGTTAAGTGAGGAAGAGGCTCCTTTAGAAGAAGGTGCAGTTAAGGAACAACAGACTTTCACTAGGAAACCAACAGTTTCAAAAAAAAGTTGAAAGTAGGAGATTTCTGTTGTTAGGAAGTAGCCATGGAAGAGGTGTGGGCCAGATTTAGCAGAAAAAATTAGATGACAGGTACCAAGTCACAAATTTCTTCAAGCTCAGTGCAGGTGGTAGGGGATCTAGGTTCCCTGTGCAAGGGTTTCACAAAACAGAGTCATGCTGTGCAAGTGAGCGGGGTGGGTAACAGCATTGATAGGGATCAGGGCTACAGTATTGAGTGTGACCTGGTTAAAATAGCTTCTGAAATGAACCAGACAAATGTTGGACTGTTGCCTGCTTTCATGCATTATGAGGATATTCTAGAAACTCCTTTCCTCCCCAACTCTGTTGAGCACCTCCTCATTAGTTATGTGACCTATCCATAGATATCCCTCCACAATAGTTGTACGTAAGTTATACCTATCTGTATCGTTAAAGCAAGCAAGCCATCCCACATGCTAATTTCTCTTGTCTTATCTTTGTGGTCATTGCATGCAATGTATGTTGGTAGCGGTAGAATCATTCATTTTCCTAGATAGTGTTCCTCAACAAAAACATTGCCTTCCCACCGGGTATTCCCATTTGAGTTCCTGGAGCATCTCTCTAATACTCGTGTGTCGATCAAACCTACTGGCAGCAAATCTAGAAGACAACCTCTGAACTGCTTCTATGTCTTCCTTCAATCCAATTAGGTGGGGATCCCAAACACTTTAGTAATACTTAAGAATGGGTTTCATTAATATTCAATACATGGTCTTCTTTACAGGTGTACCACATCTTCCAGAAATTCTACCAAGAGACCAAAGTTATCCCACAACTACCCTTTCATGCTCATCCCATTTCATATCATTTTGTAATGTTACACCTAGATATTTAATCAACATTATAGTATAAAGCAGTTTATTACAAATGCTATAGTCACAGTTTGCAGTATTTTTCCTCCCTACTTGCCTTTATTAACTTTCATTTTCTACCTTTAAAACTAGCAGCCCTTCATGGCACCAACTGCAAGTCACCTTGTATCCTCCAATGGTGATTCAATGATGATTCAATGATGATACCTTTTCAGTACACCACATTATCATCAGGAAACAGCCACAGATTGCTTCTCATCCTTTCCATTTGACCATTTATTTCTAAGTGGTTGAAAAGATTATGACTTCCTAAAATCATACTGAAAAATGTGTGGAATAGGAGTGCTATAGGTAGATGTAGGGGAAGAGGGGGGTGCTTGAGAAGTAGAGAAAGACACAGTAAACACACTACACATAATCACTTTTTAGTATTTCTACGTAAACACACATTAATTTGAGCTTTACAAAAGAGTAAAATACAAACTTAAATGTCATGCTTACGGTGAAAGATATATATTACCTCCTGTACACATCAGTTGTGATGTATATGGGGAAAATACAATGTTGTAAACACTGTTAACATGAGACCTCTGTTGGCGTAATATAACTGCATTTTTCCAATCCCACAATGTAAGAAAAAAGTCTGGGCCACCACCTTGTACACAAAGCATTTCACCATCTGTGCTATAAAGCCATTATGAAAATAAAAAAATGAGTGTAGTTTACTATTTTCTTTTGATTGTAAATGACTAAGTCAATAATGCCAATTTCATAATCAATAATAATCACCTGTAGCTCATAAATGAATACATTTTTGTTGTTCCACCTTTTAACAATGAGATAATATCCATGGTTGGCCAGTTGTATATAACAACTACTGGTTCACATCCATTATTACCAACTGCTATGTGTTCAAACAATGGATTTTTCTGAAAGGAAACACTAATAAGTTGTCTAACACTGAAAGTATATAGAACTGGAAAGGCATGCAATCTATATGAGTTTGATCATTTCAAAAACTGCACAACTTGTTAGGTATTTAAGGACTGCTGTGGTTACTGTTTGCAACAAGTGGTGAAATAAATGTGAAACCATGTCCAAACATCATCCAAACATGGCCAACCCTCATTACAAATGTGAGACAGTGATAGCTTAGCAGACTGGTAAACAAACTGTGGTGGAGCAGAATTCCTTGTTAGATCTAAGATTGTTATCGATAATAAGGCTCTTGAGCAAGTCTCCAATTTTATTCATTTAGGCAGCAATATAAATCTGTATATGGACCAAGACACTGAAAATAAAACCAACAAAATGTGGGACTACATTACAGATGTGAAAGAAATAATAATGAGGGTCCGAAAATCACAGGTAGGCAAGGAAAGGGGGAGATAACTGGCTCAAATGGATATGGGAGGAGAAATGATAAAGGAGTTAAATTCATTGATTTCTGTGAAAGAAATGGGCTGATTCTTGGTTCACGTAAGAAGAATAACCAAAAGATAACGCGCAGCAAACGCCAGAGCACGCCACGGACAATGACATAAACAATGTGGAGTTGTGCTCTGCGCGCAGTGTGTTGTTTACCAGGTACGAGCTCACTTCGCGGGTATTTGTACAGCCAGTGCACGCCAGTGTTCTGTGTAGTAGTGAGAGTGTTGTTGTCCGTGAATACAACATTTGGCGACGAGTGCGGTATTTTTTTTTCTCCGCGCGTTTTCCGTCTGAAGCGGTTGTTCATCTTACACAATGTCTACTGGTTCTTCCGATGAGATTCTGCGTCACCTCGTCGAACAACAAGAGGTTTTCGCCACAGCGATTCACGCTCAAAACCAGGTATTACAATCTCTTGCTACAGACTTGTCTAGTGGGTCCCAACCCCCGTCCACCCCACAGGTTGTTTCGTCCCCGCGCCCCCTCTGTCTTATCCGCCACCCTTTCCAGCGAACGACGAGTCCATCGAAGAGTGGGACGCTTATGAAAAACAGTTAAGACAACATTTTCAGGCTTTTGGCTGGTCTGATGGCACCTTATGTCGTGCGTTATTCCTGTCGTGGCTGTCGCCTCGTCTGTATCAGCTCCTTTGCCACCTCGCCCCTTTGCAGGATCCTTCATCGCTGTCTTTCGATCAAATGTGCGGCCTTTTTTCACAATATTACCGCAAACGGACTCAGGTGATAGAGGCCAGCGTGGAGTTTTACCGCTGCAGGAAGCAGCCACAACAGTCTTATCGGGTGTGGGCCGCGGACCTCCATGGGTTAAGCTGTCGTCGTCATTTTGTTACGGATGTGCGTAAAGAATCGTATGCCGATCATATGGTCCGTGACACTATTATTCGGCTCGACCCCGATCACGAGGTTCACGAACACGCTCTCCTGTGCGAAAATCCTTCTCTTTCGGAGGTCCTTAACATTGCGCAGTCTTTCGAGGTTTTGTGGGCAGCGGGCAACCAAATTGAGGCTTGGTGTGAGGTGGCGGAAATCCAACCCAATTCTTCTACGTTACAAACAGGGTCGCAAAGGGATGACGTGGTCGCGGCAGCCCACGTGCAACCTCGGCGCCAGGGCGATAGGCCCATTGCACGGCAGTGGAAACTCGGGCTAGGCGGCGTGAAGTCACGCAACCGGAAAATGCTTCCTTCGTGTCCCTCCTGTTTTGTCGATCATGATAGACCTGACTGCCCCAAGCAGTAGTCCACGTGTCATCAGTGCCACAAGAAAGGTCACATTGCTTCTGTTTGTGCCTCCAAAATCCGAGATTCCAACACCGAGATGGACATAAATTGCGTCTCAGTAATTTCGGTTGCACCCAACAAGCTCTTTATTGACGTCATGGTTTTCCACAAACAGTTGTGTATGCAAGTGGACACAGGCACGGCCTTATAGAACTCAAAGACTTATTTGGATCTGGGTTCTCCCTCTCTCTTACCGGTGTCACGGAAATTGGTCAGTTACAATAAACAAAATATTCCGATCCTGGGACAGTTCTCAGCCCCTGTCATTCATAGGCTCACTTTTCTTGTTGTAAACAATGCTCACATGGACAACTTGTTTGGTCTTGACACCTTTCAGGGGTTTGGGTTCACTATTTCCAATGAAGTCAACATTGTCTCTGACCAGGTGCCTTTTCCGCAACTAGACTCTTTATGCGCCGAATTTTCAGCGGGGTTGGGCTGTGCTAATACTTTCCAAGACCACATCACCTTGAAGCCCTCCGCCGGGTCCCATTTTTTCTGTTCTCGGCCGGTTCCGATTGCACTCCGTGGCCACGTCAAAGCGGAGCTGGACCGCCTGCAGGAAGCTGGGGTGGTAAAACGTATTCCTTCTAGTGAATGGGCGACTCCCATGGTCATTGTAAAAAAAACTTTGGGGCAGTTGCATCTTTGTGGCGATTTCAAACGTTCTGTGAACGCCCAATCTATCATTAACACTTATCCAGTGCCGCGCCCTGACGAGCTTCTTGCGAAATTGGTGGGTGGACAGTACTTCTCCAAGATAGATCTCTCCGATGCATATTTGCAAGTTCCTCTCGATGCTGATTCTCAATGTCTCTTGGTCCTGAACACGCCCTTTGGTTTGTACCAATACTTGAGGTTGCCCTTCGGGGTGGCCAGCGCTCCAGCAATTTTTCAGCGTTTCCTCGAACAACTCACACTGTCGGTGCCTGTTTGTGTCAATTATCTCGACGATATAGTAGTGTCCGGGCCCTCAGCCGATCAACATTTCCGCAACTTATGTGCGCTGTTCACAGTACTACAGGAGGCGGGGTTGATGTGCAACCTGGAGAAATGCCACTTTTTTCAGCCTTCTATCATTTTTGGGGGAGTTTTGAGGTTTCTAGTGAGGGCAGCAAGCCCCTCCATCAGAATGTGTTGGCCCTCCCTCGGCCGACATCAGTCAAGGACCTGCAAGTGTTTTTAGGAAAGGTCGCTTATTATCATAAATTCTTGCCAGGGGCTTCATCTATTGCAAAACCCCTGCATGACCTGCTGCGCAAAGGGGCTTCCTTCCATTGGTCATCGGCCTGTGAAAAAGCATTTTGCACATTAAAGGAGCTGCTACAATCGGCCCCCTGCCTCATCACCTATCAACCCGGTCTCCCCCTTGTCGTAGCAACGGACGCCTCTCAACATGGAATTGGGGCCGTGCTCGCTCATAAATATCCAGACAGATCTGAGCGACCGATCGCTTTCGCCTCTAAGACGCCCACTCCGGCCCAAACCAGATATTCGCAAATTGAGAAGGAAGCCCTTGCTATTGTCTACGCTCTGAAGAAGTTTCATGTCTTTCTGTATGGCGTCAAATTTCATCTCATAACTGATCACAAACCACTGGTTTCTCTCTTTCACCCTTCGGCATCACTACCCGACGAGGCCTCTCACCATCTTCAGTGTTGGGGACTGTTCCTATCTCGATATAACTATGCGATACACTTCCGCCCTACATCCAAACATGCAAATGCGGATGCGCTCTCCCGGCTTCTGGCTGGACCAGACCCAGACTTTGATCAGGAAGAATTGCTGTGCTTTCATGTCGACTTAGCCACTCAGCAAGCAGTGGACAGTTTTCTAATCACAGGTGCCAAGGTAGCTCTGGCTAGTTCCACAGACCCGGTCCTCCGCAAGGTGATCCATTTGGTCCAGCAAGTCTGGCCTGAGACTCCACCAAAATGGGCGTAGGACCCCCTCAGAAACTACTATGCATTTCGACACCGTTTTTCTGTTGTAGATGGCATGCTTCTCCTTGATTCTGAGGATTCCTCTCCTCGGGTCGTCATTCCATCGGCCCTCCGCTCAGAGGTCCTCACGCTGCTACACGCCGATCATTGGGGGTATCTCGTACTAAGGCATTGGCCCACCGCCATGTGTTTTGGCCAGGTCTGTCCACCGAAGTGTCTCATATGGTTACCTCGTGCTCACTCTGTGCGCAACATCAAGCCTCCCCTCGGGCAACATTCACCCCATGGCCTACACCTTCGCAGGCCTGGGATCGCCTGCACATTGATTTTGCGAGCCCCTTCCTTAATGCCTATTGGTTGCTGGTTATTGATGCCTTCTCTAAGTTCCCGTACTTGGTCCGTTGCCTTTCAACCTCAGCCACGGCCACGGTTGCAGCCTTGTCATGCATTTTCTCGATTGAAGGCCTCCCCACTATGGTGGTGTCAGACAACGGTCCTCAGTTTGTATCACACGAGTTTGCCTCCTTCTGCAACGCCCGGGGTATCCGCCATGTCCTTGCCCCACCCTTATCTGCAGTCAAATGGGGAAGATGAAAGATTTGTTCGAACCTTTAAGACCCAGTTGAAAAAATATGTGGCTCGGTACCGTTCCGATGTTGCCCTCGATCAATTTCTCTCATGTTTTGATGACAAGAGTCCTGCGGAACTCCTCCATGGCCAGCCCCGGACTCTGCTTCATCTCCTGCATCCAAGCCCGGGCCATTCACACGTGTCTCCATCTTCTCGCTTCTGACCAGGGATGGCTGTCTGGGCACATGGGTTCGGACTTCGACTGAAATGGATTCCTGCCATCATCACCAGATGCCGCGGCCATCGTCTCTGTGACATACGCACAGAAGACGGCATCACTGCACGTCACCACGACCAGCTGCACCTGCTTGTGGAAGATCGGGAGCTCCCCATCACTCAGCCAATGCTCCCGCTCCAGTCTGCTCCACTAACTAGCCCACAGGCCAAAGAAAGGTTCCTGCCATTACTTGCAAGTTGTCTGCCTCAGCCAGGGACTGACCCAGGTCCCTCCCCTCAGGGACCTATACCTTTGCGGGTACAGCCAACACCCATGCTGGATTCATCTCCTCCTGATGCATTGCTCCCTTCGGGTCCACCATCACCATCACCAGGTCTGGGGACTGAGGTGGAGATGGAGACCGAGTCACCATCACCGGTCCTGCCATATGGGTTGTCGGGGGAAGGGCGCCGATGCTGCCCGCACCCCAAGTACTTCTAACCCTATGCAACGGTGCCCGCCCGCAACCTCAGTCAGAGCCCAACAGATGACAATGTCATGGACATTGCTCGCATCTGAGCCTCCCTAAGGGGAAAGGAATGCTGTAAGGCACACACACAGTCGATAACATATGTTAGGAGTCGGCCACGAGAGTGCGCCGAGGGAAAATGCGGCAAACGCCAGAGCATGCCACGGGTGAGTCAATGACATAAACAGTGCGGAGTTGTGCTCTGAGCACAGTGTGTTGTTTACCAGGTATGAACTCATTTCACAGGTATTCGTACAGCCAGTGCACGCCAGTGTTCTGCGTAGTAGTGAGGGTGTTGTTGTCCGTGAATACAACATAACGAGATATGGATAGGGTGATAGATGGACGAAGATGGTCATCTATTACTTTCTGGTGGAGATAAAAAATCAGAGACATGCTGATGGATGTAACTGCACTCCCAGCAGAAACTTTTGATGGATACCATTGTTTGGGGATGGCAAGGATGAGGTTTGATGAATTGGAAAACATAAAGAAAGAAAAGTAAAATAAAATAAAAGTGTAGAAACTATTTCTTAAGCTCAAAATACCTAAAAATGAATGTGGCAGATGGAAGATGAATGGGGTAAGTTCAAAGATGCATTTGTAAGCTCTGCTGAGAGAATCTGTGGCAGATTGCCTGGGAGGGTAATGAAAAAAGAGACACAATGGTGGAATGAACAGGTGAAGGAGGCAGTAAACAAAAAGAAGAAAGCCTAGCATGAATGGAACAAGGGCCAAACAGGGGAAATAAAATGAAATATGAGGATAGTAAAAATAAGTGTAAGAATGTGGTAGTATAAGAAAAGAGGAAAATCTGGGAAAAATTCACCCAGGAGTTGGAAAAAGATGTTAATAGTGGTAAAAGGATGCTATACGGAATTACAAAAAGTGCAAGGAAGGAAAAAAACAGACACAAAATTGGTGAAAGCGGAATGCAGAGAGCTATTAATGCAACCAGTGGAGATAAGGAAAAGATGGAAAGAGTATTTTGATAAATCACTAAATGTAAAGAACATTAATGGAAAAGGAATAGAAGTATGGCAGGAGGCAGCAGGTTTCTAGAAGAAAAGGATGATGTAATGCTGTTAGAAGTAATATGAAAATGTAAACAGGAAATGCACCTGGGATAGATGAAATTACTGTGGAGATGATATAGGCAGCTGGACCAGTTGGACTGAAGTGGCTGTAGAGACTAATAAGATGCATTTGTACACAAAAAAAATGTGTTCCTGAAGAATGGGGAAAGCAAATAATAATCCCAGTTTTGAAAAAGGTGATAGAAAATTATGTGACACCTACCAATGTATTACACTCATATCTCAAAATAATCATGAGGATACTAGAAAGAAGAGTGAGAGAAAAAGTGGAAGTGCCTTTAGAAGAGGAGCAGTGTGGCTTTCAACATGGTAGATCAACAGTGGACATGCTATGAGGTAGCAAGTGCGGGCACTTATTCAAATTGTGTATGCCATCTGTGAACTTACGATTCACGCCACCAGAGATCACGTGCAGGATATGTGCAGACAGCATGCCACATACTAACTTAACATCAGACAGAGAGAGCAGGGGCAGTCAGTTCTGTTGTGGATCTGCTAGATACAATAAGTCAATTGCCAATGAAGACATTTTCAGTTAACAATGATATTGAATGTGGTCGAGTAGATAGGACATTGGCGACAAGTGTGGCACAATTCCACATGTTTGGTCTCTTCCGCTGTAAATTTGTTAGGTGTTTTTCTCACATGACAGAAATGGCACTTGAAGAAGTGCTACACCGGCTTGTTGACCATCAGGAGACTCTCAATGCACCATCGGAAAACCAGAATTGCCTTTTTACCACAGTGTTGGAGACTCAAACTCTGATACTGCAGTCTTTAGCTTCGGCCATGTCTGGGCCCCCACATCCCACAATGTCTCACATGTCTTTCTCAGTCTATTACCCGGCGTCCTTTCCTGCATATGACAAGACCATGGAAGATAGGGAGGCCTCCAAAAAATGATTGCAGCAACACTTTCAGGCATTTGGAGTACAGGATGCCCTTCTTTGTCAGGTACTATTCCCCTCATCGGTTTCCCCAAGAATTTATCAATCGCTGTGTCAACTGGCTCCCTTGCAAGAACCTGCATCTCTTGAACTTATGTGACCATTGCTGTCCTCATATTACTGCAAGCATACTCACGTCATGGCTTCTCGAGTGGAATGTTACATCTGTTGAAAACAATCACTTACGCAACCTAGTCCCTTGTTATGGCCCTACAGTCTGCTGGTCTTAAATGCAGTCCAGATAAGTGCCAATTTTTTTCAACCCTCTATTTACTATCTGAATTATCATATCTCCAGTGAAGGTAGTTCCCCTTTATGCCATGTTGTTACAGTCATTTTGACTCTGCTTCGCCCTACTCCAGTGAAGGAGTTGCAGGTATTTCTAGGCAAGATCCCATATTATCATAAATTCCTAGGTGTGCATTTTCAGTGGTCCCCAGCATGTGAAAAAGCATTTCCTCTTTTGAAACAAAAGCTTCAGTCACACACTTGCTTGGTTCCTTTCCAGGCTGGCCACGGACACTTGTCAACACGGAGTGGGAGCCATTTAGGCCCTTAGGTATCAAGACAGACGGCCCATTGCATATGCTTCAAAAACATTGAACTCGGAATGACTCAAGTAATCACAGATCAAAAAAGAGGCACTCCCCATTATACAAAATCTACATCTTCTTATATACCACAAAATTCCATTTGGTCACAGTCTACAAACCCCTGATCTCATTGTTTAGCCCTTCAGCATCACTTCCAGATGAAGCCACGATGGGCTCTTTTTTCGTCAATATCCAATTATGAAATTCATTTCCACTGTACGGCTCAATGCCCAAATATTGCGGCATTCTCCCATTTCTCAGCGGGTCCTGACCCTGTTTTCGACAGTAACGAACTGCTCAACAGGCAGTAGATGGTTTTCCCATTATGACCTCATGGATAGCGTCAACCACCTACTCCGATCCCGTGCTATGACAGGTGTCATGTGTACAAAATGCCTGGCCAGAGAGATTCCCATGCCTTGGTTGAGAACCACTTCGCAATTATTTCTTGTTGCAGTACCAGATTTTGGTCCAGGATGGCGTTCTCTTTGTTATCTACATCTCATGTGGCACCGAGGGTAGTCATTCCCTCCTCTCTCCATCGGGAAGTTCTCAGTGTTCTTCATGCAGACTACCAGAGGATGTCGCATACAAATGCAATGGCACACCGCCAAGAGTTCTGGCTGGGGCTAAATGGAGATATCATCTGCCTTGTTTCTGCCTGTTTGAAATGTGCCACCCACCAGGTAGGTCCCCGCACATCTTTTTCTCTGTGATCGGTACTGGAACAAGCATGGGAATGAGTTCATGTGGACTTCATGGGTCCCTTTATGCATTTTTTTGGCTGTTGGAGGTAGATGCATTCTAAAAGTTTCCATATATGGTTCACTGTAGTAGTGGTAAAAGTCACAGTACTTGCAAAAATATTTTCTTTGGAAGGCTTGCCAGTCACACTGATTACAGATAATTGTCTGCAGTTCTCTTCTCAAGAGTTTTCAGATTTCTGTGCCCGCTGGGGGCTCCTCTGTTCCACCCCCAATCCAACAGGGTGGTGGAATGGCTGATCAGAACGCTCAAGACCCAAATGAAGAAATATGTGGTTCAGACGTCCCCTGATGTTCCCTTAGAGAAATTCCTGGCATCCTATCGATTCACACTAATTGGTGTCAAGAGTCCATCTGAGCTTCTACATGGCCTCTAGCCACGGATACTGCTTCACCTTCTGCAGCACCTGCCAGGCCACGCCTGCAAGTAACCATCGACCCATTTCTGGCCGAGGGCAGCTGTATGGGCAGATGGTTTTGGCCATCGCCGTAAATGGATTCCAGTGATCGTCACACACTTTTCCGGCCACTATCTCTGCAAGTTCTACATGGAGAATGATCTCACATCCCATGTGGATCCACTGCAACCTGGAGTGGGGCCGAGAGGGAGAGGACACGCAGCAGCCCCCCTCACGGGTCCCAACAAAATCAGAGAATGGCCGCTGAGCTCAGCTTCAACCAGACCAACCCCCCACAGAAATTAGGGAGCTGTAGCCCAAGACACCAACACAAATGGCTACCAGCAGCCCCACTGGCCACAACCACTCCATCACCACCACCACCACCACCACCACCTCCTCGTCCTCCATCTCCGCTTAATTCTACACATCAGCATTCTACATGGCTTGGCGCACTCTCTCCAATGGTGGTTATTGTGATATGATAGGTGAGGAAGGTTTGGATCCATAGTGCTGTCCTCCCCCAAGGTCAGTAACAGAGGAGGAGGGGGGGGGGGCGGCTGTTACTGACTCGACATTTTTGTGGTGAGGATCCAATGGATGTGTTGCATGTGTGGTGTTCCCTTTCTTCAAAGAAAGGTAGTGAGGTAATGAGAATGGGCGTGTATTCAGAAGTCAGGGGGAGAGAGCAGAGGCAGTTAATTCTGTTGTGTATCTGCTAGAAACAATACGTCAACAGCTGATGAATGCATTTTCAGTTAACAGTGTTTGAGTACACAACAGGAGCCAATCTTCAGTTCGAGAGAGTAGATGGAAAAGCATTGGGACTAGAAAACATTTGGTGATGACATTTCTTAACCTAGTTAAGGCATATGACAGTTTTCCCATGGAAAAGGTATGGGCAACCTTGGAAAGAAAGGGAGTTCAAAAACAAACACTTGAAATCCTCCAGGCAATGAAAAAAGTTCCATTTGTGTCCAGACACAAGTTGGAAGTACTGATTGTTTAGAATGTTATGGGGTTGAGACTAGGAAGTGTGATATCACCATTACTATTTATAATTGTGATGGATGAAATAGTGAAAGAGGCAAAAAAAGCCCTAGAGGAAGGGAGATGAAGATGTTATTATTTCCTGACAATATTGTAGTGTGGGAAACAAGCAGAAAGAAGGTGCTACAACAAATATACATCCTAAATAATAAGAACGAAACATATGGGATGAAATTTAGTGTAAAGAAAAGCAATACCATGGTGATAACCCGAGGAGATGAAGAAGGCAAGGGACAAATTCATATTAAGTATTGAAATAGTGCACAACTTTAACTATCTGGGAAGTGTATTGATGAAGAATGTTCATGTAGAGGCAGAAATTAGTAAAAGAATACAACAAATCAGTGTATTTTGTCAGTGTGTCAGAGGTTTTGAATGTGGTAGGGAGGTGAAAATGAAATGCAAGTTAGTGTTAGGAATGAAATTGAAGTGGAGAAGTTGAATGGGAGAATGGAAAAAAACAGGTTAAAATGGTTTGGGCATGTGAAGAGGATGGGTGGGGAAAGAAGACCTAGGCGAATGATGGAGTTCAATACTGAGGGCTAGAGGAAGACTGATAACAAGCTGGAGTGAGACAATAACGATTTGTTTAAGGAGGGAAAACTTGGGATTGAACCAAATAGTTCAAGAAGAATGGTGGAAAGACCGAGAAAAGTGAAGAGGTATCATTGATACCCCAACCTGGCCAGATGTTGGCTAGAGGGGAAATGGAATATGTGGAACTACAAACAAAACATTAACAAATAAAGTGCATGTGTTCCTTTATGGCAGTGAATCCTGAATTGAGACATAAATAAAAATTACATGCAGTCAGCAGAAAGGATGTTTATAAGAACTGTAAAAGGTTGCTGAAGGACGGACCACATAAAAAAAGATTACATGCAGGCAGAATTAGGAATTTACAATTTAACTAAAAAGATTGAAGAATACAGGGAAGATTGGAGATAATACCTTAAAAGGACGAATGGAGAAAGAGTACCATTTGTGGTAAAGAAGAGATGTTAGATGACCGAAAAAGAGATTGCTCTAACTATGTGAAGTTGAAACATTTTAATCCTCAAAGTGAAGATGATGAATATGTAATTACATTTAAATTATTTTTCAAAAGAGATAGATTGGCTGGCCAGTACTTATCTTTGTGCTGTACCATCGATAGTTACACAAATGAAGAAACAGAAAAAAAGGGGACGAAAAGGAGAAGCTTTCTAAACACAGTTCCTTCCTCAGGTGGGAGAGAAGGGAAGAAGGAAGGATGGGAACAGAAGGGAAAGGTAATTCACAATCTAGGTCATGAAGGTGGTGTTAGTTCAGTGTAGTCTTATTTTGAATGACATCATATTGAAAATATTTTTTCACAGGTTCACTACAAAAATATAACATGTAATAAATTTGAAGAAAAAAATTTGCAAATGGTAAATCACAAATAGTTTGGATTTATCTCCTTGGTGGTTCAGTAAAAAAACAAACTTACTGTTATGTGCCCAATCCCTCCTCCTGTCCATGTGCGATGGAATCTAAATTCTTTTGTTTCAACATTGTAAATGTGTATTAAGTTTCCTGATCCAAATACAATAGCACACTCATCAGCAATGCACATATTAAAGTATTTCTGAGTATTGTATCCAAATGAGTACCTGATATTTGTGATCAAGGTTTAAAATAAGTCAGATGATAGTAAACATAAGTCATAGGTGCAAGCTAATATAAGAAATGTCTCTCTATTATTTCACAGTGAAAGCCATCTTACATATCTTCATTTATTAATGATATGGCTAATTTAACAATGGAAAGTCAAAATGGAAATGCCAGTAACATGAGGATAGTGAGGATAGATAGCAACTGACCACATAGGTCAGGCACAGCCTAAAACCGTCCCATGGGTGCGGGCACCCTCGCCGTGCCAGCGCCACCGCCCGTGGGCGGCCTTTGCTACACCCCTGCCCCATGCACTGTGCGCAGCGGCATTTGGGGCACTAATGACATATGGTCGCAGCCAGGGCGGTCAACTACAGTGTACTCCACATAGTCTAGTCAAATGCAGTCACACAATGTTTAATTTTCAGCCACAATCTGCTTTAGATAAAGGTAAACATACAGTCTCACAATCAATAAGACATAAATCATACACACATGACCACTATCTCTGGCCACTACAGTGCAACAATTATCTTGACATTGAGTGGGGAGGGAAGAGCAATAGAGGGGCGAAGGATTCCTGGTAAGGCTGTGGGGGTAGGATGTTCCACACTGCAGGGTGGAAAGTAAAGGCTCCAATAGGTGAGAATGCGAGATGCTACTTGGACTGAGGCCAAGACAGTTCCTCCCCTCTACAATTCCCTCTTTTCCCCTGACCCCACTCCCCCTTTTTGTGTATTCTAAGCAGCATCTCACATTCCCGCCTGTTTGTACTCTCCACCATGCAGTTCAGGACATCCTATTCCCACCTTTGCCCGGCAACCTTTCCCCCTCCACTGCCCCCCCCCTCCTCCCCACTCACAGTCAAGATGCTTGTTGTACTGTAGTTGCCAGAGTGGTGCTCGTGTGTGCCTGAGTTACACCTGACTGATTGTGTGAAAGAATGTGTATCTTATTCTGATGATGGCTGTGCCAAACATTAAAAGTTATGTGATGTGTTTGTCTATTCTACATGCCTGTCTGTGGCTCAGGGATTGTCTTTATGGCGAGTTGCTTCCTATCATATTAATGATAATGATAATTTTTAACATTTGTAATATTTACTCAGTCAGTATGTAAGTTTTCTTTTAATTTGTCATTAATATTGTTGAATTTGTGCTGTTTATAAAATCCACAAGTCAATAATAATAATAGGTAAAATAATTATTACATAACATGATAGTACATAAATTGTTTGTTCACAAATTTCATTTAACCCTTAAGAGTAATATTCATTATAAATTAACATTGCATCATGACTCCTTGAACCATACCTGCAGTATGGAGTAACAGTGTGGGGAAACTCAAACATCCAAGAAACGAAAAAATAGTTCACTTTACAAAAGAAAACAATCAGGATCATACTAAGAAGAAAGAACTCGAAGACCTGTAGAAACATCTTAAAAAGTCTAGGCATCTTAACTTTTATGTCTTTATACATCTATAAAACAATAATGTACAACACAAAAGAGATTTCAGTGTATGCTACAAATGCTAGTGTGCATACCCACAACACATGGGGGAAGAATGAAATTAGAAAAATACCCCACCGACTGACAATCCTTGAAAAAGGACCTCGATACTAGGGCATCAAGTTGTTAAGAAACCTGCCTAAAAATCTTCATGATAATATACATGGCAATAATTTCTCAAGGAAACTGAAAGACTATCTAATAGAAAAAGAATTTTACAGCATTGAAGAATACTTGCTTAATTAATTTTGTACATGATGTTAATACATTCTAGTGAATTTGTGAAAAGTGACATTTGATTGTTATATACATGTCTTACACATGACGTACCGTAACTTGTATTAAATTAAATACGTATATGTTTGCTCTTGCACATTAGGAGATAAGTGAAAATGAATATAGTATGCTATTGACTTATCCTATATTACACATACATGTATTGTACACAATGTACTCCTACAGGATCAAATAAAAATTCAGTTCAATTCAATTCAATTATATTGTTCTATACAAGAACTGTTTCCCTAGAAAAGTACTCAGATTTTTGAAATAACTGTAGGATGTATTGTGATTGAGGAAAAGCAGCTTAATAGTGAAAGCGGAACATTACAATTTTGTGTTATGTTCTGCTGGATTCATCAACTTCAATCTTTTTTAATTTGCAATTATTGCCAATGTAAGTTACGTACATTCTCTCTTATTCCCAACTTCTGCCTTTAATGTGTACATGGTGGTATAAGATTTTTTTTATTATTTACTTATAATAAAACCTTACACCACTTTGATGAAATACTATTTTCTCAGACATAGCAGCAAAGTACCGGTATGCAATCTTCTTCATCTTTTGAAGGCTCAGGCAATAGCCTACTCTGACTTCACATGGTTTACTCCATCTCTTTCTCGGCTATCCCACATGCCTTCTTCCCAAGATATTGTACCTGTTTACTGGAATTCTATCGCCACCCATACTTTTAAGGCATTGTCTCCATTCTTTTCTGTATCATTCAATATTTCTTTTCAATTGCAAGTTCCCAATTCTGTACAGATGTCAAAATTTGTACATTATCCTGTACATAATGTTTAAATGAATGAAGTTAATGGAATCAGTGATAATTGCGTTATACTGTATATATTGTAAATCAGATGTAACTCTGTAAATTAGTGTATTTAGATTGTAATTTTGATGCAGTCTGTCCAGCCATGGCTGGTGAACAACACAGACTTGGTAATAAATATCAATACCTTGAGCAACTTTGATAGTTCTTAAACTCTCATTTCTGATGACTTATTAATACCAACAGCACAGAATTAGGAAGCAAAGAGAATTGGGCCTATAAGTCTGACCATGACCGTTTCAACAAATAACTAATACACATCGAAATGGACGATCCTCCAAATTTTGAATCCGTTAAATATTCCGTAACATCCACAATAACAATAGCTTTTAATTAACACTGACAGTGCAGTTGATTATAAGTAGCGTAACAGTTCATTTCTTATCCCTTCGTGACAATCGTCGAAACACGAAGAGGAACAGGTTTGATGCAAACATGTGGGCTTCCAAAATTGTCAATTTTATTTGTGGGCGTAACTCCGTCATGGGGAGGATCATCAACGTTATATTTTTCGAGATAAAGTTGCATACGATGCGGATATATTTCTCAGTCATATGACAATGCTGTTCCCTTTCCCTTTATTTTGTTCGCTGTATCAGAAAAGGAAAAAAAGTTTGGTCCATGATGTCATTTATGCTGGCATAAGATGCAACTTTAAAATTTACGATGTTAAGTACAGGTTTTCCAAAGGATACTGAAATTCTAATATGTTGCAGCATATTTCTGTACTTTCGTTAGATGACGGTTCAAAAAGTCTTTCTTTCTCCATCGTTCTAGGTTTCCACGATTGTTTTGTTACTGGTGTAGAATTTGTACAAATATAATGACTGAACTACAACAGGCAGAAAACGCCATACTTTAGGTTGCTATGGTATTCAATTTGATGGCATTGGCTCCATGGCCGCCTCCATCACTATCATTTCCAGAATATTTAGCCTCCTGCAGTTTATTCTATATTATTTACGTTATATTCTTACACCATTCTCTCATTTATTTCTATTTGTATGCACGCGAGCTACAGGAGATTCGACAATCCTTTCAATAATCTGACAGCACTCATTTCAACCAGCTGGATTTAAATATGCAAAAGAAAGTGGCAACATGGACCTCGCTTCGCAGTGGTGCCATACGCAAACAGTCGCTATACAAGTAATTTCTCAGCGACATGGAAAGTAACTGAAATTGTAACGTCGAAAGCCAGGCTGTGCAATACACTTTAATTCTTTCTCTGTAAGTTAATTACTTAATCTTCATCTATTTATTTTGTCTGCAAATCATATTTTAGAGCTCAGTAGAGTGCTCATCCAACCGCCTTTATAATACTTCTCTACCGTCCCATGCTCAAACAGAAAGCGGGAAAAAGGAACACACAAATCTTTCCGTTTCCGATCTGATTTCTCTTATGTCATTATGGTGATCACATTTTCCTACATAGGTGGCCACTAACAAAACATGTTCGGATCCGTGAAATAGATCTCACCCCCAGTGAATAATGACATTATTTTAATGATTTCCACCCCAATATGTGCGTCATGTCCGTGACACTCTCTCCCCTGTATAGCGATATTACGAAACGAGTTCCTCTTCTTGGAACTTTTTTTTTTCCCCTCCGTGATGCTACACAGCGCAACAATACTGCAAAATAGGACAGACTAGTGTATTCTGCTAATGGAACCCATTGTTTGGTTTACTTCACTACAACATTTTCTGTATGGTCTTTCCGTTTTAAGTTGTTCGCAATTGTAATTAATAGGTATTTATTTGCCGCGCGGAAGTAGCCGAGTGGTCTGGAGCACCACGTTGCGGATCGCGCGGCCTCCCGCGTCGGAGGTTCGAATCTTCCCTTGGGCATAGATATTTGTGTTGTGTTTAGTATAAGTTAGTTCATAGTAGTTTGTAAGTTTAGGGACTGATGACCCTGCAGTTAAGTTCCATAAGCTTTACAAACATTTGGTATTTAGTTAAATTTATAGCCTTTAGATTTGACCAATTAACGTGTAAACAAGATTAACGGATATATTTGGTGCTCATATGCATGACTTCACTCTTTTCATTATTTAAGGACAATTGCCAGTTCTCACGCCACGCAGATTTCTTGTATAAATCGTTTGACAGTTGCTTTTGATTTTCTGGTGATTTTTCTAATCATTAAACGACAGCATCATCTGTGAACAGTGGCGTAGCTATCATAGGGCTAGGCGGGGCAGTGCCCCGGGGCCCCCGAGCTCCAGGGGCCCCTCGGCCTTCGTGAGCGACAAATTTTTTATTAATTATTTTTTTACTCTTCTACCCTATCGTCCATCGTCATTATCCCCTTCCCCTCAAACCAAGTTTCCAACAGTAGCCGCACTGGGCCACCGGCTGGCGGAACAATGCTTCTAATTCGGCCTTCACAAGACGCCACTATGTGGTGCTGCTGACAGGCAAAGTTGCCAGTCAATGTGTCCAACAATCGGCACACTTCAGTCGGCGTAGCAGCAGAAGTAGCGGCAGCATCAAAGCTGCTCACAGCAACAGCTGCATCTTCCAAGTGTTGCGGCGTGCCGGCTCGGCACAATGTGAAGGATCGCGCTCCTACAAATACAGTATAAATATATTTACAGTCCAGTACTTCTTATTGGCAAATAGAAATGTACATTTCGAATATCCGAATAAACCGGTTTTCCGAATATCCTTGTTCCCAAATTACTTCGGATAATAGTCGTTATACTGCATATAATATTTTAATTGATTGAAGGAATTTCGACTTTTAATTTCTCCTGCCGAAACTGACCCCAACATGGACAGTTCGCCAATTATGTAAGGAAATTATAACAAAATATGCATTATTAGAATGTGAGGTTACGGAAGTATTTACCACAGTTTTATTCTTCAGCAGCAGCCTAAAGGTCGTTCAGCAAATTAAAAATTATAAAAACGCATCTAAGGTACAGTATGGCTTGACTCGGACATTTGGCAAAACAAGGCTGCATCAAGTCTAGATTTAACAGACCTTATTGATGATTTTGCAAAACCCAAAGTCAGAAAAAGATTGTAAAATAAATGTTAAAATGAAATTGACTACTTTTAATTGTGTACCCATATTATTACTATAATGCACTGCAGTCACGAAAACGCTTACCGATAATTACCGATCAGAAATCGTATCTTTGCCAACATCTGCAATCTAACAGTTTGAAGCATTGTATTACTCCAGTAGGTATTCTTTCATTCTGACTTTGGTGCATGAGGAAACGCGAACGAAATCCTCACGACTTGAAAAACGCCACTCATTAATTTCGTGATACAGTGAGGCGCGCAAAATAATTATGAATTTTTTTCAAGGACTAATAGTATTCGTGTTACAAGAAATAGAAAAATTCCCAACTTTTAGAAAACAATGTTTTAACACATTCTCTTCGGGCCACGTGAAGTAAATACAACTCACGGATATTTTTTCCATTTAAAGCTCCGTGGTGCAGTTGTAACTCACAGTAGTGTGCTGTGACTTGGTGCTACAGTACGTTGTGGCCCCAGTAACAAATCATGTTCGTGGCCTCCAGATTTCCAGAGCTCAAGGGTAATTACTGACACTTGAAATCGTGAATTATATATAACTAACATGGCCCAGTCATATTGGAGTTTCCCTGTTTTTATAATTTATTATTTGGTGTTACATATTCCTTTATACAGTGGATTGTATATCACATATACATATACTTTACATTCTCCAACTCTAATTGCAACAACAATGAAACAGTCTGAAAAAATTGGGTAATTCCACTTTATATCTCTAAAGCCGGGTCCACATGCAACGATCTATCTGCGCAAACGTCTGTGCAAATGTCTGCGCACAACAATCGTTGCGTGTGGACGGGTGTGCACATCGCTGCAAATCTCGCGCTCGACATATTTCGGTGATAAAAGAAAGTAGGTAGTACAGACTGCAATCTGATTGGAAAACGAATACGATAAGCTTTTTTACGGAGTTTATTTTTGTCAGTTATAGAGGAAATCTTTTTACGGACAATATTTGCAACGTGTCTTGCAAAAAAAGAAAAAAGTGCAAACAAACCGCAATAAACAGAAATGGTCTAGGCATTGGCTGCTTAAAAGAATGCAGTTGTCACATGTGATTGTACATCGTGAGTTGGAGTGCAAACTCGATGACTGGCGTAATTATTTGCGAATGGATGTGGAAACTTATAATTATCTTTTGACACTGGTAACTCCTCGTATAATACGTAAAGACACTTGTATGAGGAGATATATTTCTCCACATGATTGGCTGACATTTAATTAAGATTCCTGGCCACAGGAAGGACCTACAAAGACCTCGAATTTTCAACAGCAATTTCTAAACAAGCATTGAGTTAAATCATCCCCAACACTTGTCAAGCTATTTATGCTGTCCAGAAGAATGATTTCATGAAGTCAAGTAAAGTAGGCCTACCTTCTAACAAGATACAAATAAAATTGTCAGTTTTAGATATGTTTGAAACACTGTACGCCTACTTCACTTTATATTATATATGTGGCCAATACGCTGCGGCTAACTTTTTTCAGCTCTCAACCATTTTCATCCATTGTCAACATAGTAAACACACGAAAAAAGTATACACTGAGACAGATTTGCAGCGATCTACTGTCCACACGTTCTAAATTGTCTGCGCAGATGTGATTTGAACCCACAGATTTGAGCAATTTCGCTCAAACCTCCAACTCCAACTTCCAGGTTTGCGCACATCTCATATCTGCGCAAATGTGCTGTCCACATGCAACGATTTGCAAGGTGTGCGCAGACATTTGCGCAGACAAGTCGTAGCGTGTGGACCCGGCTTAACACCTGCATGCACTGTGCTTCATGAAGAAACACTCTTTGAAAAAAATGAGTCACAATTTCTTACATTTCCATGTAGTTTGTTTACATTTCTTGACAGCTTGCTCTCGTCCAAATTCATTCTTCATTTTTACGTAGCATCCCTACACCTGTGACTTGCTGCTCCCATGTTCACAAGAGCACAATCTGCAGGCAGTTCAGTAGCTACGGTGAGAGATTTCTCAGGGGCATCGGCATCTTCTGTATGGTGTAGTCTCAAAGTCACTTCCTCTTTGAATTCTGTGATTGATATGATCTTGTTGTTGATGTATCGGTAAATCACAAAAACATTTATCAGTGCTGAGTCTGTCAACAGTTCAATTCCAAGCTTCCTGTACAATTTCACACCCCGCCTTAGACAATATAGGACTTAATTTGGTGAGAGAGATCTATAAATTACTGATTATAGTCAGTCATCATTGCTGGTTTTTTCTTTGTGCCCCTCTTGGTTTGAACTTCAGCTTCTTCCTCTCCATGAACAGTACTCATCATCAACACATTCCTCTTATTTTTCCATTTCAGTAGTATCTTCATCTTCTTCACTTATGTCCATAACTTCATCTAAAAGCTTCTGTACATGCCTTTGTTCATTTACATAACTTATACGAGAGACTTTCTCCTGCTACAATATCACTGTGTTACGGAGCAAACAACACTGAATATTTAACTAAATTGCAATATTTTCAGCTTATTTGTACTTAAATAACTTACTTCAAGCAAACTAAAGCAGAATATGGAAAAAAAGTAAATGGTCCCTGGGGGTCGGTAACCCAAGTATACCTTTGGCAGCCAAAATGTTAATATAGTTATTGTTAAACAGAATGGACTAAGACAAAATATTAAATGTATACAGCATATTTTAGTACAGTAGAACAGTATTGGGCATATGATTTGTTGTGGGGATGTGACAGGTGACAGCAGGAAGGTGGTGAGGGGGTGGGGGGTTGGAAGGCAGATGGTGCGGGAAAGGGCGGACCGCTGGAATGGTCAGGCATTGCCGTTCTTTGTGCGCCTGCAAAACAAATAGCGAGAAAGCGAGCCCCCACTCTATCTACACCATTACGTCGCAAAAGGAAATTACAAGGTGTTTTACAAACTTATACCGACCCTTCCACCGTGCACCTCATAAATCACAGATGACATACTGCGCAGACACACCTGGAGAGTGCGCGTTTTCCACAAAATGCGTTGCGCCAGGAAACAGGCATGTTTATTGTCCACAAATACGTTAATGTTTGTTTGTAAATCTTATGGGACTTAACTATGGGGTCATCAGTCCCTAAACTTACAAACTACTTATGAACTAGGACGCCACAAATATCCATGCCAGAGGGGGGATTCGAACCCCCGACTGTAGTGGCCGTGCAGACCGTGACTGAAGCATCTCAGTCCCCTCGGCCACCGCGGCCGGCAATGCGTTAATACCGAACAGAATGTACATACTTCCCCACACTACCTTGCAATGGTAGGCGGGAAATGGATTCGGCATTCTGTGTCTTTTTTCTGGGAACGGCGCCTTCCCATACCATAAGAACTATTCGCTCTTCAATTTCACTGTGTTTTAAAGTAATGGTGAGAATTCAGCACTTCACACAATCTTTTAAGGTACGTTTCTACCCGCACACTATTTGTTAATTCTGCCATTTAAAGGTTTAATTACATTCACGGATCAGAAGTTTCATGTAATAATTACTTTGTCCCAATAGTGAATTTTACATCAAGACGCTGCCCTCTAACCCACTGTCACGATAATAAGCAAAGATATCGACTTAGTTATTTTACTTATTACTTTTTCCTGGTCAGACACTAAGATATACTTCAAGAAGCCTGGTAGGGACACGGCTCAATCCAAAGTGTTTCATCAAACAAAATCCGGCAACTTACTTTTGCTGAAATCATCCTACACGAATATTTCCCCCATTTTCCTTCTTTGACTGGGAGGTCAACGAAATGAGATTATAGCACAGTAGTTTAGTGAGAGTGAGTTGTCGGAACTGCTGTCACCACTGACGAAAAATATCCCATGGTCCAACTCTATCTCTAGCCCTCTGCAAAATTTCGTCCAAATCACCTAGTAATTTTTGCGTGAAAGCATAACAAACAAACTTTCACAATTATATTAGAGAGTATGATTAAATATTATCTGCTGCGTGACACATAAGAATTTACTTAGTAGTATTTAGGTTTGCCTTATTATGTCTTCCAGTGGGCGGTAAGGAGCTGATGATGAAGTAGTTTTGCATCTGTACAGTATTAGTGTAAAAAGGACCCCAATGTCATTTTTGCCCTGGGGCCCTTGGTGACATAGCTACGCCACTGTCTGTGAACAGTGTTAGAGAGCTGATCAGATTGTCTACTGAATCGTTTATAAAGATAAGGAACAGTAGGGGCTCTATAACACTTCCCTGGGGCAGCCAGATTTGAGATTTCACTTCAATTTTACACAATGACTTTATATCAGTTACTGTGTAATTTATGACAAGATTTCACAAATCCAGTCGCACAACCGAGAAGATTGATTAAAAGTCGATTTTGATGTACAGTATCAAAGCCTTTTGGAAGTCTAAAATATGTTGAACAGATAAGAGACCCCTTGTCGATAGCACTAATCACTTAAAGTGAGTCAAGCTGAATCCATGTTGACTATCAAAAGCTCGTTCTCTTCAAGGTTGTGCCTAATGTTTGAACAAAGTATATTATCCAAAACCTTGCTGCAAATCGACGTTAAAGGTAAGAGCCTGTAATTTTGTGGATCACTCCTAATGCCTTTTTTTAATATTGTAGTGACCTGAGTAACTTTACAGTTTTTAGTACGGATCTTTCACAGAGTGAGTGGTCATATATGATAGCTAGGTACAGAGCTATTGCATCAGCATACTCTGACAAGTACCTATCTGATTTGTACACAATCTGTACTGGAAGACATTCTTTTTATAGTGATTTAAGTTGCTTCTAAAGTACACATGCTGGAAGCTGTTCTTGATTCGAATTCAGGAGGATTTACTTCGTCTTCTAGTGAAAGAATTTCAGAAACTTGTGTTTAGCAACACTAGCTACACTGTTATCAGTAGCACCACCACTGCTGTCGAATAGTGAAGGTATTGATTGTGTTTTTCCACTAGTGTACTTCATGCAAGATAGGATTTTCTACCAAATTACGAGACAGTTTCGTCGTGGAGACTATTACATCGTTCTCTCATTGAAGTTTATTTGGAACACATCTCTCACTTGCTGTCGATATTATTTTTTCAAAAGCCAAAGACTCTCTCTCATTTATCAAAGCATGAAGCAAATTATTATCTGCTATTTTGAAGGTAGAAAGATAATTTCTGATGGCCAAAGTAAGGAAGATATCAAATGCAGAATGGCTATGGGAAGAAAAGCATTTCTGCAGAAGTGACAGTTGACATCCAATATTAGTTTAAATATTGAAAGCATTTGTCTGGAGTGTAGCATTGTTTGCGAGTGAAATTTGAACGATAAGGAGTTTAGACAAAAAGATGATAGAAGCTTTTGAAATGTGGTGCTATACACAAATGATGAAGATTAGATGGGTAGATCATGTAACTAATAAGGAGATGCTCAAGAGAATTGGGGAGAAAAGGAGTTTCTGGCATATCTTGAATAAGAGACGGGATAGGTTGTTGGGACACATTTTGACACATCAAGAAATCGTCAACTTAGTATTAGAAGAAAGTGTATGGGATAAAAATCGTAGAGGGAACCTGAGGGACGAATACAACAACCAGATTCAAAAGGATGTAGGTTGCTGTTCATATTCTCATTTGAAGAGGCTTGCACAGAACAGGGTAGCATGGAGACCTGCATCAAAGCAGTCTGCGGACTGAAGACCACAACAACATGTTTTTTGTTTAATTTAGTGAATTTGGGATTTCTTATATTTGGTCTTGCTATGACAACTCTGTGTTCATTAATCCATGTAACGGTCTTTATTAGTTAAGGATTATTTTGTTGCTGGGAGGTCAGTTTCACAACCTTACACTATTATAGTGTTTCATGAATTAATTGCTCAAAATAGCTTTCAGAGAATATAGTCCATACAATTTCAGAAGTTTATTTTTGCCTCCAGTTTTAGCACGAATTTTTTTATCGAGGATAAATTAAAAGTCATCGCCTACTGCATGAGAATGGCCATGCTCTCTAAGGGTCCTTGCTGTGTGTGTTTGGTTTCTCCCCTTAGGAGGTTCAAGTCGTCCCTTGTGCATGGGTGTGTGTGTGTTGTCCTTAGCAAAAGTTAGTTTAAGTAGTTTGTAAATCTAGGGACTGATGAGGACTGCAGTTTGGTCCCATAACTTTACAAAAATTAGAACATTTGAAAGTCATCAGCAATTATCATTTTATGCTTGGGTACATGTTTGAAATTTGATTCAAGCTGTCTTTGAACAATTAAGTAATTGTCTCTTTTGAGTCATGGTGTCAGTAAAAAGAAGCAATTATTAATTTATTCTGGTTGTTTAGTATAACCTCTACCCACATCAACTGACAGGAACTATCTACATGAATTTGCCCTTTTCTAAGGAATTAGACTAAACGTATCTCTGCATTTAGCCAGCTTTTGCTACCTATAATGATTTGTGTTTCAGTTCTTTCTATTAGCGCTTGGAACTCTGGTACTTTCCTTGCACAGCTATGATAGTTTACAATCAATTGTTTCTATATCTTCATTTGTCCTATGTGTGATCTGCACCCTATAAGACTGAAACCCTTTATGTGTGTTCCTGAGACCCTTTAATCTTAAGAACCTCCCAGTTCATAACACACAACTCCTACTACCCATATAGCAGTTTATGTAGTGGATGCCTGACCTATTCATCAGAAGCACACCACACTATGGCACAAGTCGAGGAATCCGCAGCCTAAATGGCTGGAGAACAGACTGAGCATTTGATAAAGACATTCCACTCAGCTCTGTACCAGAGGTCTGTAGTCGGCCCTTTTAACTACACAGCATATGGTGACCTCAGCTTTCACATTGCAGTCAAGATTGGCAGACTTCACCGTTTCAGATAGCCGCCCAAAACTGAAGAGCATTTCTCTGATTCAAATTGACACATGTCCTTGGTACCTACATGAGGCATTACCTGAAGTTGGCTCTGCCCTGTGGTCTTCAGGATAATTGTAAGCACTCGTTCAACAACTAGAATGACTGCTTCTGGTATGCACATGGAATGGACATTGGAATTCTTCCCCTCCTGAGCAACCATATCTTTAAGTGGCCCCTTACCCATCTAATGTTGGAGCTCTCAACTGTAATTAATGCCAGGCTCTTTCATTTCCTGAATCTTTCAGGCTGTAAGGTGACCTCAGGAACAGTGTACAGCTCCTCAAACCTCATTTGTAGTCTTTTGCTGCCAGCTACGCCATGAGGCGCCATCACCCTCTGTCAGTGTCAGTACAAGCAGTAACAGGACTGGCCATAGTCGAGAGCAGATTGTAGAACACATTGGACGTTCTGGACGTTCGCTACATCCCGACAACCAGCCCACAAGAACAGTGTCCATTAACTGCAGCCTCCAGCTAAGTAATTGAAGTTATCAACATTTGTAGCTGAGTGTGAAGTCTTATAGTCTGATCTACTCAGTTTGCATCCATACACAACATTCACAGTCCGTATCCATAACTACAACACATAGACAAATGAACGAATGTAAAGATGCACTGTCGAATTCTACAGTAAGTAACTAACATAAACGTGATAATGCGCCAAGAAGGTACTTTATCGTGCAGTAGTCTAAAACAGGACATCGAAATTACTAAAATAAAGGTCAAAGTAAAGGTGGTGTAAATACACAGCTATTAGACGATATTCTGCTTTAAAAATTGCGAGACAGAGCCTACTACATGCAAAAACAATCAACTAAATTGCGCATTTAAACTGCAGAGCGAACACGAAAATAGCTCGCTGGGACCTACCTTTTATGTGCTGTCGTTGGTGCCTGATAAAGAGCCGCTGTCAAACTTTTGAACTTGCAGTTAGTGGTTTTCCCGAGTGTGACATCAATTTAAGAGGATGGTAAATCTCCAAAGTAGAAAATTCAGAGCTTGGATCTCTCCAGTTTCTTCTTTATGCCAATGGCGTCAGTAAGCACATTCAAATGAACATAGATTGCCATTCTTATTCTCAGATGAAGAGGCTTGCACAGGACAGGGTAGCATGGAGAGCTCCATCAAACCAGTATACGGACTGAAGACCACAACAACAACAATGGCGTGGGAAAAACTATTGTACGGAGTCTGCAAGTAACATGTGTGCTTGCTGTAAAAATAAAATGAAAATGAATTTAAGAAAGAAAAAGAACAGAATATTTTATCTGATACCTTAGCAATGTAGGATCCCTTTATGAGTTTCATGACTGGTAGTACACTTCAATCAATGAGCACAATATGTATGTGTGTTTCGATTTCTCCCATGTAATACACCTTCTGAGGAGGTCAAATGCCATATTAATCGATCAGTGCCTTATAACAGTGTATTATACACCATTTCCTAGCCATATTAAAAAGCAAACACCTGCAGGTTCCAATGAAGTGTTAATATCCAAAATAAGCTTTTAGGATCAATGCGTAAAGCAAAACTATGAAACACCACAAACCAATGTTCACCTAGGAATAATTAAACAATTTTCTGACAGTATTTATTTTTATGTTTCATCAATATTAAATAAAGTCAAGGCGTTGTTAGCTTGAGACAAAACATACTTAATAATGATGCCTGCAACAAGAGGAATATTTAAATACCAAACACTCGACTGTGTGGTTCAAAAAAATTTTTTCCAGTACCTAATGCAGGCACTGAGTGAAATAACCATGCAGATCTCCTTATGCTTCCATAGCAATAAATACACTGACCAAAGGCCAACTGTATCTGTAACTGTATTCAGTTTGTGAGATCACTGCTATTCAAATGGGCCTTATGTGGAGCACTATTAATTATTACCATAACTAGAGGTTAAATGTGAGAATATCATCACAAACATTACTGATCATTGCTATGATGACGCTGTTGTACCCACAAATTGGCGGATCACTGAGTCAGAGAGAAAGAGAGAGAGAGAGCGAGAGAGACTGAGAGCATATGGTGATTAGCAAGCTTGCCTAAGGTAAACATTCGCCAGGGTCTACAGTTGCAGCCTTGCGGTATAAGCGAGCAGATGGACATTGATGAGACAGCATTAAGCGCAAACAGTGACGTACCCTGCTGTTGCATCAATGAGTTTTGTGAGAGGGAGCGCCATGCCTTTGAGAAAGAGAGAGGGAGGCACTATGAAGTAACCAAGCTGTTGATAGTTAACGATTACTGCCTAGTAGTACGATTCTGACTCGGACAGCGAGCATGAACGACACTAGAATCTACAATTTTAGAATACATTTGTGGAGAAACAGCAATCGTTAATAAAATTATATTTTTAAAACACAGTCTAGATCACAAGATAGTTTTTATTGTTCTTAGGCAACCGGTTTCAGTCTGCTTGTGAGACCATCTTCAGGCCGACTGCAATACAATAATGTTACAAATATTAAGAAGGATGTAGAGAAGATGATATTATGGCAATAAACAGTAAAATAATTACAATGTATAATGTTATACCCATGACAGCCGATTGTGGGCAGGTCAGGAACCATTGGCCGTGGAAATCAACTGGGGAATACTGAAGCAACGATCGAGCTTATACAGGGTGGAACACCTAACACTTACACCGCAAATATTGCGGAAACGGAATTTGGGATTGATGTGCGGTTTTCACAGAAGGGATTGCTAGACAAGAACTCGTATTGTTATCCAATAAACAGTTTGCAAAAATTACTAGAAAGTGTATTATTTATGCACACATACAATTTTTCAAATGGAACAATGATTGTTTCTATCATGCACTGGAATTTTTGACACAAGCTGTGTACAAAAAATTTTGACTGACATTTTTGAAACGTTTAGTTTGGCAGCTATAACCATTCAAAGTTTTGGGGGCAGAAGCTACGACAGCATAGTTAACTGGCTGGTGATCATGATACAGTGGGCCATGCCCCAGGGGCTAGCCACTGGTCCAGTCAGTTACACTATCGCAGCCTCCGCCTCCGAAACTTTGAACGGTTGTAGCTGCCAAAATAAACGTGACAAAAATGTCATTCAAATTACTTTGTACATAGCTGGTGTCAAAAATTCCAGTGCATGATAGAAACAACCATTGTTCCATTAAGAAAAACTGTACGTTTGCAAAAAAAAAAAAAAAAAAAAAAAAAAAAAAAAAAAAAAAAAATACAGTGTCTAAGTAATATTACAACATGTTTGTTGGCTCAGAATATGAGCCCATGACTACCAATCCATTCTGTGAAAACCGCACATCTCGCACTTTCCGTTTCCACAATATTTGTGGTGTAAGTGTTAGATGATTCACCCTGTATATGGTCTGTCCCCCCCCCCCCACTCCTCCCACATGCGGCATTACATTATTGAGAATCAATCATGTACTTATTAATGTTGTTATTGTCTTACAGCAGGCATGGCCAACATTCCCCCCATCACTGCAATGCCTGCAGCATGTGTGGGAGTGAGATGGCTATATGCCAAACACTGCAAGGGGGAAACGAAGGTAGGCATTTTTTGCAACACAGTGAGGCTACTAAGTGGAGATGGCAATGTTGTAAAGTACTTTTATGATTGGGATTTCAGCACTAATATAGATTTGCTACCTTTTTTATTCGCCAAAGCAATAACTTTATTCTTTAAGGAAATAAGCACATTACTCGTTATTCATGTAATTAGCAGAAATACTTATCTTTCTTGAAAAACAAAACCATTGCATTAAGCTATTTAACATATTTAGAAATCTTTATTGAATTTCTTAAAGAGAAATGATAATTTTCGACACCTCAAGCTCAAAACAACAGAAATATTACGTAACGTAAATTATCACAATGAAAAATAATGAAGTGTAGAATTATATCATCATTTTGTATATATCTAACACATACAATAAAAGAATTGCAAATTCTTTTTAAACTTATAATTATATCAATGGTGTGAACTGTGCTGTCAAAATATAATAATTGCAAATAATAAAGTGCACAAAACATATCATTTGAAAGTATTTAAAAGCATGAAACTATGGAAAAACGTATGACAAAAGAGCACTCCAAGACACTGTGCGAAAAACGTAAGTATATACACTTATTAAAATAACTTAAACCTCACTTAATAATTATATAACTATGTACAAAGTGTTGTCCGTACTGCAAGTAACTTGAAAATGTCAAAATTAATTTAAATAACCATAGCACCGTCCTTCTCTTCCTGCTCGCCACTCTGCACCATATGCCGTTGCACACAGTGCGTGGGTCAGGGGGACGGCAAAGGTGACCGTGCCTGCGGGCGGGGCCAAGGGCGCGGCGAGGGCGCCTGTGCCTCCGGGGTGGTGTACGGCCAAGCCTGTCTAACAGGCTACAGTTATAATATTAAAAAAAGGGGCTAAATATACAAGATTGTACAGATTATTACAATCTTTAAGATTGGTAACAATTCAGAGTAAAACGTTTTATATAAAGATTAAAAATACTCGGTTTTATCAGATTTGTTAGCTAGCTGGGCACATTGGTGCCAGAGACAGTAATATTTCATTGCTATTGTAATGAATTGTGGTGTATCGATCGTTGCACGCCAGCAATGCTAGTCGCAGCGCTCGTACCAAGGGACGATGCGGTCATGATCTGAAGAGAATAATTTGGTCTAGAGCATTGATAATGAACATAGGTCCATACTCTATCTGCTGAGTACACTGGGTAATGGCCTTGAGATACTGTTACAGCCTCTCTGGATCCAGCTGACCACGCTGCTGAGATGACTTCACAGCCACCGACGAGCTTCTGGGTGCACAGCACTCAGTGACAAAGACACCAATACAGCCTGTTAGGCCATCATCTCTTCCTGCCATTGCATGGACAAGTGAGCCTTGATGGTCCATACATTCAGACCCAGCACCAGCTGAGTGTGGTGAATGGGCATGGGTTAACGACAAACATTGAACATCTTAACTACCAGCCACTTGACTCCGAATACTGGGATAGCCATTGAGCAGCCTGGGAAAGACTCTTGAGGCATAAACGGTAGTCGCACCTCGGACACACACCTCCTGGGTGTCAAGACTACAGCAGCTGCTGGGTCGATCGACACCTCTGGCGGCACTGCTGAAGAACTTATTTTTATGAAGATCAAGCAATAAATGACTGTGGACGACTACGACCTGCTCTCTCAACCCCAGGCCATCTTGATGGGTAGTGGCAAGGGCCTTATAAGTGGTATTGAAAGCCTTGGCCATAACAAGTGGTGTCAGAAATAAAAACTCAGCGTCGGAAACTATCACAAGTTGTGATAGAAGTGACCAGACGGTCGTTTCTGTAGGAGCAGACAGCCAGAACAGACACTGAGTGGTGAAAGTGCAAGCAACTATGTTTCTTTATTTCTGACAATTCATGTTAGAATGCAGTGATAGCATTAACAGATCTGAATCATTGAAGAGACCTAGTGAAGCTATCATAATTTTGGGGCAACAGGGCTCATGTAAATTTGGAACTGTCAAGGTGTACAGTTTGCAATCTAATGGGTCTTGTCGCTCCATGTGATATATTTGTTCAAATCAAATGTTCAAATGTTTGTAAATTTATCGGACCAAACTGCGTGGTCATCAGTCCGTAGCTTACAAACTACGTAAACCTAGGTAAACTAACCTAAGGACAAACACACGCACCCATGCCCCAGGGAGGACTCGAACCTCCACGGCGAGCAACCGCGTGAGATATATTTGTGCCAGCTATGTGCAGTATTTGTGGAAAATAGGGACAGGTGACAGTGAAGTATGGGGGGGGGTATAAATGGGTTATAATAAGATGCATTAATAAGTAGCTTGGCAGTTTAAAAGTAGAGGTGTACTATACGCAAGTTTTCCCATCACTTCGGCTGTTTCATGATCATAGTAAATAATGACTCAAGTACATCAATAAAATAATGACTCAAAAATTTTCAACATGACAATTTATTAATTCAATGACTGTCCCAACTAATGAATAGTCCTACGAAGAACCATTTTTTCAATTAATTTTATATATTATTGTAAAATAGTTATTAATTTTACAGTATAATATGCAGGAACAAAATTCCACAGGATACTGTGTGATGGAACCAATTTCAGTTTTATGTGTAACAAATACCAAAATTGAATCATTTCATTCCTTTCCATGATGACAAGTACAGCAAAATAAATCCAGTAGAATGCAGTCCCTTTTACAATAGAGAGAGCTTTCTATTCGAAATATCGAATCATTTACTTCATGTAATATGTGCAACAAAGCTCAAACAGAATACAGGCAAAATGTCACAATGGATTTCAAAAATTGGAATTCATACACATATGTCTATTTGTAATGAGGAACACATTATTATGAGAACACTTTCTGTTTTGAATGGGACGAGACTATGAAGACTGTATACTCCAACCAGGATAAAGAAAGCAATTCCGGATCTGAGACATTTCCCAACCAAGGAAAAATTTGATGATGCGGTTCCCAATTCAACTTCACCTCTGTTCGTCAATGGTATGGCAAGTTACCTTGTTGACCCACCCAGTTCAGGTTATTAACAATAAAACTGGGCTTTATTACGATGCACTTTTGGCAACGCTAATATAATTACAAATAACGCTTTAATATCTCTTCTGGGACAGAAAATGAATACATGAATTTGTTGAGGAGGCCATTCACTATTTCTTTGCTCTTTTAAGTTTTCTATATATTTCGCGCCGTTTCCGAAATATTTGCAGAAATAATGGCGGTTTTATGATGCCTGTGTGTCTGTCTGTAATGTGTTTCCACTATTTAGATTGCACCCTTCCATTGAACTGATCGGCACCAAATTTTACAGACGTATTTGTTGGCCACCAGAGACCAGAACCTCCCTCTGGCGGCATAAACGGACTCCCCTAGAGGGTGGTACTATGTCATATTTCGGGTGTTATGTGTCGAATCGAAACAAATTTCAAGTAAAAGTTATTCAGGCTTTAATATCAAGTAACCTTTTTTTTTTAATTTTTTCGATATTTTGACTCTGAAATTATGTACACACATAGAAATATATAATTCGTCAACTGGCTCTACTATCATATTCCATTACTGTAAGTTTGAAGAATGAATTGAAGATGTTATTATATGTATGGTTGAGTACATCACAGAATAACATATGACTAATTAATAAACATGGCTCATTATTATTTCAATAGGTTTCGTTATTTCTGGATGCGACCCCCAATACATGAATTTTTGCCATTATCGAATTTCTTTAAGGCCTTTCAAATTGGACTAAGATAAAAGATGTAAAAATAAAAATAGCACAGGCCTGTTTCTCGGCCTACTTTTGCAAACGTATAGGACAAAAATAATAAAAATATACATTTAAAGATATAAAATAATATGCATTATATTTTTTAAAAACTATGTAATACAACCAACCGGTTGCGTTAATTTTATTGTGCTTGACAACGTTAGATTAGATTAGTACTTGTTCCATAGATCATGAATACCACACTTCATAATGATGTGGAACATGTCAGTGTAATGAAAGGTGTCTTTATAAATTATTATTTTGTTCTAAATATTAGCTGACACCATTTTTATTTATTTATTATTCAGATTTAGTAATGTATATATAAAATTCATGTATAGTGTAGAAGGAGATGCCATTCAGAAATTCCTTTTATTTATCTTGAAATGCTAGTTGGCCATCTGTTAGGGTTTTGATGCTGTTTGGTAGGTGACCAAAGACTTTTGTGGCAGCATAATTCACCCCTTTCTGTGCCAAAGCTGGATTTAACGTTGAATACTGAAGATCATTCTTTCTCCTAGTGTTGTATTTATGTGCAGTGCTATTGCTTTTCAATTCGGTGGCCTCGGTAAGTACAAAGTTCATAAGTGAGTGTATGTAGTGTCCCTAGATCTTTAAATAAGTGTTTGCAGGATGATCTTGGATGGGCTCTTGCAATTATTCTTATACTCTTTTGTACAATGAATACTTTTTTACTCAACGATGAATTACCCCAGAAAATGATGCCACACGAAATCAGAGAATGAAAATAGGCTTAGTAAGCTAATTTACTGAGATGTATATCACAAAAATTTGCAATTCCCTTAATAACAGAAGTAGCTGAACTCAAACGTTGCAGCAGGTCTTCAATGTGTTTTTTCCAGTTCAACCCCTCATCAATGCATACACCTAAGAATTTTGAATATTCTACCTTTGTTACAGATTTATCTTCAAAGTCTATATTTATTAATGGTGTCAACCCATTTACTGTATGGAACTGTATGTACTGTGTTTTATCAAAATTTAATGAGAGTCCATTTGCTGAGAAGCAATTAATGATTTTCTAAAAGACATCGTTTACAATTTCTTCAGTAAGTTCATTCTCTGTGAGGTGTGATAACTATACTTGTATCATCAGCAAAAAGAACCATCTCTTCATCTGCATGACTAGAGAATGGCAAGTAATTAATATATATTAAGAACAGCCAAGGGGCCAAGACCGAACCTTGTGGCACTCCATTTTTGATTATTCCCCAGTTTGAGGAATCAGCTGTTGTTTGCATATTATGTGAAGTACTTATCTCAACTTTCTGCACTCTTCCTGTTAGGTATCATTTAAACCATTTGTACAATGTCCCATTCATATCACAATACTTTAATTTATTTAGAAGAATTCCACGATTTACCCAATCAATAGCCTTGGAGAGATCACGAAAAATCTCAACAGGCGATGTCCGGTTATTCAGAGCATTTAATATTTCATTGGTGAAAGTATATAGCATTTTTTGCTGAAAAGCCTTTCTCAAAACCAAACTGACATTTTGTTAGAATTTTATGTTTAACTATGTGTGAAACTACTCTATAATACATTACTTTTTCAAGAATTTTGGATAAGGCTGTCAGAAGTGCGATTGGGCGGTAGTTGTTGACATCAGATGTATCCCCTGTTTTGTGCAGTGGTTTATCAATTGCATATTTCAGTCTATCAGGCCGGCCGCGGTGCCCGAGGTGACTGAGGCGCTCCAGTCATGGTCAGCATGGCCACTACGGTCGGCGGTTCGAATCCCCCCTCGGGCATGGATATTTGTGCTGTCCTAGTTCGTAAGTAGTTCATAAGTAGTTTGTAAGTTTAGGGACTGATGACCCCGGAGTTAAGTCCCATAAGCTTAACAAACATTTGAACATTTGATTTAGTCTATCAGGAAATACACCCTGCTTCAGAGAACTATTACATATGTGGCTAAGAATGCTACTTATTTCATGAGAACAATCTTTTATTACCCTGATGGAAATACCATCAATTCCATGAGGTTTTACTATTATTTTCTTAATTTCAGAAGGAGAGGTGGGTGGAATTTCTATCGTATCAAATTTTGTGGTACGACCTTTTCCATTAACTGCCTAGCATCTTTTAATGAACATTTGGATCCTATTTTCTCCACAAAATTTAAAAAATAATTATTAAAAATGTTTTCAAATTCTGGCTTGTTAGTTGTAACATTTTCATTCACTTTGATGCTAATGCTGTCTCCATGTGCTCTTGGTTGCCCTGTCTCCCTGGTAATAATATTCCAAATTGTTTTAATTTTGTTGTCAGAAGTACTAATCTCAGACATGATGAACATGCTTCTAGACTTTTTAATAACTTTTCTTAAAGTAGCAGAGTAGTTTTTATAATATTTTACTGTTTCTGGGTCATTACTCTTTCTTGCTGTTAGATACAGTTCCCTTTTCCAGTTACAAGATATTCTTATTCCTTTAGTAAGCCGTGGTTCCTTGCTTGGTTTCTTATCATTATATTTAACTATTTTCTTGGGGAAATAATTTTCAAATACTCTTACAAATGTGTCATGAAATAAGTTGTATTTTAAATTAGCATCAGCTTCCTTGTACCCCTCATTCCAGTTAACAGCTGAAGACTTTCCCTGAAATTTCTAATTGTTGAATTGTTCCTTTCCACTAAGGGTAAAAAACAAATAAAACTTCATATGAAAAATATCATGTTAAGATTAAATAATACAAGCAAGATTGCTATGGTTGACTGGAGTAAAATAAAACATTACATCGTTAAAAAATAAAACAAACAAAAATGAAAACACCTTTGTTGTCTGAGGGACACGAAGGAACTCATCGAACTTCCAACTTCCGTTGCTGCGGATTTTATTTTTCACATAGCTCAGAATACACACAATTCGATCTGAGTTTGCGCAGGCATATCGTAGCATATTGACCGTCCTTAAACCTCAAGGAGTTAAACCTCAAAAACTTTGGGCGTCATTTTCATATCTTTGGTCTGTTTTTTTACAAATAATTACCATCTCTGGAACACATGGTGGTGTGTTATGTATACATAACATATGCAATTATAGTGTTATTGTTTGTGAAATAAGTGGGCATAACAGTGACAACATTTGTTATAAAATATGGTAAATATTCTTGGCGTATGCCAAAAATGTTATTTCTGAATCTGTTAAGTTACGTTTGATTCTAGACTTGTCAGGTGTCATGCGTATAATTTTAGTTTCTTTAAACAATCAATAGATTTTAATGTTCTGAGAGTGATTGTGTTACTACATTACAATTTTTACAACGTTTGATTTGCTCGGCAGTATACGTGCAGAAAGCATGTTAATGGCCGTCTGAATTTTGGGTATTAATCTGTGAGAAGTCTAGTAATAGTCGAGTGAGATTAAATTAAAATAAATTGTTTGTTTACTATCCTGATTTGCCGCAATAACTGGTTTGACATGTTAAATTTAACTGATGGACGTGGTGTTCCAGAAATAAATATTTAACTGAAAATTTTTTTGGAAACATTGTATGCCTAACATTTACAATGGATTGTATATACTTACATTTTTTTCTATTTTTAATTAAAGACATTACCACCGAATAAATAAATGAATGTAGAATTTAAGTTATATAGTGAAGTAATATGTAAAATTTTACGGTATAACTGTAGTCTGGGATACCACTCGTCTGCTTTGACCCATGACGGCATCAAGATGTCGGAAAAACAGTATATGGGATATGTTAATACTTCTGTATTGTAGATACCAATAATCTGTAGTTGTTATAGATAACAGAATATACCATCGATCACAGGTCTTAGCCCAAATATTCGCGTCTTCGGCACTCGCACACGGGGGGGGGGAGGGGGGGGGGTGCAGTGGGTTGACCTACACCTAACCATCAAAGACAAGATACAGATCACTTTTTAAACACAAACTATAAATCTGTTGTTTGTAAACGAACTATATTCTTTAACTCAACTACCACATAATCACTCACGCCTTCTACAAACACGCACACACCTCAAAACTACCGCTCTGCGATGACGTCACGGGTCAAAGCTGTCGGGCGGTATCCCTGTCTACTGGTGTGCCAATTTTACTTATGGCCCTACATCTTTATTCGGTAAAATTGCAGAGTCTGCTGCCCATATTTTTAGCATGATGCATATGTTGGCAACTGTAAATAGATCATTTCTGGACTGGGGATTCAGGCGCTTCGCGTCCTCACATTCTAAAAAAAAAACTTCTTGTTTAACCTATACCTAACTTTACTTTCACCTAAAATGATCACTGTTTAGTACATATCACAAAATAAATAAAACATATACCTGCTCTATGGTTGTCTGCTGTGGTGTTTCCAACATTTGCAGAGTGTGGGCAACAGACTGCAGCTTAGCCCTTTATTCAATGAATTAGCTCATTTGAGTGTACAGGTATGTCACCCATGACTATTTTCTGATTACAGAAATTCTTATGTTTCAGCCGAAAGCAAAGAAGAAGTTTATTGATCGCAAGAATGCTGTGACTTTCCATCTTGTACACAGAAGCCAGCAAGATCCACTTATAGCTGATGAAACTGCCCCGCAACACGTTCTTGTACCAGCTGCCGAGAAAAAGCGCAAGGTAAGATATGTCTCATTCTGTGTTGGTTGAAAATTGTAGCCAGCATTTTCTGCTATCATCAAATGCTTTTACTTAATACTGTAGAATGTATCATGATAGAAAGCTCCTGTCAACTATTGAACACATTCATGAATATTTAGGCAATTTATGGACTCAGTTCTATTAGTGTTCTTGTAGAATGGATTTTAACTCTGCATTTCAAATATTTCAATTTTGTTCAAAACTGTAGTGACTGGCTGTTTCAAATAGTAGAGGGCATTCTCAATGTAGCCTTTGTTGCAGAGTGTGTGATCTGTTCATCTTCTCCTTCTTTCATTATCCGACTCTCAATTATTAATATTAATGAGCTGATCATTTTCAAGGCCTTCATTTGTAAAAGCAGCATAATCATATTCTTTTAGCCAATACTAGCACACTTGCTGTCATTGAGTTTGAAAATCAGGAACTAAATATTTAGTATATGCCCCCATTAGTATTTGTCAGTTCTTTATCTAGGCAAGGATAAATGTTCTACCATGATTTTAAGTAGGTGTCCCCCCCCCCCCCCCCCTTGTAATTCTTCCCATGTATTAAAGAAGGTTAACTTCCATTTTTTTATGTTAAGGCCTCTCATGGGGTTCAAAAAAAAAAAAAAAAAACCTCTTCTTTTTTTGTCCCGAGAAAGTTGTGGTGTACTTCTACCTGTACTGGTAACATCCTTTAAACAACTCAGTAATCCCTGATCTACTAGTTGGATTATTGTGGTGGCAAAGTTGTAGGAGAGAGTCAAGACATAACTTTTGTCACCTTGTTGAAATTCAGTCTCACAGTGCATAAGTGCTTGGCAGACGAACAACTTACGAGCAGTTGTAAAATAAACAGAGACCAGAAGAAGGGCACTCAAGCGCCCGAAACCGGTCATCAAAAATAAATGATCACAAGCAACTGTTTGCTGCATTTTATTAATTTATAATGTTTATTTGTTAGTTGGTATTTCTGCGTAGCGTATCTTGTGAGGCTCAGGTATGACATTTTTGGTCAATGCCGACGGGTTGTATTTTGGTCTTCAATTATGCGTATGTCACTACTGAAGCCTCTTCACTTGCTCAGCTGGTCATTCCCACGGTGGCTGTTGTGATTTTAAAATGCTCATTGCTGGATCCCATGCTTTACTAAGTTGATACTCGGTGTCCCTGTTAAGCAGATTTATACAGCTGTGAATTTCCACCTTATAGCAAATGTGACGAAATGTAAATCAAGGGGTTGGAATGTGTGCCCTATCATTGGCTCCAGGTACATTGATGATGCAGTGTAAAATGTGTATGGAAAATTCAAGGAGGATCGAAAATAAATTCCATTGATTATCAGCCGAATTCTGTATATTTGTGACTTGAGAACAATTCAGGGTCTGTGTTTCTTTACTGGGGAGATACTATCTTTACCCCTCTGAAAGTGGAAAAATATTTATAGAAAATAAAGATGGTTTAACTTACCAGGCGAAAAGGAACCAGTTCGTCAATACACACATAAATAAAAACACACACACACACAAATGCATAGCTTTCGCAACCCTATGTCGCTTCTTCAGAAAAAGAAGATAGGAATGGGTGAGGAGTCATTCCAATCCCGGGAGAGGAAGGGCGAACCTCGGGGGAAAAGGACAGATAAACAAACACACACACACACATTCTAAGGATCTCCGGAGTTCTGAAAGGCTGGTGTCAGTGAGAAGTATCCAGATAACAAACACTGTCTGCTGTGTCCATTCATGCAAATGGATAGTTTGTTGCTAGTCATTTTCCACGTAGAAGGCTTCACAATGCAGGCTCTGCCCTTAATCGTGTACAACTTCCAGGTTACAGGACTGGAATAAGGCTTTACACCAGGGGCGATTACATGAGTAGGAGCCGGAGTGTGGGGAAGGTGGTTTGGGGATTTCATAGGGATGAACTAATGGGTTATGAAGGGTAGGTGGGCAGTGGAAAGACATTCTTGGTGGATTTGAAAGGATGTCATGAAGGATGTATCTCATTTTGGACAGTGTTTAAGGAAGTCGTATCCCTGCTGAAGTGCCACATTCAGTGTCTGATCCAGTCCCGGAAAGTATCCGGTGAAAAGAGGGGCACTTTTGGTGTCCTCCTGTTGAAGGTTCTGGGTTTTGGGGGGATGAGGAAGTGGCCCTGGCAATTTGTTTCTGTATCATCTGAGGAGGGTAGCTGTACAGTCTGGCTGGTCACTGTGTCCTCGGTGGTGGAGTGGTCAATGCGTCTGCCTAGTAAGCAAGAAATTCCGGGTTCGAATCCCGACCGGGCACAAATTTTCATTCGCCGCACTTCGGTATTCCATCTTAGCAGAGTACAGTGAAAAATATATAATTCAAAATCAAACCTACACAGAAACATGTAAGAGTTTATGTTTTGTATTTGAAATACTTTTCTAGATTTTAAAAGTTTTTCGCTGTCTACAGTTAAAGTTTAATATCAGTTTCAGAGGTTTATTTAGTAATTGTTAAGTCTTTGCTAAACATCTAGTTATGTTGGTGAATAATGCAACCAGACACATATTCTCTTAAAATGTTTTATTTCAATGCCCACTGACTTGCTCACTGCACTCCCATCCTAATGAAGATACTTAGTACAAATCAGATAACTAAAGAAGACTAACTCAAAAGATAAATTAAATCCTTTAATGATTTATCTGTGTTTCATTAGTGACAATAAATGTATCATAAATTAATTGGTTAATTAATTCTTAAATTAAAGAAAAAAATCCATCTCCTCTACTCTCCTTTTTACCCACGTATCTCCTGCCTCATGTGTAATCACAACCGGCAGGTAAAAAGAAAAGGCAATAGAAACACACACAAACCTTTTCTCTTGGCCTTCATTAATACAGAATACACACAATTTATGCAGGGTGACAATTATTGACTACATGAAAGAAACCTAAGGTTGTAACAAACTACAGTGTGCACACACTTTATTCAGTACCAGCTGCCATCAGTGTTACACCTATAGTGCACAAAGGTGCTTTATTTAACTTTCATATATCTTTACTGGTAGTCAATACTTAAATTTCATTAGTGCTTCTGTTTTCAAGGGATTTATTCTCACCTGTTTTGGTATGGAAATTTTCAGTAAGTAACATGACAGATTGGTAGGGATCATTCCTGTTGTGTACAGATTCAGGAGTAGTTGGCCACTGTCCCTAAATAGCTGGAAGCTGTGTTGGTCATGATCAACAGTCTTCAGGCTGGTGTGCCCTCAGCTGTCATTGTCACCCAGGCAGCTGAGGCTATTGTTGGGAAAGACCCTACTTCTGTTGCCTATTGCAATGTCCCAGATCCTTGGTGCCACTGCGTCTATAAGTTTTGGCATCACTGCCAGTTAACATTTGCCAGAAATTGATTGCTCTAAATTACCTCATCATAATTAGTAAATTCTCAACAAGAGAAGTAGTAAGTCAAAAATGTGTGCTCTAACTGGACAGAATATACTGGGAGCCCTGGTGGCATGAGCTGTCCCGAACATGTTAGTCATGTGTGGTATTTATAGCAAAGTAAGAATGCACTTTCCTTCCTTTTCCAGTTTTTTGGAGCTTTAAATAGTGATGGGACACAATAATGTCCTTTTCAGAAGAGTTTATAATTAAAACTGACACAAAAATATTATTTTTGCCACCTTGTTGGTAGTTCAGATTCTGTGTGACATCATGCATCCTATGCTTATTATCTCATCTGAGTGAACATATGTATGTACACCTAACAAGTGTGACATTGCATGACCTTTATTCCAATGTGGTATCTTTCAGTGTGAACCACATTTAGATGAAGACAGTATTATTTTATTAAACTGTGCTTGCTTTTAAATTTTTAGTTTGCACGGCTAGTCTTACTTTTTAAAATGAATACCAGCTATTAAGTATTTTTTTATTTTAATATATTGCCTATATTTGTTCTTTTAAGTAATGGATTTTTATGTCTACCAGGAAGAAGTTGAAAAACGGAAAGAAGAACAGAGAAAATATGGAATTTTCTTTGATGATGACTATGACTACCTACAGCATCTCAAAGAAGTCAGCAATGCTGAATGTGTGTGGGAGCCTGTTACCGAAAAGAAAAAAAGTAAAGAAGAGAAACATCCTCCAAATCAAAAACAGAAAGATGATTTGGAAGAAAGTCGCCCACAAGTAAATTTCTAATCTGTAATCATTTTCTCTTCATTATTCCATTCTTTATCGTGTCTTACTGTTGTATGCTTCACACAGGTCACAAAAATTTACCTTCCCTCGTCGGTTTTTGCATCAGAAGTTGAAGAGGAAATTGGAATGCTCAACAAAGCCGCTCCACAGTCAGGTAATGCCTGGTGAATGCCTCTGCAGTCAGTGCAAGATCAGTCCTGTGCCTGTTATGTAATAGCTGGATGTTCACATTTGTCATAAACTGTACTTATTAGAAAAAAGATGAGTGTTAGAGGTAATTAATCTAGATTGTGAATTTAAGTCATTGAAAAGTTCCTGCAATTTTTAATAGAATAAATTGTTTCAGGTCTCCGGTTAGAATTGGATCCTGATATTGTTGCTGCAATGGATGATGATTTTGATTTTGATGACCCTGAAAATCAGCTGGAAGACAATTTTGTTGAACTTGCAAATGCAGTAGATTCTAATGAGGAAGACGAGTGAGTACATATATGTATATTAAGAAGTACATGGTGGCTGCAGAAATGTTTCATTTTAGCTAGTGACAATCTGTGGTACTTTACACCTTCAACCTCATGAAGCGTAATGTATCAGTTGTTGTGGAAAACCTGACTGTTAGCTACAGATGCAGATTCAATGAAACATTTACCTGACATGTGACCTTTCAATCTGTCATGGTGGCACAGCTGGTCCCTCACCTGTTATAATATTCTGATAGAGCAGTATACAATATTATCATTGTCTGCTTCACTTTTCATAATTATTCAAATATTTTTTAGGCTTACATCTATATAATTACTTTGCCAATCATGTGAAATTGCTTGACAGAGGGTTCATTGGACTGCATTTTTTATCTTTCTCAACTGTTCCATTCTTTAATAGTGTGCGGAAAGAAGGAGCACCTGAATCTTTGTTTTCCATCTAGTTCCTCTTATTTTGTTATGATGATAATGTCTCTCTATGTAGGTGGGTCATAACAAAGTATGTTTGCATTCAGTGGAGAAAGTTGGCGAGAGGAATTTCGCAAGTAGATCTTGCCGCTATGAATGACGTCTTTGTTTTAATGATTTCCACCCCAACTCGTGCATCACCTCCTTGACACTCTCGTCCATATATCACGATAGTGCAAAACAAGCTGCCCTTATCTGAACTTTCTATCTTCCATCAGTCCAACTTGTGAGGGTCCCACAATGCACCGCAATACTCCAAAATAGGACAGACAAGTGTAGTGTAGGCAATTTCTTTAGTAGAACTGTTATGTGTTCTAGCTGTTCTACCAATGAAACATTGCCTTTGGTTCACCTCGCTATGATATTTTGTGTGTGTTCTCTCCAATTAAAGTTGTTTGTAATTATAATTCCTAGGTTCTTAATTGAATTTATGGTCTGTAGGTTTGACTGATTTATCATGTAAATGAAGTTTAATGGATTTCTTTTACTACTCATATGAATGACTTCACACTTAACAACAATGGATGGTCCAGTAACGAATGTTACTAATAATATGTAGATATGGAACAACAAACCGTAAAGACGGACGAGCTGCCGACAGACAGAAATATAAAAGTCACACAAACTCACACACAATTCTAAATTTTCGGCCGTGGCCTTCCTCAGAAAAGGCACACTCATCCACAAATGTCAGCCATATCTGACCGCCCAACACAGTTCGACTCACGGCAAGTGGAAGCGATGGGACGGGGAAGGAGCAGAGAAAGGGAGGGGGGAAGTGGAGAGGAAAGATAAGGGTGGGGATACAAGAAGAGGCGATGTCAAGTGAAAATGAGATGCAATATGAAAAAGGTGTGGGGGGGGGGGGGCACACATGCACACTCCTGCCCATTAAAATTGCTACACCACGAAGATGACATGCCACAGATGCAAAATTTAACCGTCAGGAAGAATATGCTGCAATATGCAAAATATTAGTTTTTCAGAGCATTCATACAAGGTTGGTGCCGGTGGCAATACCTACAACATGTTGTGATGCCTCATGTAAGGAGCAGCAATGCGTACCATCCCGTTCCTGACTTTGATAAAGGTCGGATTGTAGCATATCGTGATTGCGGTTTATTGTATCGCGGCATTGCTGCTCGTGTTGGTCGCAATCCAATGACTGTTAGCAGAATATGGAACCAGTGGGTTCAGGAGGGCAACACAGAACACTGTGCTGGATCCCAACAGCCTTGTAGCAGTCGAGATGACAGGCATCTCATCTGCATCTGTAACAAATCTTGCAGACATGTCTCGAGCCATAAATCAACACATGTGAATGTTTGGAAGATGACAACCATTTGCACAAACAGTTCAATGTTGTTTGCAGCAGCGTGAACTATCAGCTCGGAGACCATGGCTGTGGTTACCCTTGATGCTGCATCACAAACAGGAGTGCCTGCAATGGTGTACGCACCAACAAACCTGGGAGCATGAATGGCAAAACATCATTTTTTTTTTTTTTTTCAGATGAATTCAGGTTCTGTTTACAGCATCATGATGGTCACATCCTTGTTAGCTACATCCCGGTGAATGCACATTGTAAGCATGTATTTGTCAACCCAGTGCGATGGTATCGGGTGCCATTGGTTACACGTCTTGGTCACCTCTTGTTCGTATTGATGGCACTTTGAACAGTGGCTGTTACATTTCAGATGCGTTACGACCAAGCGAGGTGGCACAGTGGTAACACACTGGACTCGCATTCGGGAGAATGGTGGTTCAAATCCAACTCTGGCCATCCAGATTTAGGTTTTCCGTGCTTTCCCTAAATCACTCCAGGCAAATGCCGGGATGGTTCCTTTCAAAAGGGCACGGCCCCTCAGGGGCTCAGCATTAATTTGCTGAGTACGGGCTTGGCAAACCCGGGGTCCTGAGCCGTGGGCTGTGTCGCGCCAACAGTCCGCTACACCGTAAGCTCTGTGCGTGCTTCAACGACCATCGTTCGGCGCGACAGTGGAACGTTGTACGTTTCAGAGTCCGGGGATCTTGGCTTAATCGCCCGGGTCGCAAGGATGGTACAAACCTCTATAAAAAAAACCTCAATCTCAAGGTGTGCTACGTGCCGAGGAGATGCATGGCTGTTGAGGTTGAACAGTCGTTAGCGAGCAACCTCTGGGGAACCTGCCGCACCTCAGTTGTATAAGGCTTACCCAGGCAAGCGGGGCTCTGCCTGGGTGGACCTTTAGATCCCTAGCTGCTCGTGGGAACAACATGAAACAAGCAAAAGAAAACGTTGGTGGACGTATAACCACCGTCTCAAAGCGTGGTAAGTTTTATGCCTCTTCATATGACCCCAAGTCGTTCCCTTCCTTGGCCACGCCCTGGGAGGAACGCAGGGCTGCTGCCATCAATGAGCCATATTCGCCTCGATATTTAGTCTGTACAAGGGTTGATGGGGAATCATTTACGACCGTAAAGCCTCAGTTCTTCGTAGACCATCTAGAGGAGAAGTTTGGAGATGTGGAGTCCCTCTCCAAGATGCGCAATGGCTCTGTGTTGATTCACACCGCATCCCCTGCCCAGTTGCGGGCATTGCTTGCCTGCGATAAGCTGGGAGATATCGCGGTCAACATTGCGCCACATAGGTCCCTCAATCTGGTCCAGGGTATTATTTTTCACCGGGATCTCCTCTTACAATCTGATGAGGAGCTGCGCACCAACCTCGAGCGGCGAGGTGTTCACTTCGTCCGGTGCATCCATCGTGGGTCGAAAGATAATAGGGTTGCCACCGGTGCCTTCATCGTAGCCTTTGAAGGCGATACACTGCCAGAGAAGGTGAAGGTGATGTGCTACCGGGTTGATGTAAAACCCTACATCCCTCCTCCTATGAGATGCTTCCAGTGCTGGAAGTTTGGGCATATGTCGTCCCGTTGCCCTTCCAGCGCCACTTGCCGGGATTGTGGACGTCCAGCCCACCCGGACGCCCCATGTACTCCGCCGCCCATCTGCGTGAACTGTGGCCAGGAGCATCCTGCCTGCTCATCACAATGCCCTATGCTCCGGAAAGAAAGGAAAATCATTGAATATAAGACCTTGGACCAGTTGACCTATACTGAGGCAAAAAAGAAATTTGAGCGCTTACACCCGGTGGCCATGACAACGTCTTTTGCGGCAATTGCATCATCATCTTCATCATCTGTGGCGACACCCATCTTGTCTGCTCATTCTTTTTCTGTAGGCCCCCAGGGCCGCAAACCTACATCTGCCCCCAAGGTGGTTGGGGGCCACCTTCCTTCTTCTGCTCCCCAGGTAACTGCCTCGGGAGCAACCTCCACCCTTCTGCCGGAGACACAACAACCCACTCCGGCACCCCTCGTTCGGAAGGGGTCCCTTGGGACACTCCCTTCCGAGGGTTCCGCCCGTGTCACTTCTGACACACGCCAGCAGCAGGCAAAACCGAAGGCTGCTGGACGCAGGGCCTCATGCTCCTCCTCAGTCCCTGAGGTTGAGTCTGAGAAGCCAGCCCTGCCGGCGAAGCCCCCGAGGGGCAAGAAGGACCGGAGGAAAAAGGTTGAAAACAACGACGTGAAGGATACCACGGTGGCTCCCGAGCCACCTCACCACTCCACCTCGACTTCTGGGGACGAGGTGGAAATTCTAGCGTCCCCAGACGACCTCGCCATCGGGGACATCACAGAAATTATGGATACTGAGCCAGAACAAAGGCAGACAGCGGATTTGAGTGACGGTGATTTGTAATCTCCATGTCTTCCCAGTTATCAGACAGCATTATCCTCCAGTGGAACTGCGGCGGTTTCTTCCCCCACCTGGCTGAGCTACGACACCTTTTAAGCACAACACCTGCCTTCTGCATTGCCTTACAGGAAACATGGTTTCCAGCAATGCGGACCCCAGCCCTTCGTGGCTACAGGGGATATTACTGTAACCGTAGCTCATATAACAGGGTCTCAGGTGGTGTATGTGTGTATGTCCTTACCTCTGTTCATAGTGAACCTGTGCCCCTTCGTACACCACTAGAAGCAGTGGCTGTCAGGGTAAGGACAACACAAGAGTTTACCGTCTGCAGCCTTTATCTCCCTCCAGATGGTGATATTTCTTTGAATGTTTTGGCTGCACTTATATCGCAACTACCCCCGCCTTTCTTCTTATTGGGCGACTTCAATGCCCATAACCCGTTGTGGGGTAGTACTTCGCTTTCTGGCCGAGGCAGAGTAGTCGAGTCTTTACTTTCTCAACTCGACCTCTGCCTATTAAATACTGGTGCCCCCCACACACTTTAGTGTGGCACATGGCACGTTCTCGGCCATTGATTTATCGATCTGCAGCCACAGCCTTCCACCATCTGTCCACTGGAGAGCCCACGACGATCTGTGTGGCAGTGACCATTTTCCGCTTTTTCTGTCACTCCCACAACGTCAGTCCCCAGAACGCCCCCCCAGGTGGGCTTTAGGCAGGGCTAACTGGGAAGATTACACGTCCACTGCTATTGTTCAACCTCCCCCACTCGATTCCATCGATGTGGTGGTTGAGGGCGTCACTCACACAATTGTTTCTGCTGCAAAAGCTGCAATTCCATGCTCCACATGGTGCCCACGGCGTAAGGCAGTGCCGTGGTGGTCGCCGGAAATAGCTGAGGCTATTAGAGATCGTAGGCGGGCCTTACAGCGCTATAAGCGTCACCCCTCTCAGGAGCATCTCATTGATTTTAAACGGCTTCGCGCTCGTGCTCGCCAGTTAATAAGAAGACGGAAAAAGGAGTGCTGGGAGAGGTACGTTTCCACTATTGGGACGGGCACCTCAGCCTCGCAGGTCTGGAGTAAGATCAGGCGGCTACAGGGATTACGGACACCAGTGGGAATCCCTGGGATCTCCTCAAATGGAGTCGTTTGTACGGACCCGGCCACTATTGCAGAGATGTTTGCTGAGCATTATGCCCACGCCTTTGCCTCTGCACACTATCCACCGGCCTTCCGTACATTGAAGGAGAGGATGGAACGCCAGCCCCTCTCCTTTCGTACCCGCCGCACAGAATCTTACAACACTCCCTTTACTGAGTGGGAGCTCCTCAGTGCTCTTCAACAATGTCCAGACACGGCGCCAGGGCCTGATAGCATCCATAGTCAAATGCTGAAACATCTCTCAGCAGATAGTCGGCGTAACCTCCTTGCGGTCTATAACCGCATTTGGTGTGATGGTGTTTTCCCGTCACAGTGGCGGGAGAGTATCATCATCCCATTGCTTAAGCCCGACAAACATCCTCTGAACTTGGATAGCTATCGGCCCATTAACCTGACTAACGTTCCATGCAAACTGTTGGAGCGGATGGTCAGTCGGCGGTTGTGTTGGATTCTTGAGACTCGGGGATTATTGGCTCCATGCCAGGGCGGTTTTCGCCAGGGTCGGTCTACCACCGATAATCTGGTGTACCTTTCATGTTCAAATTGGTGCTTCCCTGAGCTCCTCTCATATCCAGGAAAATGGGGTTCCTCAGGGTTCCGTTTTAAGCGTCCCATTACTTTTAATCGCCATCAACGGTTTAGCCACAGCGGTTGGATCGTTGGTGTCCCCCTCTCTTTATGCTGACGACTTTTGTCTCTCTTTCAGTTCCTGCAGCACCCAAGTTGCCGAGCGCAGGTTGCAAGGTGCTATTCAGAAGGCGCAGACCTGGGCGCTTACCCACGGCTTTCAGTTTTCTGCCTCCAAGACCAGAGTGATGCACTTCTGTCGGCGTCGGACTGTCCACCCGCACCCTGACCTTTATATTAATGACGAACTACTTACTGTAGTTGAAACTCATCGTTTTTTAGGTCTGGTCTTTGATGCCCGGCTGACATGGATCCCCCACATTCGTCAGCTGAAACGGAAGTGCTGGCGCCATCTCAACCTTCTCAGACACTTGGGTCATACGAACTGGGGTGCCGACCGCTCCACACTGTTGCGGCTTTACACGGCGCTGGTGCAGTCCCGTCTCGATTTTGGGTGCATTGCCTATGGGTCTGCGGCACCTTCGGCACTGCATCTCCTGGACCCCATTCACAACTGTGGGGTCCGCATTGCGACGGGCGCTTTCCGCACCAGCCCGGTGAACAGTTTACTAGTGGAGGCTGGGATCCCACCTTTGGGGATCCGCCGCCAACACCTGCTCGCAGCTTATGCAGCGAACGTATATTGCTCCCCAGGCCACCCAAACCGTCGTCTTCTCTTTTCTAATGTGGTTGTCCCTCACCATCAGCGACGCCCCAGGTCAGGTCTAACGATAGCCTATAGAGTTCGGTCCCTCCTCCTGGAACTTGAGTCTTTGCCCCTTCCGTCTCCATATCGGGTCCAGGTGCATACACCTCCATGGTGTTTGACAAGGCCGTCTATTCGGCTGGACTTGGCTCATGGGCCCAAAGACTCAGTACCACTGGAGGCGCTCCGCCGTCAGTTCTCGGCTGTCATAGCGGAGTTCCGTGGTTATGACCTGATCTACACCGATGGCTCAATGGTGGATGACCGTGTCGGATTTGCCTATACACACAGTGACCATGTGGAACGGCACTCTCTGCCGAATGGCTGCAGTGTTTACACTGCAGAGCTGGTGGCCATTCACAGAGCTCTTGTGCATATCCGGTCTTGCTCAGGCGAGTCCTTTGTTGTTTGCAGCGACTCCCTGAGCAGCCTCCGAGCTCTGGAGCAGTGTTACCCGCGGTCTACCCTGGTGTTGGCCGTTCAGGAGACACTTTATGCCATTACACGGTCCGGGCGATCGGTCCGCGGTCTACCCTGGTGTTGGCCGTTCAGGAGACACTTTATGCCATTCACGGTCCGGGCAATCGGTGGTGTTCATCTGGTCTCCAGGTCATGTTGGTATCCCGGGCAATGAACGTGTTGACAGGCTTGCCAAGCAGGCTGTAGGTATGTCCTGTCTAGAGATCGGCCTCCCGGCTTCTGATCTCCGTTCATTGTTGCGCCAGCAAGTACGTCAGCTTTGGGATACTGAGTGGCGTAGCCTGCGCACGCCCAACAAGCTCCGGGTGGTCAAGGAAACGACGGTTGCATGGCGCTCCTCCATGCGCGGTTCACAACGGGACTCAGTGGTTTTATGTCGCCTCCGCATTGGGCATACGTGGCTCACCCATGGACATCTCCTTCGGGGTGAGGACCCAGCCCAATGTCGGTGTGGCTCCCATTTGACAGTCGTCCACATATTGTTGGACTGCCCCCTTTTAGCCGCCTTGCGGAGACATTTTAACCTCCCTGTTGTTTTATCGGAAGTTTTAGGTGACAATGCCACAATGGCAGATACCGTTTTACGTTTTATTCGAGCAGGGGGATTTTATCGTTCTCTCTAACTGGAGATTTCTTTGTGAAACCGAGTGGTTGGCTTTTCCTTTTTTATTCTTATGGTTGGTCAACCACGGCCATCGGTTTCTTTGTTGTAAGTTGTCTCTGTGTATCCGTCTTTTCGTTTTGTCTTGTTATTCTTGATGATGTTTTATTGACTCAGTGGGACTCCTCTCCCACATCGTAACTTTAAACTCTGTGCGTGATATCTTTCACGTGTATGGTTTTCCTTTTGTCGCCTAGAGGTGGAATGGGGGACTGATGACCATTGCAGTTTTGTCCCCCTTAAACAACCAACAACAACAACAAAAGGGCACGGCCAATTTCCTCCCATATCCTTCCCCAAAACTCTGAGCTTGAGCTCCGTCTCTAATGACCACGCTGTTGACAGGACGTTAAACCGTAAGCTTCCTTCCCTTCATTTGATCCCTTTACTTAAGTGTAAAGCAGGATAATGCACAACTGCATGTTGCAGGTCCTGTAAGGGCCTTTCTGTATACGGAAAATGTTCAACTGCTGCCCTGGCCAACACATTCTCCAGCTCTCACACCAAGTAAAAATGTCTGGTCAATGGTGGCCAAGCAACTGGCTGGTCACAATATGCTAGTCACTACTCTTGATGAACTGTGGTATTGTGTTGAAGCTGCATGGGCATCTGTACCTGTACACGCCATCCAAGCTATGTTTGACTCAGTGCCCAGGTGTGTCAAGTCCATTATTATGGCCAGAATTGGTTGTTCCCAAAGCACAGGCTCTTAAATAGACAGGCTTTGGGTGAGTTATTCAATTTCTATTTTTCATACGTATTTATCCCACCAGGAAAGTTTCCTTCATATGTGTAAGTATAGAAGGAAACTATCCTGGTGGGATAAACAAATATAAAAAAATATAAAAAATAGAAAGCGGATGACTTACCCAAAATGACCGGCTCGTCGATAGACGCAAATAAAAATAAAAATCACACTCAAACACACATACAAGCTTTCGCCACCACTGGCAGCTTCTTCAGGAAAAAGAGGAGAAAAGGAAGGATATGGGTTTTAAGGAAGTGGAAAAGGAGTCATTCCAATCCCAGGAGTGGAAGGACTTACCTTAGGGGACAGAAAGGAAGGTAGACAAATACACACACACTCACACATATCCAAACGCAAACACAACTAGACAAAGACTAGGCTTTCTACAAATGTCTGTCTAGTTGTGTTTGTGTTTGGATATGTGTGTGTGTGTGTGTGTGTGTGTGTGTGTGTGTATTTGTCTTCCTTCCTTTTTGTCCCATAAGGTAAGTCCTTCCACTCCTGGGATTGGAATGACTCCTTTTCCACTTCCTTAAAACCCATATCCTTCCTTTTCTCCTCCCCTTTTTTCCTCTTTTTCCTGAAGAAGCTGCCAGTGGTGGCGAAAGCTTGTATGTGTGTTTGAGTGTGATTTTTACTTTTATTTGTGTCTATCAACGAGCCGGTCCTTTTGGGTAAGTCATCCGCATATATGAAAAATTCCTAACAGGAAAAATATACGTAAAAAATAGATGAAGTCCACTTACCAGGCGAAGGAGCACAGGCAGTAATGGGGATGTTGTCTCCCAGTCTTTCCTGAGAAACCTTAATCCTACTCCCAACATTACCGCAGCTGAATCCCGAGCTATCCGTGATCTGAAGGCTGACCATTCCATCGTCATTCTCCCTGCCGACAAGGGCTCCACGACAGTGGTACTTGATCAGTAGACAAATACACACACACTCAGACATATCGAAATGCAAACACACCTAGACAGACATTTGTAAAAAGCCTTTACAAATGTCTGTCTAGGTGTGTTTGCGTTTCGATATGTCTGAGTGTGTGTGTATTTGTTTACCTTCCTTTTTTTCCCCCTAAGGTAAGTCCTTCCACTCCTGGGATTGGAATGACTCCTTTTCCACTTCCTTAAAACCCATATCCTTCCCTTTTTCCTCCCCTTTTTTCCTCTTTTTCCTGAAGAAGCTGCCAGTGGTGGCGAAAGCTTGTATCTGTGTTTGTGTGTGATTTTATTTATTTGTTTCTATTGACGAGCCGGTCATTTTGGCAAGTCATCTCTTTTCTATTTTTAAAGGACACTTTCCAGGTGGGAAAATAGGTATAAAATAAAGATTTTTGACTTACCTAAAGTACAGGCTCGTCGACAGAAACATAAAACACACAAACATTTGAGCTTTCGCCACCACTGGTAGCTTCTTCGGGAAAAAGAGGAAGGAAGGAGAGGAGAAAGGGAAGGATACGGGTTTTAAGGAAGTGAAAGGAGTCATTCCAATCCCAGCAGTGGAAGGACTTACCTTAATGGGATGAAAGAAAAGGCAAACAAGCACACACACACACACACACACACACACACACGCTAACACAAGATGATAGACATTTGTAGAAAGCAAAGAGGTTGGACAGAGATAACAGTTGAGGCAGATGTTGTGTCCAGAGAACTGAAGCAAAGATGTTAAGATGATGGGCGGGAATTTGAATTTAGCGGAGGTTGAGAACAGGCGGGTAATGGGAAGAGAGAATATGCTGAAGGGCAAGTTCCCATCTCCAGAGTTCTGTAGGGTTGGTGTCGGTGGGAAGTATCTAGATAACCCGGACGGTGTAACACTGGGCCAAGATGTGTTGGTCGTTCACCAAAGTATGTTTAGCCACAGGGAGATCTTCATTACCAACAAACACTGTCTGCCTGTGACCGTTCATGTGAATGGATAGTTTGGAGAGAGAGAGAAATAATTAATAAATAAATAAAAAATAAAATAATTTTCTTTCTAGTTTTCATTGTTAACAGTCAGTTGCAAATTTTTGCACAGTGTGGATGTCTTATCTAAATCGTTTTGCAGTTGCTTTTGATCTTCAGGTGAATTTACTGACCAATAAATGTAAACATCATCCACAAACATTCTAAGAGAGCTACTCAGATTGTCTTCTAAATTATTTATAAATATAAACAACAGTAAGGGCCTACCCTGGGAAACATCAGATGTAACTTCTGTTTTACCCAATGACTTTAATCAGTTACTACAAACTATGTTCTTTCTGACAGGAAATTGCGAATCCTATAACACAACTGTGGCAATATAATATAAGCGCAGAATTTGATTAGAAGACGCTAGTGAGCTACAGTGTTAAAAGCCTTCCAGAAATCTAGAAATATGGAATCGATTTCATGGTCACTTCTCGATTGCACTCATCACTTCATCTGAGTGAAGACCAAGCAGTGTTTCACAAGAATGATACTTTCTGAATCCATTTTGATTGTGGGTCAGTAGGTCGTTCTCTTTGAGGTAGTTCATAATGATTGAGTAAAGTATAGCCCTATATGTTATAAAATCCTGCTGCAAACCGATGTCAATGATAAAGGCCTGTAACTTTGCTTTTCTTGAAAATTTGGAGTAACTTGTGTAACTTTTCAGTCTTTGTGTACAGATCTGTCACTGCGAAAGTGGTCGCTATGGAGCTATTGCATTAGCATACTGTGAAAGGAACCTAATTGTTATACAATCTGGACCAGAACTTGTGTGTTTGTTTAGTGATTTAAGTTGCTTCAATACTCCAGTGATATTTAGTTCTAAATTGGGCATGCTGGCAGCTGTTGTTGTTGGGAATTCTGGAATATTTGCTTAATCTTAGTTGGTTAAGGAATTTCAGAAAGCTGTATTTAACAATTATGCTTTAGCAGCACTTTCATCACTAGCATCATCATTGCTATCGCATTTTGAAGGTATTGTGTTTTGTCACTAGTATACTTTATATATGACCAAAGTTTCTTTGGATTTTCAGCCAATTAAATGACAAGATATAAAATAATCACTTGATAAAACAGCTCTTCGGTTGCAGAAGTTTTGGTAAAATATTTACTTTACCATTGTTTTTACTTCACTAGGGGATCCTTCTTCAGAAGGACAACAGTTTTTTACATATGAATTAAGAAGTTTTCACATTGCATTGAATGATTATTCATCAATTGAAACTTTGCTAGGTGTTTTAACTTATAACACGCTAGTCAAAATGGTCACTGTTACACATACAAAGTAAAAACTTGAAACTTATCTCCCACTCAGGAGCTCAGCAGTAATTTTATGAGTACGGGCAAGGAGAACCCGGGGTCCTGAACCGTGGGCTGTGTCGCGCCAACAGTCCACTACACCGTAAGCACTCTGCATGCTTCAGCAACCATCGTTTGCGCGACGATGGAACTTTGTATGCTTCAGAGCTCGGGGATCTCAGCTTAATCGCAAAAAAGAAAAAAAAAAAAAAAAAGAAAAAAACCCTCAATCTCAATGTGTGCTACGTGCCGAGGAGGTGCGTCGCTGTTGAGGTTGAACAGTCACTAGCGAGCAACCTCTGAGGAACCTGCTGCACGTCAGTTGTATAAAGCTTAGCCAGGCAAGTGGGGCTCTACCTGGGTGGACCTTTAGATCCCTAGTTGCTCATGGGAACACCATGAAATGTTGCCAGACGTACAACCGGTGTCTCTAAGAGACCTGTTGGTCAAAGGTCTTCTCGCTCTTCTTTGACACCTGATGCCACTTCTGAGAAGCCCTCCGAACCCCTCAAACAAAAGGGGCGGTGAGAGGGAAGAGTAAAGAAGTCGAAGAAAAATGACTGAGGATCTTGCCCTTGCTGACCCCCAGAGTCGTTGATCTTGAAATCGTTAGGTTCACAATTGGCGGCAGCATGTGAAGTAACATGGAGTAACCTTTTTCTTTCATCATTCCAATCATGGCCTTTAAAGCCAATAACACCATCCTCCAGTGGAATTATGGTGGTTTTTTCCCCCCTGCTTAGCTGAGCTACGCCAACTCCTCAGCAGTTCACCTGTCTTTTGCATTGCCCTGCAAGATACTTGGTTTCCCATGATGCACACCCCTGCCTTACGAGGTTATAGGGGTTATTACTGTAATCACACAGATTATGACAAGGTTTGAGGTGGAGTCTGTATTTTTGTCCTCACATCTGTCTACAGTGAATCTGTTCCCCTCCAAATGCCTTTAGAAGCTGTGGCAGTCAGGGTGAAGACTACAATTGATCTCAACATTTGCAGTGTATACCTGCCCCCAGATGGTGTAGTACCCCAACATGTCATGGCAGCACTCATTTCTCAGCTCCCCTCACCTTTCTTACTTTTGGGTGATTTCAAAGCCCACGACCTCCTGTAGGGGGTACTACGATTACTGGCTGTGGCAGAGATGTCGAGACTTTATTATCTCAGCTCGATCTCTGCATTTTAAATACCGGGGTCGCCACACATTTCATTGTGGCTCACGGCACTTACTCTGCTATTGATCTGTTAGTATGTAGCCCTGGCCTTTTACATCTGTCCACTTGAGAGTGCATGAGGACTTGAGTGGTAGTGACCACTTTCCAATATTTGTTTTACTACTGCTGCGACGATTTGCCCTCCAACAGATGTCACCATAGATGTGGTCACTGAAAGTCTCACTGCAGCCATTATTTCTGCAGCTGAACATACAATCCCTAGCTCTTCTGGATCCCCCGGCAGAGGATTGTGCCCTGGTGGTCGCCAGAGATTGCTGAGGCTATTAGGGATTGCAGGCAAGCACTGCAGTGCCATAAGAGACACCCGTCCTTGAAGAACCTCATTGTGTTCAAGCAGCTCCGTGCACGACGATGTCTTTTAATTATGCGTCCTAAGCAGGAGTGTTGGGAATGGTACGTGTCCACTATTGGCACATGTACCTCTCCATCCCAGATTTGGGAGAAAATCGGATGCCTCTAAGGATACCAGAGTGCTTCAGGTGTGCCAGGGATTTCTATGAATGGAGGAGTTTGTACAGACCCGGATGCAATTGCTGAACACTATGCCCAGAGTTCTGCATCTGTGAATTCTCCGCCATCTTTCCATGCCATCAAAGAGTGTGAAGAACAGAGAGGCGACTGTCCTTCTTGACCCCGCAGACTGGAATTGCACAATACTCCATTCAGTGAATGGGAGTTCCTCAGTGCCCTTGCACACAGTCCTGACACCACCCTTGGGCTAGATTGCATTCATAACCAGATGCTGAAACACCTGTCTGTGTATTTTCAATTGCATCTGGAACGATGGTGTCTTCCCGTCGCAGTGGTGAGAAAGTATTATCGTGCCAGTGCTTAAGCTAGGCAAAAACCCATGCGATTTGGATAGCTACTGACCCATCAGCCTCACCCATGTTCTTTGCAAACTGCTGGAACATATGGTGAGCCGGCGGCTGTGCAGTGTGCTGGGTACTTGAGTCTGGAGGCCTACTGGCTCCATGCCAGGGCAGTTTCCATCAAGGCCGCTCCACCACAGATAACCTCGTTTACTTGGAGTCCTGTATCCGTACAGCCTTTGTCCGACATAAACATCTTGTTGCAGTGTGTTGTGACTTGTGAAAGGCCTACGATACAACATGGAGACATCACATGAATGGGGTCTCCGAGGCCAGCTCCCTATTTTTATACAAAACTTTTTAGCTGTCCGTACCTTTCATGTCCAAGTTGGTGCCTCCCGTAGCACCCCTCATGTGCAGGAAAATGGGCTTCCTCAGGGCTCTGTTTTGAGTGTCCCCCTATTTTTAGTGGCCATTAACAGCTTAGCGACAGCTGTTGGGTTGTCAGTATCCCCTTATCCCCTTCCCTCTCTGCTGACTTCTGCATCTCTTTTAGCTCCTCTAGCACGTAGATTACAGGAAACCATTTGGAAGGCGCAGTCCTGCTATCTTGCCCATGGCTTTCAGCTCTCTCCTGTGAAGACCAGTGTTATGCACTTCTACCAGCATTGGATGGTTCATCCAGAGCACAAACTTTATCTCAACAACCACCTACTAGAGGTCGTCGATACTCACAGGTTTTTAGGGCTTGTCTTTGACTCTTGGCTGACATGGCTCTCCCACATTCGTCAGCTGAAACAAAAGTGCTGGTGTTATCTGAATGTTCTCCGCCACCTGGGCCACATGACCTGGAGTGCTGATCACTCCACAGTGTTGCGGATATACCAAGCTCTGTTGCAGTCCCATCTCGATTTTAGATGCCTAGTCTTCAGTTCAGCCTCCCCCTCTGAATTGTGCTTGCTAAACCCCATTTACTATTGTGGGGTTTGCATCGTGACGTGTGCCTTCCGCACCAGTCCCACGAACAGTTTATTTGTGGAGGCTGGGGTCCCACCTCTGCGGATCCGTCGCCAGCAACTGCTCGCAGTCTATGCTGCTCATGTCCATAGCTTGCCTGGCTATCCGAACCAATGTTTGCTTTTCTCGCATGGTCTTCCATCCTCAACAACAGCGACCCCGTTCAGGCCACATGAATGCCTTTCGTGTCCAGTCCCTTATGTTGGAACTAGAGTCTTTCCCTGTACCATCTCCGTATCAGGCCCATACGCGTACACCTCCATGCTGCGTACTGAGGTCACGTTCATGGCTGAACTAGGCCAACTAGGCCCAAAGACTCAGTTCTTTGCTGTTGTTGCAGAGTACACTAGATATGACATAGTCTATATGGACGGTTCATTGGTTGATGGTTGTGTTGGCTTTGCCTGTGTGTCCGAATCACATTCTGCTGTGAGGGGATTGGAGGAGAGGGGGAAGCAGAGGAAGGTTGCCACAATCACTATGCGATCTTGCTGCCCCCCCCCCCCTCCCTCCTATTTCATTACTGCACAGTGTGATGTGTAGTGTGGCAGCCGGAGACGACGATTGTGTGACTGTGAAGTATGATTGTGTGATTGGTCTCTTTTCTGAAAAAGGCTAATGGCTGATTGCTTAAATGTTGTTTGTGCATATCTTTTGTGTGTGCCTATCTGAGCTCCTAGTATGTCTTTGCGATGAGTTGTAAACTTTCCTTATTATATTGCTGTTTATAGTTACATAACTATTTAACAGTTCCAAAGAAAACTGGTGATGCCAGATGTGAATGGTATTGAGCAATTGCTTTGATAAGTCATGATTGCAAAATACTGACACAAATGATTTAAATAAGACTGGAAACATGAGTAGAAGCTTAAGTCAGAGATAATCAATTGTATTCCAAAGAAATATAAAATCACACAAGGTAATTCTTAGAATACAGTAAAACTTCTGAATAACGGACACCAATGGGGAAAATAAAACTGTCCGCTTTTAAGAAGTGTCCGCTGTTAAGAAAAGGATAAAATAAAAGATAGTAAACTATCGTTAATCCGAAATAATCGGTATGATGTCCGGTTCAGATAATGAAAATCTCGGATAAAGCCAAAGTCTCTTGTTTTCACACGTGAAACACACCAAATTGCGTCAATACTTAAGTATGATCGTAAAACGTGCGAATGCCATGCTGCTTCTTGAACCGATCCAAGTATGATCGTAAAACATGCGAATGCCACGCTGCTTCTTGAACTGATCCAGCCAGCCCTAATTTCCAAGGAATTCTTACTCCTTTCCTTCAATGAGCTCATAAAAAGTCATTGCTTTTTGACGAAGTAGAGGACCTTAACTAGCATGCCTTTGGCTCTTATTTGTTCATGCCACAAAAATAAAACCTCTTCTAACTGAGGATGTGAACCTTTTCTCATTCTTTTTTGAGATTTCATTGCGCTGCTGACACTTGAATGGAACAAAATGTTCAAATTTCTGATCAGTTTGTTTTTCAGTCAGTAATCGCACTCATACCGACGTTCAAATCCGCAGTAACTTTCGCGGGTGGCTCAGCAGCGTGAATTTTCTGCGAAGTGCGAAGGTTTTGTTACAAAGAGATCACATTCTTTTTTTGTTTCGCGCCTGTATTCAGCTTTTTTTTCTTTTTTTACTGGCACTAGGATGATTCTTTTTTGGTATTTGGCCCCTTTTATCTCTGGAAATTTTAAACCAAGTAGCGCGAGCACAAAACTTGAAATCTAAAACACACAGACGAACGACAAGACAACACTCAAGACACATTAGACAAAGCTTTTGACTTTTGAAACCAGGCTGTGGCAGCCATCTAACGAAAACATTCGATACACCTATCACCTCTCCCCTGTTCTACCCAAACGCACGCTGCAACACAACAGTGCGTTGTCAACTATTGAGCGCTTGGCTTCGTCTGATGTACCGACAACAGGCGGAAAGAGTTTGGCACTGCACTCTTATTGTCTGTTTCCGTCCGGCATGAACCAGTACTGTACATACTGTACTTCCAAGACTTGCCAATAGATGGCAATGTCATGAAACCACGCAATACAAACAAGAAACACGCTAAATCTTCAATCAACACACAGTAGAATTGACGAGACTGAGACTTTTAACATGCAAGAGAGCACTGATTCTTTCACGCTGTCCGTTATTTGGAAGTTTTGATTGTTGTTGGAGGACATATTAAGGCGTCCATGTCCGTTATTGAGAATGTCCGCTATTTGGAATAATTTTAGCATCAGGGCTAACGTTGTGTTGCAGGGGAATTTTAAAATGTCCGCTATTGAGAGGAGTCCGCTATTGGGAAGTGTCCATTAAGGGAAGTTTTACTGTATATGGTTTTAGGCAAGACAAAATCATGTTTACAATATTTGTAGACTTAGTCAAAGTTTTTGATAATATCAACTGGGATAAACACTTTCTGTCGTTAGCAGGGAGTGAAAAGTTATTTGTAGCTTATTAGAGAAACCAGATGGCAAATAAAAGAGTCAGCATGCATGAAAGGGAAGTGATGGTTGCGGAGTGAGAGAGACAATTTTGTAGCCTACCCGTAGTGTAATTCAATATCGTTATTGAAAAAGCAGTAAAGGAAGCCAAAAAGAAATTTGGAAAGGAAGTAAAAAATCTCATGATGAACAAATAAAAACTTTCAGGGTTGCTGGAGATATTTTAATTCCAACAGAGGCAGCAAATGACTTTGAAGAGCAACTAAATGAAATGTATATTATTGTGAATGAAGGTTATAAGTTGAACATAAACAAAAGCAAAACAAGAATAATGATTGTAGTTTTAATAAATTAGTTAATCCAGATGGAATTAAATTAGTAAATAACACACAATAGTTTTGCTATTTGAGCATTAAAATAGTACATCCAAAGGATAGAGGCAGTACCAAGAAAAATATTTCTGAATAAAGGAAGTTTGTTAATACAGAATATAAATACAAGTTTAAGTCCAAAAATTGGTGCTCAATAGAAATGGGAGAGCTGAAAGGTGGGAAGAATATATACAGATGCTCTACAAAGGAAATGAACGTTGTGACAATATTGTTGGAAGGGAAGAGGGAATAGATGAATTTAAATAGGAGATACTATACTGATAGTTGAATTTGACAGAACATTAAAAGACCTAAGTCAATACAAGGCCCATGGAGTAGAAAACATTCCCTCAGAGCTACTGATGTCTGTGGGAGAGCCAGCTGTGACAAAACTTTCTCACCTGGTGTCCAACATATATGACAGTTGAAATACCCTCAGACTACAAGAAAACTGTAATGATCCTCATTCCAAAGAAAGCATGGGCAGACAGGTGTGAAAATTACAGAACCATCAGTTTAATAAGTCATGGTAGCAACATTCTAACATGAATTATTTTCAGAAGAAGGAAAAAATTGGTAGAAGCTGACTTAGGGAAGATCAGTTTGGATTTAGGAGAATGTAGGGATATGTGAGGAAATACTGAGAATGTAGGAATATGTGAGGAAATACTGACCTTACTTCTTACCTTAGATTAAGGAAAGGCAACTCTACATTTCTAGCTTTTGTCAACTTAGAGAACGCTTTTGACTATGTTGATTTGAATACACTTTTCAAATTCTGAAGTCAGCAGGGGTAAAATATAGAGAATGGACTTTATTTACAACTTTAACAGAAACTAGACAGTAGTTATTAGAGTCGAAGAGCGTGAAAGGGAAGCATTTGTCGGAAAAGGAATAAGACAGGCTTGTAGCCTTTCCCATGTACGTGTAACATTATGTCTTCATCTATGTGTAAGGAATGTGTGCTATAATGTTTACCATACACTTTAGTTACACCCTGAAGTTCTGTGTACACGCACTGTATACATTGCTGCAAATTTTCACAATTAATTAAATACTGTCGACAATAAGTAGTCCATATTTTAATATAAAAAATATGACAATAAGTAGCAGCTCTCGGTAAAGATGATTATTGAGCTGCCGACAGGCACGTAGAAAAGACAATCACATTCAAATTTTTGCTTAGATGTGAGTCAACAGCTGTAATATACTTAAAAAATTGCATAGTCAACAATCAGCTGTTTATTGTATTTAAAACTTTACCAGATAATATCCAAAACTGGTAAAGTTTTAAATATAATAAACAGCTGATGGTTGACTATGCATTTTTTTAAACAGTCACATTCACACAACTTACTATAAGTTTTCAATCACAGCATTCATGTTCTGCACATGATTGAAGAGCTACTTCTTGGTGGGAATGTGAGATGCAACTTGAAATGCAGAATGGGGGGGGGGGGGGGGCAAATGTTTGATACAGAGGGTGGAGGGTGTTACAGTGAGAGAAATGAAAGGTGGTACCCAGTTGGGAAAGAGTCATCAGTTTGGTGGAAGGGGACTGTTAGGTGTGAGATATTTGGGTAATAGGTTACCGTAGGTGGAAACAAGGATGGCTGTGGACCTAAGGTAACCTATCATTCCTACACCTCTTGCCTAACAGATCGTCTCCCCCCTCACCCATTCCCCACCTTCTTCGACCTACACCTTCTCCCAATGTTTGTCTTTCTCCCACCCATGTACCATCTTTTTCATCTCCCCTTCTGTTCTTTCCCCTCCAACTCCCTGTCCCTTTACTGCATTCCTATCTGCATCTCACATTTCTGTTCTTAGCTATTAGTACCTTTACAATCCACCAGATGGTGTGGAGCATTCTATCCCCACCTTTCCCTGCATCCTTCCACCTTCTCTCCACATTCATTGTTATAGACAGTCAGGTGGTAATGGCCATGTTTGCATTAGTTGTGCCAGAGATATTGTGTAAATGTATGTATGCTTTTTTCCTGATGAAGGCTGTGGCTGAAAATTAAAGTGTGTGAATGTGATTGTTTTTTCTACATGCCTTTTACAGTTTATTGATTGTATAATGACTTGCTACCTATCCAAATATTTTTAATATTACTGAGCTGTATAAAAATTACCATCTTAAACTAAAAGTGAAAGTTAAACTACTTTCTTTTCATGAGAATTATTTTTTGAAATTAAATGATAAAATTGAAATATTTTAAAGCACCTGAGATCATCAACTTTCTGTTCCTAAAGTGACCTTTAGGCATTCCATTTATTGTGGTATTAATAATTTATATTTATGTTTTTGTTTTTTTGTTTTTAATTATCAAAGGGAATATGACTCAGATGATATTGCGTCTAATGAAGGAAGTTTGGGAGAAACTGAAGAGAAAGAAGATGAAAATGATGAGATTCGGAGCCTTCCTGGCTCTGAATTGACCTTTGGTGAAGAGGAAACAAAGTCACGATTTACAAACTACTCGATGTCTAGTTCTGTTATTCGACGTAACGATCAGTTAACATTATTAGATGGGAGATTTGAGAAAGTAAGTAGACTACAGTGTCTAAATAAACACCCACATAGAATGAAAATATCTTATATAGAGACTGCAAATATAACATAAAGCTTAATTTTGTAAGATACATATCCTGTTATTCACTGCACTCATTCTATTTTCAAGTTAATTCATATATTCACTTCATGGAACTAGTGCATCAAATTTCATTGTTGTTTAACAATATAGTAATGAGGACAGTTTACAACTCACTGTAAAAACGGGACGACGAGCTGTGACAGGCACATAAAAAAATACTCACACATACAACACTTCAGCTATTGGCCATCTCCTTCCTCATGTGTGTGTCTTTTTTATGTGCCTTCACAGCTCGTCGTCGCGTCTTTGTGGTGAGTTGTAAACTGTCCTTATTACTATATTGTTAATTCCAACCTGGACTTTTCATTGTTGTCTACTTTTATATTTGTGGATCAGATCACACAACACAGAAATTTTTGCTCATTTTATGATCCAGAAAAGATTATCAAAACATATTCAATCTTGTATGATATGTGGATAAGTTAGGTGCTATGTCGTTAGCAATAAAATGATGAGTTTGTAGCTGTGATTTTCATTTTTTGAAATGTCCAATCTTTTCAAAACATAATATTGAATTGTTAATCAATACCAGTATATAAAGACATGTCATCATTCGATGTTGTTGCGAAAAATCTCGGCCAACAAACATTGTCTGCCTGTGACTGTTCATGAAAATAGATAGTTTGTTGTTGGTCATTCCTACATAGAACACTTCACAGTGCAGGCATGCCAGTTGGTAAATCACGTGGGTGCTATCGCAAGTGGCTCTGCCCTTTATTGTGTACACCTACCGGGTTACTGGACTGGAGTAAGTGGTGGTGGAAGGGTGCATAGGGCAGGTTTTACAATGGGGGCGGTTGCATGGATAGAAGCCTCTTTTCCTGAAGAAGCTACCAGCTGTGACGAAAGCTTGTGAGTGTGTTTGTGTGTGATGCACGGGCCTGTGCTTTTGGGTAAGTCATCCAATTTCTATTTTTTATTTAAATTTATCCCACCAGGAAAGTTTCCTTAAAGTCTAGAAGGAAACTATCCTAGTGGGATAAACAAATATAAAAAATAGAAAACGGGTGACTTACCCAAAAGGACTGGCTCGTCGATAGACACAAATAAAAATAAAAATCACACTCAAAACACACTTACAAGCTTTCGCCACCAGTGGCAGCTTCTTCAGGAAAAAGAGGAAAAAAGGGGAGGAGAAAGGGAAGGATATGGGTTTTAAGGAAGTGGAAAAGAAGTCATTCCAATCCCAGGAGTGGAAGGACTTACCTTAGGGAACAAAAAGGAAGGTAGACAAATACACACACACTCACAAATATCCAAACGCAAACACACCTAGACAGACATTTGTAAAAAGCAAAAAAGTTGGACAGAGATACCACTTGAGGCAGAGGCTCTGTCCACAGAACCGAGGCAAAGATACTAAAGATGGTGGGCGGGAATATGAATTTAGCGGAGGTTGAGACCAGGTGGGCAATGGGAGGAGAGAATAAGCTGAAGGGCAAGTTCCCATCTCCGGAGTTCTGAAAGGTTGGTGTCAGTGGGAAGTATCCAGATAACCCGGACGGTGTAACACTGCGCCAAGGTGTTCTGGCCGTGCCCCAAGGCGTGTTTAGCCACAGCGTGATCCTCATTACCAACAAACACTGTCTGCCTGTGACCATTCATGCGAATGGACAGTTTGTTGCTGGTCATTCCCACATAGAACGCTTCACAGTGCAGGCATGTCAGTTGGTAAATCACTTGGGTGCTGTGGCAGGTGGCTCTGCCCTTTATTGTGTACACCTTCCGGGTTACTGGACTGGAGTAAGTGGTGGTGGAAGGGTGCATAGGGCAGGTTTTACAATGGGGGCGGTTGCATTGGTAGGAGCAGGTAGCATGCCCCACTTGCACTTTTCATATCTCAGACCTTTTCTAATTGTGTAACAAAATAGACATCTGGAGATTTGTGTGATGCAATTTTGTTTAGTGATGTGACTGCTCATTTACTTTTGAATGACAGGAATTTTGAAGAGTTAATGTTGCGTGAATCGAGAGAGGTAATATTAAATGTACCACACAATTTGCAGTGGGGTAACCAAAACATATAATGACTGTACTATCACAGTCTAATATATACAGTCGCGACACTACCGCTGATTTTTGTTATAGTAGGCGACTGCAGCGCTCCTTGCGGACGTAAAGCCACGTTGCTCTATATCGTATACGAGACGTGTGTTTGTTGTGTGTTTTAGTGTACGAAATGGTTTTTACGAAGGGAAGCGTGTGTAGTGCAATAAATTGCAGCAGCAACAACTAGAATATGTCATATTTATCATTCTTTAGGTTTTCTACAGAGCCTGAGAGGTATGTGATAAAGTTTCGGTAATGCTTATTTACAATTATCTTGTGAGCAACACACACATATTGAAGATTATTTCTTTTTAGGATCAAGAAATGGCTTATAAATAGCAGGCGACAAGATCTTTTGGATAAAGTTGCCGCGTATTTACGTGATAATGTGAAGTTCTGCTCGCTGCACTTCGATGCAAACCAGTTCATGAATGATGAACGGAAGAAGCTGGTGTGGAATGCTGTGCCTACATTGTTCGATGTTCCAAACAAACCACCGGAACTGGGAATGGAAGGGAATCTACCGCAAAGACGTGATAATATAAAGGCGGAAGAAATTAAACTGTGTCCTGAAACAAGTATTACGACTGCGGTTGCTGCTACATCACAGCTAGAAACATTTTTGTCTGGGCATTCGAAAGTAATTCACTATAGAGGCAAATGTATAAGAAATTTATGGTAAAGAAGTATTCATTGTTACCGTTATTAATGTTTGAAAGGTTGAATGTTTTCTCTTTCATCTAAAGGAAACCACAGTCTAACACATGAACCTATTTACCTGAAACCACAGAGCCGTCTTATTTTACAGACGATTGTCCCCCGCCCCCTCCCACTCCGCCTTCATCTTCGAACCATATGATGACAGACTGTGATAATGACTGAGGATCATTAATATAACATAACATTTAGACTGTCATGTAATCGACGTAATATTATCTTAAAATAACATATAATTGAAATAATCTCGTAGCAAAATTATATTAGATGAAAGTTTCATAGCCAGTGGGTGTTCTCATAACTAAACAGCAGGGAAAAACATTGTTTCCAACTTTTAACACCGGGAAGACCAATTACATGCTTCTCATGTGCGGAATACTATGTTTACCAGCAAAGTAAGGTGCAATGTCTGAAGAATTTCGTCATAAATATGTTGCAGTTAGCGTCAGTTTATTCACGAGTTTTTACTAAATTTACATTTGTTGATATTTAGCTGTCCGTTAGAAGTTCTTTTATAGGCTTGTCTGCACAAAATACTATGTTTATCTATCACTACTAGCAAGGTAAGCTGCAAGCAATTTCTAAAGAATTATTTCGTAACATATTGCACAATTGCAGTTTGTGTCCGACCACAACGAGTTTTTGCTCGATTTGTTTCTTTTACACTCAGTCATGTGTCAAGATACTTAAATAAAGCTTGGAATGCAAGAATATATACAATATTTAGAAAATCACACAAATGTAATTACAAGCAGGCATTATTAATGTGTCGTATACGGCGTTAAAGGACAGCCGGCTTTACGACCGCTTGGAGCGCTAGTGTCGCTCCAAGTGTACAGCAGTAACAGCTTTCTCAGCAGTGAGTGTCGCGACTGTATTTATTAGACTGTGGTACTATGTTGTTATTGTTAATCTGAGACCATGGCTCCAGAATGTTTAGTTTCTATTGCTATATTATGATTGCAAATTACTATTTATTAATTTAATTATTTTCTGGTAGGTATTGTAAGTGGTAAAGTTAAATGACGTATAATGCTAAATGTTGAAAGTTTTAATGCAAGAAAAATTAGGTTCTTAACGTTTTTCCTGTGGCTCATTGTACGTAAAAATTGCTGTATACACTGAATCCCGAACCTAGTGGATTGAACTGTGTTACAATGCATTACACTACAGTGTCAAAATATCAGAATCATTTGAATAGTTCTGCAGACAGTAAAAACATAATAGCACTCATTAGGTATATATTGAAATAACAGTTTTTTTAACATCATTCTTGGGGGAAAACAATAATCAGTAATATAAAACAACTATTTGGATTTAAATAAAAATAAAAAAATGAATAAAAGAAATAAAAATAAAATACCAAACATGACAAACAAACAAACTTCCAGCAGGAATCCGTTGGCCAAGATCACAACTTTATTAGGAACTCCTTTATTTCAGGTTACTAGTTTCGATGAGTCCTAGTCATCACCTTCCGAGAACACACAGTGCCCATCTTCGTGATCAATGCTTATAAAATGTTGTAACCTGCTTGTCCTTAAAAGTATTTCTATACAAACAGTGCACAATGTTCTAAAAATATTTTTGTCTATTGATCTGTGCTGTGTTTGCTGCGTGGAATGTGGTAGGAAGGTGTACACTGTGTATTATACACATTCTTGATTCCATGTTTTTGTGTGACTGGTTTTGGTTTCTTATGAGATCATCTTCAGACAACTTCCTTCTTGGTGACAGCAAGAGATAGTGGCATGTAGCAGGTCCCTCTGGACTATTCTTCACCCTTGTCTTGAGCGATCAGCTTCATGCCATTATCTCCTGCTCTCACCAAGGAGTAAAATCATCTGAATATGATCTCATGAGAGATTGAAATGAGTGGCCTGCAAAAGAAATAACATTACACAATCAAGACTATTTACTGAAATAATTTTATATAAAGAAATAGGTGAATGGGAGCTGATGAAATAGGAACAATACCACAATAAAGTATAATTAATTACGCGCTTTGAGAGTAACTGAATGATTCACTGCCAGAAAGCAAGACGTGTAAAAGAGGTTAAAGAGTATTAGAAGTAAAGAATAAAGAAGTTCATTGGAAATGAAAATAACACCATTGATAATGAGAGAGGAATAGGGTAAAACAATGAAAGGACCATTGAAAAGGCAGAGGAAAATATATTGACCATCCCAAACTAAATGACCAGAAAATTGTGTGAGAAACATCCATTCACCATAAAGACTAACAATTACGTGACAAGTACAAAAAGTGTTCCATGATTCTCTCTCTCTCTCTCTCTCTCTCTCTCTCTCTCTCTCTCTCTCTCTCTCTCTCTCTCTCTCATCAATCAATCTCTGATGAAGAAGGCATGTCCATTACAAGAATAGTAAGAAGACTACTTTTTACACTATTTAGCTTTACCCAAGAATTTCATGTGCTATATTGAAACACTATCAATAATAGAGGATAGGTAACAACTCACCGTAAAGAGGCTCGCTGAGCTGTTGACAGACACGAAAATAGATAATCACATTCACACAAGGCCATGGCCTTCATCATAAAAAGGAACACATACATTCACACAATCGCTCAGACAACTATACACATACAACTGTCATGTCCGGCCACTCCAGCAACACAGATTTATGCTAACTTTTACTATAGCCAATTGCATGTAATTATTTACTTTTCCATTATAATTAATTTCATGTACTTGATTAACAATAAGTAATTTTCAGTGGCATTGTTTGGATAATATAAACAGGATGCTCTTGCGGCAGGTATCAGAGTATTGTTTCATCTGTGGTCTGACGCAGAATTCAAGCTAGTTAATAATTGTTTATTGTTCCGGCCGCAATCTAAGCCACAAGTCACATTAGTTTTGAACTTTAAATTTGAACCATTACACAAAAGTGGAAAGTGTATCTACAGTGATTAATTAATATTGTGCCACATTACGTATTACGTATTACAATATCGTTGACATCCGTTTCATGTAGAATTTTGGAGCATATTCTCAGTTCGAATATAGTAAATTTCCTTGAAACGGAAAAGCTTCTTTCCATGAATCAGCACGGGTTTAGGAAACATCGTTCATGTGAAACTCAGCTTGCCCTTTTCTCACATGACATCTTGCGAGCCATGGACGAAGGGCAACAGGCGGATTGTGTTTTTCTCGACTTCAAAAAGGCGTTCGACGCGGTGCCACACTGCAGACTGCTAACGAAGATACGAGCTTATGGAATAGGTTCACAGATTTGTGACTGGCTGGAAGACTTCCTAAGTAATAGAACGCAGTACATTGTTCTCAACGGCGAGTGTTCATCAGAGACGAGTGTATCGTCAGGCATGCCCCAGGGGAGTGTGACAGGACCGCTATTATTTTCTATCTATATAAATGATCTGATGGACAGAGTAAGTTGTAATTTGCAGCTGTTTGCTGATGATGCTGTGGTGTATGGGAGGGTGTCATCTGTAACTGACTGTAATAGCATACAGGTTGACTTAGACAAAATTTCTAGTTGATGCGAAGAATGGCAGCTAGCTCTCAATGTAGAAAAATGTAAGGTAATGCGCATGAGTAGAAAAAACAATCCTATAATGTTCGAATACAGCATTAGTAGTGAGCTTCTTGATGCTGTCGCGTCGTTCAAATATCTAGGTGTAACATTGCAGAGCGATATGAAATGGAACGAGCATGTAAGGACAGTTGTGAGTAAGGCAGACCGCCGACTTCGGTTTATTGGGAGAATTTTGGGAAGATGTACTTCACCTATAAAGGAGACCGTGTATAAAACGCTTGTACGACCACTTCTTGAGTATTGCTCAAGTATTTGGGACCCGCAGCAGATCGGTTTGAAGGAACACATAGAGGCGGTTCAGAGGCGAGCAGCTAGATTTGTTACCGGTAGGTTCGACCAATGTGCGAGTGTCACGGAAATGCTCCGGCAACTCAATTGGGGATCGCTTGAAGAAAGACGACGTTCTTTTCGTGAATTTCTGTTAAGTAAATTTAGAGGGCCGAAATTTGAAGCTGAGTGTAGTACGATCTTGCTGCCGCCTACATACATTTCGCGTAAAGATCACAAATACAAGATAAGAGGAATTAGGGCTCGTACGGAGGCATATAGGCATTCTTTCTTTCCTTGTTCAATTTGGGAGTGGAATAGGAAAGGAAATGCCTAGTAGTGGTACAGTGTACCCTCCGCCACGCACCTTACGGTGAATTGCGGAGTATGTATGTAGATGTACGATGTACACCTTGAATTTTTGTATTCCACACACGGACAGTGCTAACTAGTGTTCGACGCGGTGCCACACTGCAGACTGCTAACGAAGATACGAGCTTATGGAATAGGTTCACAGATTTGTGACTGGCTGGAAGACTTCCTAAGTAATGGTTGTAATTAATGAGAATTGTAAGCTGACCGTAAATGGAGACAATTGGACAATAATAAATCATTAAAAGTGTCAACAAACTGCAATTCTGTGTGTTGCCTTTGTCATTTTTAGTGAATTAGTTTTCACTCCATGTAATTCCAGCTACCTACTACTGAGAGCTGATCATAAAGAACTTCGAGAATCAACAATCTATGACCAGGTACGTCAGAAAACGTGCTCTGTAATGTTGCCACTTCTCCATTAGATAAGAGACAGGGAGGGTAATGTGTTTGCTTTGCTGATTCTTGAGCTGGCTTGCACTGACACGCACCCCATTTCGAAAACATAATGGCTGTCATAGTGTTGACTGGGAAGAAAAATGATTGTTGTACATAAAAGTGAAACTTACACAGTCTTGTTTTAACAAAAATCAAAAGCAGGCTGCTGATTGATGTGACATCTTGTCACAATGTCAATTTTTCATGGAGAAGATTTTTATGGTATTAATTTTGCTGTAATGATCAGGGAGTTTAGGATGGGATGATACCAGGAACACTGGATGGTACCAGATAAATTTTATGATGATAGGACAAAGATTTTGGAACCATGTTTTAAACTATAAGAAATAGCCTGGAGCAGACGTAGACTCTGACCATGTCTGATTCATTATGAACTGTAGATAAAATTGAAGAAACACAAAAAGGTAGGAAAGCAAGGAGATGTGTCCTGGATAATTTAAAAGAACCTGAGATTCAAGATTTTTGGAGGGAGCATTAGACAGCATTTGAAATGGAGGAGAGTAACACAATGAAACAAAAATGGGTAGCTTGAGGGATAAAATTATGATGGCTGAAGAGGACCAAACAGGTAGAAGGACAAGGGCTTTATAGAAACCTTTGGTATCACAGAAGATACTCAAGGGAAAATATAAAAATGCAGCAAATTAAACAGAGAAAATGGAGTACAGATGACTAAAAAAAATTGGTTGACAGCAAGTGAAAAACGGCTAAGCAGGAGTGGTTAGAGGGCAAATGTAAACCTGTAGAAGGGTGTATAGCTAAGGGAAAGATAAGACATCACCTATAGAAATTAGAGACACAGGTGGAGAAAAGCAACTGTATGAATATCAAAGAGCTCAGATGAAAAATCAGGATGAAGCCAAGATGGGGAAAACTGAAGGGGCGGCAGGAATATACAGAGAGACAATAGAAGGGGAAATCATTTGAAGGCAGTATTGTAGAGAGGGAGGAGGAAATAGATGAAGATGAGATAAGAAATATGATACTGCAAGAAAAGACAAAATTTGAAACAAGTCCCGGAAAGAGACATTCGCTCAGTGTTACTGATGTTGTCGGAGGAGCCGGCCTTAACAAAACTACTCCACCTAGTGTCAGTGTAAAGGATGTATGAGACAGGCAAAATACTCTCAAGACTTCAAGAAGTATGTAATAACTCTAGTTTCAAACAAAGCTAGTGCAGACAAGTGTGAATATTACAGGCCTATTGGTTTCATAAGTCATGGTTGTAACATACTAACTTGAATTATTTACATAATGTCACTTTGTCATCCATAAAAATTCTGTCATCGTACAGGAACATGAAGTCCATGAATGACTGCAGATGGTCTCCAAGTAGCTGAAAATAAACATCTCCAGCCATTGTTCAATTCAGTTGCAGCAGGGGAACTTGTCTCCTTATAAGTTCTCATCACCTGTTACTTGAAGGTCACATAAATAAGACAAAACCCAAAGCACAGATTGACCTGAGACTAAAGCACCTCATTCTTTTGATCACTGTGGAATAACTAGAAAAATTTGAACATTGTCAAGGCAATGAATTTAGATGTAATGAAGTTGATGAAAAAATTAAATCTTGTATATGAAAGTGAGATGCGCTAGCCACCATACAGCACTTAAAGCGACAAGCTGTCTTGGGCTCATTCTTTATTTTGCTATGCATTATTTTCAAAGGCAAATAAAAAATGTTTGTTTAAAAAAACAATGAATTTATCAAAAATAATAGGTCATAGTACCTAGTCAGCAGTTGTTTGCTCACAACAGATAATATGTTTGTAAAGCTTATGGGACTTAACCGCGGGGTCATCAGTCCCTAAACTTACAAACTACTTATGAACTAACTTATGCTAAAGACAGCACAAACATCCATGCCCGAGGGAGGATTCGAACCCCTGCCGGGGAACGGCCTCGCACATCACAGCATAGCGCCTCAATGCGCTCGTCCGCTCCGCTGCGGCAACAGGTGACTGGATACTATGTGGTGGTATGCCATTACCTTCCTCTGACCTTCGCACTGACTTGCCCATCCATTTATTGGGGTTTTACAATTTAATGTGGATTCTGGACTGATGTACAATGTGGCATTTATGTTTTAGTAAATGCATTGTGTCTTAATATGGAAGACTTTTATGTTCCCTCGAAAATTATGTTCAATCTAAATGTGGAAGGCTGCTCTAATATATTGTGTGGACAAGATAAATGGAATCTTTGAATGCAAATTAAGAATTCTGAGGTGAAAGCTAATTCATTTTGTCCATAAATATTTTGTGTAAGAGATCGCCCCTGTGCTACTACCTAATGTCTTATGTTATGACATATCGAATATGCTCAAGTACTTGATACACACTTTGTGTGGGAACGGTATGCAAAAAGCTTCTGCAAGCTACTTGCAGTTATTAGGTTTCATGTATACCTTCTGCACATTAAAAGTGCACGTTTTTGGAATTTTGTTGTCTATGTTACATGCATATCTAACATTTTACTGAATGTCACAATTAATTTCATATAACCATCCCTCATATTATGTAATGTTAATAAATTCCAATAATGAAGGAAAGAAGTTAATGTGGAACTTAAGATACCAAATATGTAACTGAGCTTCCCTGTAACTGATAGTTGCCCTGAAATAGAAGTGTATATTCTTGATTTTAAAGACAGAATAAAGAAGACATGTATAACTCCAGATCATTTGCAGACATTTAAAAAAAATTCAAGTCAGTCCATGTTCTTGACATTCAGTATTTGCAATGGGTTATTGTAAGTTCCATATTGTCGTATTCTCAGTATCCATCCAGTCTCTAACCCAAATATTGTTGTCCTCACTGTTTCTGAAAGCACAAGTAAATGGTATCTGCAAAGTATTGATGCAAGTTACTTGTCAAAGAACTTGCAGCTGGTATCTTGCTTACTTATTGCATATGCTGTGCAAACATAGTGCTAAGGGTATCTCAGTGACTTCTGCAAGTGACTTGATAGTGTAAATCTAGCTTAAGCTTCACCTGTCACTAAAAGCTTAAGTAGCAGAGAGTGGCATACACTTTCAAGCAGTTACTTTCAATGAGAATGTTGATATTCTGAGATAGACCCCAGTAGTTGATAGTGTCCAGAAATGGCTCCGTTTTGTATATACGGTCATAAAACTTCAAAAATTGGATAGATTTATATTTTCAGTTTGTCAACAGTTATTTTTGTAACTTTTTCATATGAAAACAATATCATTTTTTTAACTGTGAAACAATAACAACTGTTTGAACTAAACTTAGAGAGAAATTGGGGTTGAATTCAGGAATTATACTGGAGTTTTGAAGTTGAAATAGGCTTATTGTTTCCGATAATTTATCAAACATTTGCTTATCTTTGGTGCTGATGTATTAGGTGACACATCACTCAAATTCTGTTTTTCCACTTGAAACTGTTGTACCAGTTTGAATCCAACAGCAATAAGGCTGGTGAAGATATTGCCCATGGCCTCAATGAATATGTAACAAACACACCTGCATTGTTTTTAGCCTTTGTAATAGAACTAGACACTGATTTATAATCACTTTATATTTATCTCGTGTTGAGCCTCTGTTTCTCACTTGGATCATACATTACAATGTGTACTTTTGTACTCGTCGCTCATATTCTACCCAGTATGGATTAACACTTTCTGGTAAACTGTTACCAATAGTTATTGTTTGACTCAAAGACAAATTTACTCCTTGAGTCCAACAATATATAAACTAATTAATGGAACAAATTCAGATTGGGTGAGTAAGGGTTACAATGTTCAGTAAAAAATACCAATGCAGATGTATAGTTAATTTATTTAAAAAGCATGACTAGGCTTGTAACATTAGTTACATCATCAGATGAATTCATGCCTGATGCACATCATTCACTGGGACTTCCAACTATGTTGTGAGCTTAGCAAATCACCAACGCTACTCTCCCACCCCTCCTTACTTCTTTCTGTCTTTTGGTTTTATTACGTCTTGGGTACAGTCTTGCTTCCAAGTACTTGCCTTCTGCAGCTCTCAACTCTGAGGATTATTCCTGGTCAGGATGAAGAGTCTGATGAACTTACAGTTTAGTCCATTTAATCCCATCCATATCTCCACCCATATCCTTGTCTGACTGGAACTATTACCCTTCCAGACCTTCTTTAATTGAACTGAAGATGTAAAAATACATGGAGAGAGAACAGGTGCTCAAACATCTCCCACATTTACAATATTGGGACATGCATTATCATTAAGCAGCAGCACCCCTTAGTGCACCATTCCACAACAGTGATTTATGACTCAAATACTGTCACATACACATTCTTCATTCTCAAATGGATGTATGGTAGCCAAGGAAAGTATAACAACACATTTAGTCTGTTTAGATACATTTGTTAGTAGTCACAACTCATGTTCATATTCACTGCATGCGGGGCAGGGAGAGTTGAATTCCACAACTAATCCCTAGCCTACAAATTGGTGCTAATATACACACTGCAGCAACACCCGCATACTATTTCTCCAACTGTTATACTGTATTATTTGAAAACTAATCCTACACTGAACATTAATTTTTGCCTATTTTCAGATGTTTGCTGACTATGATGATAGTGAAATTGGTGCTCTGGATTGTGAGGAAATTGAGGGCTACTTACCTCCAGATTCAGACGTTCTGTTGAAATGCGCTGAGGAGTTTGAGAAAGAAAAAACTTCACAGTTAAATTATGTAGATAAGACTTTGAAAATACTGGAAAAGATGTCATCTGACTCTGAAGATAGTGATGACATGATGAAAATTGAAGTCAAGGACAAAGAAGAAAAATGGGACTGTGAATCAATTCTATCAACTTACTCCAATATTTACAACCACCCCAAATTGATACCTGATGTAACAGTAAGTTAAAGCAGAACAGTAAGATTTACATATTGTTGCACCTGTAAAGTATAATTTGTGATCAAAAAGTAATGGAAAGTTTTGTTTTGTTTTTATTTATTCATCATCATCACAGACATCAACTCAGTTCCATTCAAAGTAATCTGTATATCAAACAATATAATGAGGACAGTTTACAAGTCACCACAAAAACAAAATGATGAGCGCGACAGACACACACAACAGTCACACAACCTTAATCTCCGGCTGCTGCACTCCAAATCAGATTCGGAGTTTGGGGGTTGTGTGAATGTGTTGTGTGCCTTTGTGATTGTGGGAATGTTTTATTTTCTGAAGAAGGCCTTGGCCAATAGCTTAAGTGTTGTATGTTTGTATCTTTTTTATGTGCCTGTCACAGCTTGCCTGTGCGGTATGTTGTAAACTGTCTTTATTATATTGTTTAATTCCTACCTGGACTTTCATTATTAGATTTAATCTCTATATCAGATATGATACAACACAGACAATGCTTTTTTTTTCGGTCTCTGACACAACTAAATATTCTAAATCCAAATAATAAATGTATTTACCAACAGCTCTAAAGTTTGTTGTTTTATTGTTCATTAAAACAACAAACTTTGAGGCTGTTGGTAAATACATTTATTATTTCGATTTAAAATAGACCAATTGCAGTCCCAATTCCAGAATAAGATGGAACTACATCAACTTTTTATCTCACAGAAAGAAACGAAAAGATTTCTTTTCATGGTTCTCTTCAGCCTCAGTAATAGAAAGAAGCCATAAATGCCCATGTTTGGTAATTATGGTGGCTGAGGCAATACGGCAGTTTTGTTTTTGGCCAAAACATCACTAACAAGCAATGAGTTGTGAGCTGGAACATTATGGTTATGCAATTTCCAAGATTGTGATTGCCACATTTCTGGTGGTTATCTTCAGATTGTCTGACATATGCAGCACATAACTTCCAGGTGGTATTCGTTATTGAACTTATAAACAAGGCAGGAACTCATGATGGACTGTTCCTTTGTAATTGAGGAAAACTGAGTGTAGAAGTTTCACTTGTGATTGAACTATTTGAACTTATTTCCCTCTTTAGCCACCTTAGGATACACATCACTGTTGTGTTAGCATTTTATATTGTGAATGATGTAAGATGCGTATCTGATGATGGACCTCATCCGAAACTAGTAATAAATAAGTTCCATTTATTGAAACCTCAGTGACCTACCAGCATTGTTAATTGTATTGTCTAAACTTTGCTGTATCACATTTCATGAAAAAACTATCTGAAATAGTGGCATAATCCAGAGGCTATGTTGACATTATACGCAACATATGTGATGGTGAATTGGTGATTTTCTAGAAGCATTTTCATTATTTCATCCACATTGTCATCAGTAAACGATGAGCTTGGGCTTCTAGGGTGCTCATCATGTTCAACTTCTTCTCAATTCCTTCTCTGAAATGTATTTATCACTCACAAACTCTCGTCTTACTCATAGCAAATGGAGAAAAGGCCACAGACAACAATTTTAACCCTTTCACTGTGCATTTATTCTGAGCGGCACCCGCCCTGTGCACATAATTTTCAGGTGGTGTGTATATATACAACTGTAGCAGTCTATCGTTACAATTTCAATTAAATTATGATGCCAAATCCAGTATTACAGTGTTAAATAGAATCTTCTTTTTAATCTTTTTGGACAAATACTATCCTCTTTTTATTTTTTTAAAATGGTACTTTATTAGGAGAAAAAATACATAACACATTACATTAGTAAAATTTCAAAGTGTGGTATATTTCGAAACAAAAATTCAAACATAAAGGCACATTACATTTTATACAAATATATCTCGTGTCACTTCATTTGTCACGTTTTGCACATACAATACACCTTCTCTGAGCATTCTTCTTCTTTGATGTTCCTGGAATTAGCAAGATAAAGTGGCGTTCAGTTAAGCGTAAGGGGTTGTCACCATCAGTCGATCTCCTTCCATGACTTCCCTCTGTTTGTGGTCGGTGGTGAATCTCTATTATCTCCTTGATGAGCCTCTGTTGAAAATCAGATACTGAAATATTTCTTCTCGTTTGAGTTTTGTATAATGCATAAGTGTTCAGCAGAGACAGATCGACCCAATGAAAAAATAGTTTTTATACCGTTTTACAGTTTTTCATACACATTCTACTGAACTTAGCATCATGTCGCTCCTGTTGATGGCCCCCATACTTTCAGTATAGCTTACGATGCAAGCTGGTTTTCATTTCGCTTCATTTGTGCTCCTGTCAATTTTGTCAGTCGCTTCAATTTCGCTTGTATGAAGAGTAGAAAGCATCCACACTTCCCGCTTGTCCCGCCACTTGACAGCAAGAAGTTTATCTGTTGAATGCCTTTACAGTTTATTCTCACATTCCACACACATTAGTCTCTCTGTAATACAGGTAAGAAAATAACGTTGGGCTAGTGTACCAATTGTCAACATATCATGTGTGACCTTTCCCAAGGTAACGTTCTAGTAAAGTAAGTACAATACTTCCAGGTATTCCAACATTTACACCAAAATCAGTTTCTTTTTTATGTCCATTGCTTCACCCAAATAAATAATAAAGTCCAGAATAAAACCAGTTTCGCAATCACATAACGCAAAAAACTTTATGCCAAATCTCTGGTGTTTGGAAGGAATGTACTGCTTGAAGAAGACACGACCTTTGTGGAGAACTAAACTTTCGTCAGTACATAAATTTTGAGAAGGATAGAAAGCATCTGGAAATACTTTTCTTAGATGATCCCCAATTCATCGTATTTTCCAGAGTTTGTCATCTCCAGGAGTCTCACTGTTATCAACAAAGTGTAGCATCCTTAGTAACAGAAGGAATCTGTCTCTCAGCATGATCTGTGCAAACATTGGAGTAGATAGTAAGAAATTGTTGGTTATTTCATTCATTGGAGTAGGTAGTAAGAGATCGTTGTTTATTTCATTTTTTCTTACTTGCGCCATCAGAAAATTTACAGCAAGGAAACAGTAAATTTCATCACTGTCTGTTTTTCCAACGTCGCAGTCTTGATTTTTCACTGGCATCTTTGGAAAGCTGACTATAATATAAATTACATTGCTCAACTATGTAGTTTAGAATTTCTTGGCTAAAAAAAAAAACTTGGAAGCAGTCATATACAGTAGATACATCATCTAAATTCACAATTTTGCAACTGGAACCACTGTTATTAAAATTATACACTTTAGGATCCAAACCTGAGTCTTTCCATCTAAAATCAACCGTTTTGTTACTCTTGGCAGATTTTTCGGGCTTACTGTCAGGTTCTTCTTCGGAATCTGATGACGAATCGATGGTTACATCAAAATCTGAATCTGCATCTGCTGGTCCAGCGTTTGCTGGATCAATAATATTTTGTATGTTTGTGGTGACGGATTCATCTGCAGATTCATTGCCATCATTATCTGTCCACCCATAATCGGCATGATGATGTCCTCATCATCACTTTGGTTTAAAATATCAGCAGCTCATCATCTGTAAATGGACGATAACAGCGTTCCATTTTATTAGATAGAACATAAAGCATCGCACACGAACTGCGTAATGTTGCGATACAAACTTTCAGTATACCAACAATTAAAGTGCATACTTGCGCAACAATTACATCCAACTCGCTGACTGTATTGCAGATGACGCACGTAAATAGACGATTGTAGCAAGGAACCTCTGGAAGCATTTTTTATAGCGAATAGTTTATATATGTCTGGAGCAGTGAAACAATTAGTGTATATTTACGTCTGGAGCAGTGAAAGGCTTAATGAGGTGCTGCAGTGTACTTCATTTTTCAAGCAAAATTTAATGCAAATTCTTTGATCAGTCTTTTTCAGAAGTAGACATTTGCCCCAAACAGGAAAACACATACAACAACAGTGAAAAGTATACTAAATATTCAAACACTGAAAATGCAAACATTCATCAGGAACATGTATACCAACAACATTATTTTAAGAATTGAAAATCTGATGTATAAAACCTACAGAATTAAAAAAAATCTCGTTACTTTTTTATCGCAACTTGTATGTGTATTTTTATTGGTTCATTTCCAAAACATATATTTATTGAATTTTTTCCTCTTACAGTCTTCAAAACGTATACGTGTGAGCAAACGAACTGGAATCCCACTAGATGTTTTGGGTAATGACACAAACAAGCTCACACCTCAATCGTTGGCAAGATTCGATGCTGCCCAGAGGAAGAGTGGAGACTGTGATGGTTCAGAATCTGTGATTTCCGTATTATCAACACTGTCTATTCGATCCAAAGATGAGACTCCAGAACAAAGAAAGGAAAGAAAAAGAATGCTGAAAGAATACAGAAGGGTTTGTATGCACATTGTTGTCTGTACTTATAGATCTAACTATGGCCAAGTTTGATTTGAAGTAAATGGGAAACTAAATAAAAGAATTCTTGGTAATATAGAATAATTGAGAAAATACACAAGTCAAATCAATATCTTTCTCTCCATTCCCTATCTCTAGCCACATCCTCCTCCCCCTCTATCTATGAGTCCTATTACATCTCCTCCCTCTATCCCTCCTTCATGTGTTTTTAGTCAGAGCTTTCCAATTTGGTTGTCGAGTAATGGTATCAATGGTGTCGTGATACTAGTAAATCAAAATGAAATGCAAATGGGAAAACGTGTGAAAAAATTATAAAAAATAAAAATAATAATAATAATAATAAAAACTTCATTCAGTGTGCACAGTACTTAGAAAGTGATTTTATTAGAACATAATCTAATAATATTAGTAATAGGGAGTCTTGTGAAACCAGTAAATTAGAAGGGTGTTGCCACGGGGAAAAGTTTGGAAAGCTCTGCTCTAGCTCCTCTTCCTCCATCTCCCTGTAAATTTCTTCTTTCCCTCATTGTATCTATTTAACATGAATAAATTAAAAATTAGGAACTTACTTCAAATTTTGTAGAAACAGCAGAAAATGGCCACAAATTTATGCTTTCAGAAAAGTAAATATGAACACTAGTAAATGATGTTATTTACAGACTTAATTACTATGCTTTTGATTACCTCTAATAGTTGTGGCATTGTAGCTGCCCAGTATGTGTGTGTTAATAAAAATGAAGCTTTTAAATGTGAATGTTCCTAGAATTTAAGTTTATGAAACATTACTTTTGTGTGACATTTATACTTTAGCGTCTGATTGGGACTTAAAGGAGAAATTGGATAGCACTTTAACTTTCAATATTGACTTGTTATGACAGTTTCAATTTCAATGTGGCCACACACACACACACACACACACACACACACACACACACACACACACACACACAAGTTTCTTTTTGTGCACATCTATGACAAAGCACTTTCTGAATTATTGCCTTCTTGTACAATTAACATTAAAAATTGGTACATCAATTTTTGTGTTCATATATTAATATTATGAACTTTAAAGGAAAGAATTTCTGAAGTGCAAGGTCTGTCAAACAGTTATGTAATTATTCTATTCTTCCTCTTTTTGCTGTATTCATGCACCAACAGGGATGAGTGTGGGTATTTTATTGTGATGTAAGAGCCGTGAATTGCCTCACCACATTTCAGGCCATTTTCTTTTCACATTTTCTCACAGGCATCTCAACATGTCCCGTGAATATCACTGATTAACAGTTGTTCCTGTGACACTAATTCAAGCTGATCTAATTGTTCAAAGTCAGTGAAAGCAATCAGCATGATTTTGATGTTTGAACTTACCTGACGAGCTCAATTATTATGTGTCCAAACAGTAGGTTCTGAGTGGGTAGAAGGATTTACCAGTGCTGAAAAGGCTGAAATGCCCATGGTGTATGGAGAGTGTATGTGTAATGCAATTCATGCTTGTATAATGTATGCGGAAATATATCTCAATAGATGTCACACATACCTGTAAATAAACCTCTTCAGCCATTTACGTGAATGTCTCAGTGTAACACCTAGACAACATAACAGAAAGAAATAAATGATGACAGAAGCAGGGGAAATTAATGTTTCGGCATAAGCCAGGCAAGTGTCATAAACATTCTCCATTGACATTGGTTTGTTCGTATCACATCTCTCTCCACCAAGACCATCATGGATATTATTATGAAAATCTTGTAACCTTCCGAACTTGGGTATTATGCCAGAATTATTACAGGATAATCCAGAAGCATAATGTATCTTATTTAGTGATGAAGCCACATTTACCAATTGTGACCAGGTAAACTGCTGAAACATACATTATTGGTCTGCTACCAAATTATGAGTGTGTATTATCACAGGTATTGTACAAGTGTTGCTGTGGAAACTTTTCACAGTACGATATTTTGTAAACAAGTAGGATTAAGTCATGCAACAAACTCCACTGAGAATCTTATTTGCCCTACTGTATTTTTATTTTTAATAGGCTTTGCTCCATTTAGAAAACTTGTTTGTTTCCTGGCTAACAATATGAACCCCTGCCTATGAATCCATCCTGTGAAAACTGAAAACTGCATATCAACAGCACTTTTCATTGGCGCAATATTTGCAGTATACGTTGTAGGTGATTCACCCTGTAGACACAACAGTTCAGTGAGCTGACATTGTTCAAAGGGAGAGTCCTTGCTTGAGTTCTCAGTCAGACTCCACCTCGTGTGTCATATGTATTTTGGCTTGAAATGCTGGTATTGTGTTATGGCCCATAACAGACCCCCAGCAGATTTTGATAGCAACTATCTCTGGTGTGAGGATATCATTTCTCAGTAATCATCTGGATGAACATAGTATTCACATCTGTTAAAAATCAAATATAAGAATTCTTTCGAGCAATAATCAGTGACCACAGATTTACCTTTCTGTGCCTGGCATGCTTCAACCAACACTGCTGAGCACACTGTTGTGTCTCCTCAGTGCACTGTGTACCATATTCTCAGTGATTACTGCAGATTTGATCTCATGGGTTCTCTTGGCAGGTTTTATTAATAATAATCTTTTGGGTGTTCTGCTGTGTTATTTATTGTTTCTGACAATTCTGCTGGATACCCAAAACCTATCAATACTATAGCTGTCAGGTCGATACAATCCCTTTGGTTTCTTGGCCAAAGCAACTAGATTGGTAAGCTTATGTCGTGATTGGAAGATATTTTATAAATCCTCTTTCACAACACAACAAAAGGTGAATATCTCATGCTCACAGTCTCGTATTGGGTGGCCAGAGATGGCTGATGTGTGTGGATGAGTGTTCTCTTTCTGAGGAAGGTCGCGGCCCAAAAATTTAGACTTGTGCGTGTATTTATTTGTGTCTGTGGGCAGCTCAACATTCATCTTTATGGTGAGTTGTTCCCTATCTACATACTATTATAAACAGATTGATGAAACGAATATTAAAGAGGGAAACTTTCCTGATAGGCAAATGTCTGCCTTGGTGTGTTTGCGTGTGGGTGTTTGTTTACCTTTACTTTTTTCCCCCTAAGGTAAGTCCTTCCACTCCCGGGATTGGAATGACTCCTCATCCACTACTTTAAAACCCGCATCATTCCTCCTCTTATCCTGATGAAGTGGCCAATGGTTGCAAAAGCTTGAATCTGTGTCTTGTGTGTCTTTTTATTTGTGTTTTTGTGTCTGTCAACGAGCCTGTGCTTTGGTTAAGTTAAAAAAACACTTTTTTTATACATATTATTATAAACAGATAGTTTTATCATTTATGTAGAGCATATGTTTTAAATTAAAACATACTCCAAAGATGTGTGTTTTGTTGCAGTACTAGTAAACAATGGTATACAGGTGTAGAGCAATTATTTTGTGTATGTAAATACCTAAGTGTTGATAGGATTACAAACACTGCTTGATTGTAGATCTGAGCAAACTTTTTAATTTAATTGTTTTTGAAGCTTCCCAATAAGTTGAGTAGTTAGTTCTCCTCTTTTACATCTTTGACTCTGCTGTGAAAGAGCATTTTTTATTCTGATAAAATATCTTCCAATCAGTGGCATAAGCTTACCAATCTAGTTGCTTTGGCCAAGAAACCAGTGGTATTGCATTTTATTGGCAGAAACCTTAAAGGATGCAACGGAACTACTAAAGAGACTGCACACACCACGCTTGTCTGCCCTTTTTGGAGTATTGCTGTCCAGTGTGGGATCCTTATCAAGTGGATTTAACGGAGGACATCGAAAGAGTCCAAAGAAGGGGAGGCTTGTTTGTGTCACAATACAGGATCTGGGGTGGGAATCATTACAACAACAGCGCTTATCACTGTGGGGTGGGCTACGTACGAAACTGCAATCACCAACATTCTCCTCCGAATGCGAAAATATCTTGTTCAAATGTTTGTTAAGCTTAAGGGACTTAACTGCGGGGTCATTAGTCCCTAAACTTACAAACTACTTATGAACTACCTTATACTAACGATGACACAAACGTCCATGCCCGGGGGGGGGGGATTCGAACCCCTGACCGTAGTGGCCGTGCAGACTGTGACTGGCACGCCGCAGACCGTTCGGCCGCTGCGGCCGGCAAAATATCTTGTTGACTGCCACTTACATAGGTAGAAAAGATCATCAGAACAAAATACGAGAAATCAGAGCTCGAACAGAGAGATTCAAATGTTCTTTCTTCCCACGTGCTATTCGAAAATGGAATGGGAGATAATAGTATAAAGGTGATTTGATGAATCCTTAGTCAAGCACGTAAATACGATTTGCAGAGTATCCCATGTAGATGTAGACTTAGACCTAGCCTTGAGATGTGAGCCCAAGGCCTATGTGGGAAAATGAGACATGCAATGTAAAATATGTGCCTTATGTGATATGTTACACAACTGGAAACAACTATAAGATTCTCGCATTGAAGTCCGCGCTAGGTTGCGAGTTTCAGTAAAAGATTGCCAGTCTTGCGGATTCAGTGTCTTTTTAAATTTTGCATGCGTTTTTCTTTGTTTCTGCAACAGTGATCTGACCTGTTTTGTGTACCACGGGGGGTCAGCCCCCTCTTTTATTAATTTATTTGGTATAAATCTCTCGATTGCTACTGATATTATGTCTTTGAAAGTAAGCCACAACTGATCTACACTCGCATTTTTAGTTTTGAAGGACTGGAGACTATCACTCAGGAAAGCGTGAAGTGAATTTTTATCTGCTTTATTGAATAGATATATTTTTCGTTTATTTTTGGTGCATTTGGGAATTTCGATATTCAGTCTCGCTACTACAACTCGATGTTCGCTAATCCCTGTATCTGTTTTGATGCTCTTTACTATCTCGGGATTATTTGTTGCTAGGAGATCAAGAGTATTTTCGCAACCACGTACTATTCTAGTGGGTTCATGAACTAACTGTTCGAAGTAGTTCTCAGAAAAAGCATTCAGAACTAGTTCGGACGATGTTTTATATTTGCCCCCAGTTTTGAATACGTAATTATGCCAACATATCGAGGGTAAATTAAAGTCGCCACCGATTATAACAGTATGCTTCGGATACCTATTTGAAATATGATTCAAGCTTTCTTTGAACATTTCTGCAACCACATCGTCTGAGTCAGGGGGCCAATAAAAAGACCCAATTATTAATTTATTTCGGTGGTCAGGTATAACCTCTACCCAGACCAATTCACAGGAAGTATCTGCCTCAATTTCGTTGCAGGATAAACCGTTTGTAACAGCAATAAACACGCCACCCCCAGTTTTATTTATTCTATCCTTTCTGAAGACCATTTGGCCCTTTGAAAAAATTTCGGCCGAATTTATCTCAGGCGTCAGCCAGCTTTCAGAACCTATAACGATTTGTGCATCAGTACTTTCTATGAGCGCTTGGAGCTCTGGAATTTTCCCAACACAGCTACGACAATTTACAACTGTTACACCAATGGTTTTTATGTCTACTTTCTTCCCGTGTCTGACCTGCCCCCTTTGAGACTGAAACCCATTTTGTGTATTCCCGAGGCCATCTAACCTAAAAAACCGCCCAGTCCACGCCACACAGCCCCCGCTACCCGTGTAGCCGCTTCCTGAGTGTAGTGGACTCCTGACCTATTTAGCGGAACCCGAAAACTCACCACCCTTTGGCGCAAGTCGAGGAATCTGCAGCCGACACGGTCGCAGAACCGTCTGAGCCTCTGATTCAGACCCTCCACTCGGCTCTGAACCAAAGGTCCGCAGTCAGTCCTGTCGACAATGCTGCAGATGGTGAGCTCCGCTTTCATCTTGCAAGCAAGGCTGGCAGTCTTAACCACTTCTGATAGCCGCTCAAAACCAGAGAGGATCTCTTCCGATCCAAAGCGACACACATCATTGGTCCCAACATGAGCCACCACCTGCAGTTGGTTGCACCCTGTGCTCTTCATGGCATGCGGAAGGAGCCGTTCCACATCCGGAATGACTCCCCCCGGTATGCACACGGAGTGCACATTGGAATTCTTCCCCTCCCTAGTAGCCATTTTCCTAAGGGGCTCCATTACCCGCCTAACGTTAGAGCTCCCAACTACCAACAAACCCACCCTCTGTGAGTGCCCGGATCTTGCAGATCATGTGACATCATGTGACATCAGGAACATGTGATGTGGTATGTAGGACACAACATAATATGACAGGAGGCAAAATTTAAGCTTTGACAGTGGTAATTATATTAACAAGAAAAAAGCCCAAATATGTCAAGATATTTTTGATTCAAATGTGTTAATGCTACCATATAAGTTGAGAAGATACTTCTCTTTTACATATTTGACTCTGTTGTGGTGTGATAGGAGCAATTTTCATTCTGATTTCCATTCTTTAATCTATCATAGATGAATAGCTATCATAGTCAACAGGGCTTGTGATTTAGAAGGTCTTCAAAATTTCTTTCTTGATATTTAAATAAATGACACAAAACATTGGCTCTTTCTCCACTAGGGGGCTACTTGCCATTCCAAGTGCCAGAAGTAAACCTTTACATATACGTTGATAAATATCTTGATCTGATCACCATCTAATGTCACAGGAACACCATCTGTGATAATCTGAAGATTTCATCAAAATTGCTCCAGCCATCTTGAATTCTGTAGAGAACATACATATACATGCAAATCTATAGATGTAGATGTGGCATATACATCATAATCATCATCAGTTTTCTACTACATTAGCAGATCCTTTGCACCTCCATTTTCTATGATCCATTGCTATCTTCTTAGTTCTGCTGCAGGCATAGACATATATAAGCAAAAACTTTGTAGCTATATACAGTAACATTTCACTGGCAGAAAAGAAGCATTTAAAGTCACAAATATAGTACAGGCATTAAGCGAAATATTAATTTGTACTTGTACAGTCCACTCTTATCACTTATGAAGTTAACTGGAGCAGAGCCAGCATGTCACCTTGATCAGCTCAATTTTGACACTCTTGAGCTATATGTAAGATTGTATGGCATTCCACTCTACAATCATATTGAGGGGTAGGCAGTTTATACCATTTAAATTGGCACATTTGCCAAAGCCTGTACATACTGTGTTAGCAGTTTCCCAGAGTTCACACAACAAATTGAAGCTGCTAACTTTATTGGCCATGTTCATGTATCTATTAATTTGCTGGCACTGAGTAACATGAAGGAGGGACACAAGTCAATATACAAAAACAATGATTCATAATGCGGGTTAAATGCCAGATTAGGTCTTTAAAGCACATGCTGCCTTATTTGCACATAGGTAAACTGCGATTTGGAAGGACACATTAAATGCTTTTAATCATGTGTTATTTGATGAATATGTGAAGCTTTAACTGCCACTGTGAGCAGAGCCCATTACCAAGATGTCTGACTCCAGAAATCCACTGAAAGAAGTTACCTTCACAGTGTTCTCTTGAAATATGTTGAAACTGACCTGCATAAACTGACAGTAGGAGTTACTTTCAGCTTTAAAACTGATTGTCGTTGACAAGGTATAACACTGGTCCCCAGTCACTGTATTTTATGGCCTTTACTCTAGTGCTGTGATACCTGACTGTAAACACAGTGGACAGTTCATATTAATGCATAAACAATGGCATTTTTCTTCACAGTGTTCATGGACATGTAAAACAATAACTTCAGTCTACCATTATCTACAAAGGCGGCACAACCCATTTTACTGCTCTGCACATTCAACTGACCATACAGACACACTTCTTCACTGGCATGACAATGGCAGTAGAGCATCACATGACAATTGAGTAGTAGTACAATACCAATTACAGTGTTCTTAAGAGACCAGTAAGATATTGTCCTGTCAGCTTATCTATCTTGTTTCTTCAAGTTGGGTTTAATTTTTTCCCTAGTTACTATTGTTGCAGACACTCTCATAAGATCCACTCTCCTGCTTCAGAAATGTAAAACTTTTCTGACAAAATATTATTTTGTGGGTAGTAATAATGTTATTCTAGAATTTTAAAACAGTAATTTTAGAAAAAATAAATACTTATTTCTGCCTAGGATAGTGATCTCTTCTTCTTATGAGAAATTAAATAATTTTGTCCTTTTAATTTTACAGGAGAGGCGACTGGAGAAAAAGGCAAATGCCATTGCCTTCAAAGAAGAAAAGAAGAGACAAGAAAAAGTTCTGTTGAATAATAAGCTGAATCAACAGGGTGTAAAAATTTTGTAATGATCTGTACATAAGTAATAATGTATGTTGTATAATAAATATTTTTGTAGATTATGTTTTTCCTTTTCTTTTTGGCATTACCATACTAGAAAGTACAATGCAGCCTAATTAAGACATCTTGATCACCAAAATGATTTTTGCAAAGCAATGATTACCGTGTGTCCAATGCAATAAGGTGTGCTGTTGGTATTTACTGGACATATTTGTTCACTATATGTTGCTATTTAGTCATAGTGGAGGTAGAAAAGAGACCCATGGCTACAAAATAATACTGAATCATAGCAACATTGAACAATGGAAAGTTCAGATTGTAATTAAACAATATGAGGATAGATTAAGACTCACCGCAAAGATATATGTCTAGTTGCGACAGACATTCATACACAAGAACTCAAGCTTTTGGCCACTAGCCTATGCCAGAAAAGATATCACTCATGCAATCACACAGGCATATTTCACAGACACACACAGCTAGAGATGATGGCTTTGTATTAGTGGAGTATGACTGTGTGAGTGATTTTGTTTCTTATGAAGGCTAGTGGCTGAAAGCTTGAGTTCTATGTGTATTAGTGTTTGTTTTTATGTGCATCTTGCATCTCGACTTTGTGGAGAGTTGTAAACTATCCTCATTATATTGTTTTAGCAAAAATTCCATTGTTTTTCCTTTTACAGAAAAACACTTATAAATCACTGTTAGGAAACTTCACTCTTTGCAAATATAATGAAAGAAGAGAGGGAATACATTGTTAAAACCTGGGCTGTATAGATTAATAAGTATTATTTTGAAAATGTTGTAATGCTATTTCACAACAAAGGATCTAAAAAGAAACATTGCACTTTACAGGGCAACAATATTTAATGAAGAATTTAAGAGTTTTCTAGGCAAAGAGAACAGGAAGGAGAGATGGCAGATTCAAGTGGGATGGGTATGTGATGCAAGGTTGTTGGATCTGGAAGGGGAGAAGGTAGGCTTGAGCACTGTGAATTTGACATCAGGTCATGAACTGGGGTGATGGGAGCTGGGTATTAGGAAGGAGAAAGGGAAAGCAGTTTGGTGGGGGAAGTGTCATGATTGAGGCCAGAAGGGTTATCGGAGTGAAGAATTTTTTGCATGGATACTCCCCCCCCCCCCCTATGCAGGTTATTCAGGGTTAGCCTAGCAGCAGGAATCATTACCAATGCCTGGAGGGCAGTGAAGGTTGTCTTCATTCCAAAGCCAGGGAGAATTGATCATACCAAGGCCAAAGATATGAGACCAATCAGCCTGTCCTCCTTCATTCTTAAGACATTGGAAAAGCTGGTTAATGTGCATGTTGGAGAAAGGAGGTTAAGTAGGGCTCCTCTACATTCAAACCAACATGCATATCAACCAGGTAAATCATGTGAGGCAGCTCTCCACCAACTTGTTGGGAAGGTGGAGAAAGCACTACACTTTCAGGAGATAGCCCTCTGTATCTTCCTGGACATTGAGGGGGCTTTTAGCAACATGACCTTCGATTCCATGGTTAGGGCAGCAGAGGTGCATGACCTAGGGACCACTATATGTAGGTGGACTAGGGCCATGCTCAGTAGAAGAAAGGTAGAGGCTACCATGATGAATGAAAAAATGGTAATCAACACCACTAGGGGTTGCCCGCAAGGAGTAGTTCTTTCCCCTTTATTGTGGAATCTAGTGGTGAATGATCTCATTGGAGAATTAAACTCTAGGCAGTACTTTTGCCAAGGATACGCAGATGATCTTGTCATAGTAATACTTGGGAAATTTGCTGACACAGTGAAGAATATGGCACAAGGTGCCTTGGACATTGTGCAAGACTGGTGCAGAAAACAGGATCTGGGGGTTAGTCCTAAGAAGACTGTTGTTGTACCATTCACAAGGAGACATATCCAACACTCAAGTTGGAATTTAAAGCTTTTCAATGAAGCACTACCTGTGAAGGGGACAGTGAAATATCTAGGGGTTACCCTAGATGAGAAACTGATATGGACCCCTCACATTAGGAATACTTGCTTCAAGGCAAAAGGTACTTTGGTAAGTACCAGGAGAGCTTGTGGCAAAAATTCGGGCCTGAGCCCCAAGGGTATGCACTGGATATACACCACAGTGATTAGACCCAGGATCACCTATGGGGCGGTTGTGTGGTGGAAGAAGGTAGAACAGCAGGTTGCTGCTAAGGAGCTTGGTAAGGTGCAGAGACTAGCCTGCTTAGCCATAACAGGCGGAATTAGCAGCACACCAACTGCTGGGATGGAAACCATGCTGGATATGCCCCCATTACACCTTTGGGTCAAGATGGAGGCGGCAGCTGGTGCCTACAGACTCAAATCTGTCAACAACTGGAATTCTTTGGGATATCCAGAAAATACACACTAAAATAGTGAGTGAGGTAAATATAGGAAAGGTTGGGGAAATGCCAACTGACTATATTATAACCCCATACTGCTTCAACAAGCCTTTCAGTATAACAATTGGAAGTAGGGAGCAGTGGGAGAAAATAGTTCGACACCGTACGGGGGATATTGTCTGGTTCACTGACGGGTCGAAATCAGACCAAGGCGTTGGGGCCCGGGTATACGGGGTGCAGCCAAGACTGTAGGGCGTCATCTCCCTAAGGAAACTGGCCTTAGTATTCCAGGCCGAAATCACTGCCATCAGGGCGTGTGTGGAGGAGAATTTGCGTAGGTGCTACAAAGATCGTAGCATCTATATCTATTCAGACAGCCAGGCAGCCCTGAGATCACTGGCAGCTCCTACAACAAGGTCTAAAATTGTTGCAGAATGTCACAGGGTTCTGGTGGAGCTAGGGGAAAGCAATAGAGTAAACCTATTGTGGGTCCCTGGCCACTCGGGGATCAGTGGCAATGAACATGCCGACAGATTAGCCAGGATGGGGGCAGAGGCTCCATTTATTGGACCGGTACCTGTCCTGACAATCACCAAGGCAATGATTAAATTGGAGCTACGTAACTGGCTCAGAAGACAGCACATAGAATACTGGACCAAAGTCCATCAACAAAAACATGGCAAGGTAATGATGCCAAAGCCATGTTTTAAAAGAAGCTCTGCAATCCTGGGTCTGAACAGGAAAGAGATTAGACTCATGGTTGGATTGCTGACAGGCCATGGGAATTTCAAAAAACACCTACATACAATGGGAATAACAGAAGAGGACCCTAAATGTAGGATCTGTGATGACGTTGATGAAACTGCATCACATCTGATCTTCGAATGCATTGCATTGGAGAGTAAAAGGCACAGAACATTTGGGACAACCAGACCCGAAGAAATTGTGTCTAATAAAGAACTGGTAAAGGGACTCCTTGCACTGTTCAAGGGCATTGGTTGGCTTTACTAGACATACAGGGAGCGATACCGCACAATAAACTTAGTTTCGGTGCGGGCAGTGGTGGGTTAGACCAAGACTGTTTTGGCTTCCCTGAAAGAATCAAATCAAATCAATCCCCCCCCCCTCCCCCATATAGTTCACAAAACCTGGTGGTGGAAGGAATGATCCAGGGTATGAAGTAGCTAATCGCTACAGCCACTTTTTGGCAGTGGCCACATCCTAGTGTATAGTGGTTGATTGGTACACATGCAAATGCTGAGCAGTGATCTTAGCAGCACAATAATTAACACAGATGCATTCACAGGTGGCATTGCCTCTGAGAAGGTAGGAAAAGCCTGTGGCAGAACTGATGTAATAATGCTGGGTGGGAATATTGATCAGATCTTGCACCTGGGCATTCCAAGGAGATGTGATATTTGTAGCAATTGGTTGGAAATGAGAGTGGTGTAGAACTTGACTAATGTTCTGTAGTTTATGTGTGTGACATAACATCACTTTAAGATAGGTCAGAAGGATCTTGGGTTGGCTGTCTCCTCATATTGGAACATCATGATACGTTACCAAAATCTAAGGATATGGTTAGTTGTTCTAGTCCAGGATCATAGTGAGTAATGCGAGAGTGCTCCTTCCTAGATGATTCTTGGGAATAATGGGAGGATTGTTGGTGTGTGAGGATATGACACAGGAAAACTGTATGCAGTCTACAGAATGGAACCATAGAGAAACATCATAAAAGCAGTTCAATGAACCCTCTGCTATGCACTTCAATGTGGCTTGCAGAGTATATATATAAATGTAGATAAGAGTTTCAGTTGACTGAGCAAGAGAGATTGCATCATTGCAGATACACCACCCATACTTGGGCAGGCTGTAAGGGAAGAACGTTTTGGTGTGAAGGGTGGGAATGATAGCTGTTGACATTCAGGTATTGTTTATGGTTAGTGGGTTTAGTTTGGAAAATAGAGTTAGCCCATGCGCTTTTAAGCCAGGAGGCCTGGCTCGCTGCCATGACACTCTTACCAAAACACTGACAGTGTGTTATAGCACTGTCTGAATTTACGGTCGCTAATTTCACCATATATGCATGTCAGGTCCTCAGACTTCTTGTTGTAAGTTTTTGTTTAAAATAAAATCTTGTAAAAGCAGAAAAATCTCACGTTTATTCAGTTTAAAAATAATTTTATTGCAGCATTAAGAATAGCTACCAAATGACAGTCTTAAATGTAAATGTTAGTTTTATACATTTGGTAACAAACTTTTATCACAAACATGGGGTCTTTCCCTAGCTATTCTTATGATTGTGTGATAAAACAATTCAAATGAGTGAATCAATGTCAGATTTATGAACACAATGTCTTTTCCCATTTTTGTGAAACGCAAACCAGTACTTTTCAATTGTTTGACTTCATAATCATGTACTGAAGCAGTTGTCTACTAATGTGTAACAGGCTGGCTGCAGTTCTGACCATTACATATATCTGTGGAGAAAACAAAAATTAATTTATCTATGTTGTTAATTATTAGATAATGAAGAAGCAGATAAATGACGTTCTGATAATGAAAAGAAATGTGACTGACAGGGCTTAGCCATAAATAATTTCATGTGGCTCATTGGTGTGGTGCAAGTCTTTCAATTGGATGCTACTTTGGTGACTTGCGTGTCCCTAGCGTACCTCAGTTATCCAACTGGGCAAAGGGGACCTACAGCTTAACTGCCACCTCTGGCTGCCGCACTTCCAATCATGCTCTGAGGTGTGTAAAGAGTAGAGGGGGGAGATAGGAAGGTTGTGTCAGTGGTGGAGTTGCATACAACACGGCCTAGATGGGAGTAACGAGATGCAGCTTACGAATGAAGTGGGGAGGCAGGTGAGGGGCGGAAAAAAAAAAATTACAATTAAATAAATATAGATATAAATAAAAAATGCACGCACCACACACACACACACACACACACACACACACACACACAATAGGAGAGTTTTAGGATAGAAGGGTAGGAACTTTAACCCTTTCACTGATATGCCCGTATATATACGGGTGGTAATTGCTATACATCAGGTGCGACACCCGTATATATAGGGGCACTCTTCCATTTTCGTATGCGGCTCCTATTTTTAAAATGTTTTCTGTATTTCTTTGCCTTTATATGTACCGCTCTCTGTTGGGACTGATTATAACGCTAATCTCAACAATGGTGTTGTACTGTGTCATTCTGTTGTTCACTTGCTACAGTGTACAGTATGGCATCTTCGTCTAATGTTGGTCTAAGTATCAGCTTTAAATGAGTTATTCAGCACCTTGGAAAGTGAAGATGAAGATCCTCATTTCAATTACGTAGACAACGCTATAAGTGATGATGAAACTCCAGCCCATTTTCGTTGTGATAATGTGCATTTACATGACAATTCAGATGCTGCCCGCCGCAGTGCGCTGTCGCTGCCCGCGGAACAAACAAAATAAATGTTTCACTGGGTAAACAGTGAGTTTCATCCAAAAGCCCATAAATTTAGTGAAACAAGTTCTGGTATCAAAGACTTTTTTTCTGTGTAAATGACGCATCTGAAATAATAGATTATTTCGAATGTTTTGTTACTCCACAACTTATGGGTAAAAAAGCTTTCGAGTACTTTTTCAGTACTTGATGATTTCTAATACAGCTCCAGCAGTGTCATATAGACTACGTAAATGGAAAAAGACATACAAGGAAATTTAGTTGTTTTTGGCAGTAACAATGCTAATTTCTATAAATAAAAAGCTGAGCCTGAATGACTGTTAGACTACCGATAAATTACTGCACATTCCAATTTTTTTGCGAGACAATGCCGAGAGGCCGCTATTTGTTGCTACTTAGGCTCCTGCATTTCTGTGATAATGAGCAACAAGAACCGAATAATAGACTGTATAAGATAGACATGATGTTGAATGACATTAGAAAAGTGTGTAGCGAAAATTTTTATCCTTTTGAGAATCTTTGCACGGATGAGTCTTTAGTGCTTTTCAAACAGCATATAAAGATGAAAAAAGATTTGGTGTAAAATTTTTCGTGTTAGCCGATGTCAAAATGGAAAATATCTTTGACTATAATTCATACAAGTGTATCAACACGGCTGAGTGTATTTGATAAAACACTGACTTTCTGGCTCTGTTGGTCACAGTCACAGTCTAAACACAGACAACTGGTATACAATCCCAGTTCTTACTGGTTTTTTGCACAGAAATCAAACGATTCTGCGTGGAACAGTTAGAAGTGAAAGGGTAAAAAAAAAATGCCTGCCATTGAGAAACCACAAGTAAAAGGAGAGGCACAAAGTAAAAATTGCAGACGTATGATTGTGAAATGGCTTGACCGAAAAGTTGTTAACATGTAGACTACTAGTCATGCTGACACAATGGTACCAACTGGTAAACCAAACCGAAAAACTGGAGAACCAGTTATGAAACCTCTGTCCATTTAAGAATATAACAAAAATATGGGAACCATAGACAAAATCGATACGCTGCTAAGTTCAGTTGAATGTTTACATAAAACAATGAAATGGTACAAAAAAGTATTTTTCCATCTGATAGACTTCGTTGTGGTGAATTCTCATGCTGTGTATAAATTAAAAACAGGGTCAAAGCTACCATTAGCCAAATTTCAATAAGAACTAATAAGACAGCTCGTCAAGAAGTACAGCAACGAATAGAGAGAGAGAGAGAGAGAGAGAGACTATTAGGGTTTCTTCTGATGACTTGCCTACAAGACTGGTAGCCTGCCACTTTCCACAGTTAGTACCACCCATACCTGGTGGAAAACAAAACCCTAAAGATATTGCTATTGCTCAACTGGCTCCACAAAGAAAAGATATCAATGTACAGAGTGCAATGTCAGTTTGCGTTCTTTTCAAATGTATCATTCGTTGTAGAAATTCCTAGTAAATGTTTTTGTAAAAAAATATACATATTACATTGTCGTCTTATCTAACCACTCGCCAGTGTAAAAATAATAGACCACACATAACACCGCTTTCCCGATCTCGCAGCGGAAAAAAAATTCGACTGCGAGAAACTCCATCTCTGGTGCCACATATGGGTGTTGCACACACTTTCCCGTCGCTGCAGTGAAAGGGTTAAGGTGTGGGAAAAAAAGGAAAGTTATTGTAGGATGAGGCGTGGATGATTTCAGAATCGGAGAATGTACTTAGGGATAACTCATCTGTGCAGTTCAGAAAAGCTGGTGGTGGGTGGGAGGATCCATATGGGCCTGGTTGTGAAGCAGCCATTGAAATCGAGCATATTTTCTGTTGCATGCTGTGCCACAGGGTGGTCCACCTCGTACTTGGCCACAGTTTGGCGGTGGCCATTCATCCTAATACAGAGCTAGTCAGTGGTCATGCCAATATAGAAAACTTCATAGTGATTGCAGCACAGTTGATAAATTACATGACTGTTTTCATAGGTAGCCCGGCCTCTGATACTGTAGGATAAGCCTGTGAAGGACTGGAATAGGAAGAGCTGGATGCATGGATTGGACAGGTCTTGCAGTGGGGCCTTTCACAGGAATATGATGCCTATGGCAGTGGGCTGGGTTTCAGAGTGGCCTAGGAATGGACTAGGATGGGGGGTTTGGAGGGTGACGGAACACCACTTAAGGAGGGGTGGGAAGGATCTTGGGCAGGATGTGTCTGGGCACGAGGGCAATAAATCAAAACATTGGCGAAGGATGCAATTCAGTTTTCGATTCCAAGGTAGTACTGGGTGATAAGGAGAGTGCTCTTTTGTCGATTGTTACTGGTGGTAGAGGGAGGGTTTGGGATGTGTGAGTATATGGATATGGCATGGGAGATTTGTTGAGTGGTCTGTGTGTGTGTGTGTGTGTGTGTGTGTGTGTGTGTGTGTGAGATATATATATATATATATATATTTCTTCCCCACGCCATTCTTAAGCTGTATCTCATAACTTCCATCTAGGCCGTGCTGTACCCGTCTTCACCATTGTGATGCAACTTTCCTAGCCCCCCCCCCCCTCCTATTTACACACCATAGACCATGATTTGAAGTTCAGCAGCTAGAGGTGAGGGTTGTGCGCCTGTGATATTGCGTAAATGTTCTATTTTCTGATGAAGGGAAAGTGATGTATGTGTGTGTCTTTATGTATCTGTCACAGCTCGTTGCCGCATCTTTGCGGTGAGTTGTAAACTGTCCGTACTACTATACAACAAATTTACATGTTTCTTATGTAGTTGGTATCCAGCAGCTCTAGTATGGGACTAGTGCACTGTTTTAGTTACTTACAATCTATTGCTGCAGCAGTACTTGTTGCATGACATATGTTAGCCAAGACAGTGTAACAGCATTCTAATTTTCATCTGTTATGAAAATCATTTTAATATTAGTAAAGAGTTCTTGCATTGGTTAATTAGCTTTGGTTGTTATCTCAAACAAATTTCAAATTTTCGTATGAAGAGAGTTTTCTTAATATGATGAAGTGTCTAATATTTTTACCTCACTTAGGTATAAACAGTTTGACATGAGCTTTGTTTATTTTTTTACGTATTAGTACCTATTTTAAAAATTCATAGTCTTAAAACCAATCCTTCCTTATCTAGCTGCCAAGAACTGAATAAATTAAGAGAGATCTTGGACCCAAAACCAATAGAAGAGTTTGAAAAGTGTTGAAAGTGCCAGTAAATAAGCAGAATCTTCATTTCTTGTCAATGACACAAATGAAATGGAAATGAGCGTATGGCTTTCTTGGCTGGGAGTTCCCTTGCGGGATTGTTCGGCTGCCTTAGTGTAAGTCTTTTTATTTGACGCTGCGTGGGTGACTTACGTGCCAATGACGATTAGGACAACACACAACACCCAGTCCCCTGCCGGAAATCGAACCCGGGCCTCCTGCGTGTTAGTCAGCGACGCTACTGCTGAGCTACGCAGGCGGACACACAAATGAAGTTTACATGACAGGGAAGGCACTCTTAAAACAGGCAGAGAAAAAAATGTTTATTTGACATCTACTTGTGCAAATATGTATCATTGGGAGGATGTTACATAAAATTAACCCACGCCAAAAAATCCTCTTAAAGAAACCTATTTCATGTTCCTGAAATGGACAGCTTTGTATAGTAAGTTTTATTAACATTGAAACTAGGTGCTCTTAATCTTTGACATAATAAAATATATATTTATTGCTATTCATTCATAATGGTAAGTTAACTGGGGGGAGGGGGGAGAATGACTCATCTTTACGAAATCATAACAGAGAAAAATACGCCACAGCCCAAGTAAAGATGTAGTGCAGACAAGTTCACAATTAAAGTGATAAAAATCACACGTTAGTGAGACTTTTTACACATGAAATGTTATTCCCTTTGATTCCGCATCACATCAGAAAGATTTGTACACCTGAACACCACACAAGTCACCATAACAGTACAAAATTGTTCCAAAAATGAGCTACAAGCATATGCAAACAAGGTTACTACAGCAGCGTTTTGGTCAGATCAACATGTCTTCATAGCTGTGATTTCAGGACACCTCTGTATTCTTACCTCCTTAAAGACAAAGCACAAGCTCGAACTCAATTTGTTAAGAATGGGGAAGGAAATCGGACAAGCTATTTCAAAGGAACTATACCCCCATTTGTCTAGAGTGAGAGAGAGATATATATATATATATATATATTACTTTCCGGGACTGGAGCGGACTCTGAATGTGGCTCTCCAGCAGGGATACGACTTCCTTAAATCCTGCCCCGAAATGAGATCCATCCAAATGACATCCTCCCCACTCCTCCGAGAGTGTCTTTCCGCCGCCCACCTAACCTTCGTAACCTCCTAGTCCATCCCTATGAAACCCCCAAACCACCTTCCCTACCCTCTGGCTCCTACCCATGCAACCGCCCCCGTTGTAAAACCTGCCCTATGCACCCTTCCACCACCACTTACTCCAGTCCAGTAACCCGGAAGGTGTACACGATCAAGGGCAGAGCCACTTGCGATAGCACCCACGTGATTTACCAACTAACATGCCTGCACTGTGAAGCGTTCTATGTGGGAATGACCAGCAACAAACTGTCCATTCGCATGAACGGTCACAGGCAGACAGTGTTTGTTGGTAATGAGGATCACCCTGTGGCTAAACATGCCTTGGTGCACGGCCAGCACATCTTGGCGCAGTGTTACACCGTCCGGGTTATCTGGATACTTCCCACTGACACCAACCTTTCAGAACTCCGGAGATGGGAACTTGCCCTTCAGCTTATTCTCTCCTCCCGTTGCCCACCTGGTCTCAATCTCCGCTAACTGAAATTTCCGCCCACTATCTTTAGCATCTTTGCCTTGGTTCTGTGGACAGAGCCTCTGCCTCAATTGGTATCTCTGTCCAACTTCTTTGCTTTTCACAAATGTCTGTCTGGGTGTGTTTGCGTTTCGATATGTCTGAGTGTGTGTGTATTTGTTTACCTTCCTTTTTTCCCCCTAGGGTGGGTCCTTCCACTCCTGGGATTGGAGTGGCTCCTTTTCCGCTTCCTTGAAGCCCGTATCCTTCCCTTTTCCTCCCCTTTTTTCCTCGTTTTCCTGAAGAAGCTGCCAGTGGTGGCGAAAGCTTGTATGTGTGTTTGTGTGTGATTTTATTTGTTTCTCTCGACGAGCCGGTCCTTTTGGTAAGTCATCTCTTTTCTATTTTTAGTCTTATTTATCCCAGCGGGAAAGTTTCCCTCTATAATTTTCGTTTCATCAATTTGTGTGTGTGTGTGTGTGTGTGTGTGTGTGTATATATATAAAACCCCCAAACCACCTTCCCTACCCTCTGGCTCCTACCCATGCAACCGCTCCCCTTGTAAAACCTGCCCTATGCACCCTTCCACCACCACTTACTCCAGTCCAGTAACCCGGAAGGTGTACACGATCAAGGGCAGAGCCACTTGCGATAGCACCCACGTGATTTACCAACTAACATGCCTGCACTGTGAAGCGTTCTATGTGGGAATGACCAGCAACAAACTGTCCATTCGCATGAACGGTCACAGGCAGACAGTGTTTGTTGGTAATGAGGATCACCCTGTGGCTAAACATGCCTTGGTGCACGGCCAGCACATCTTGGCGCAGTGTTACACCGTCCGGGTTATCTGGATACTTCCCACCGACACCAACCTTTCAGAACTCCGGAGATGGGAACTTGCCCTTCAGCTTATTCTTTCCTTCCGTTGCCCACCTGGTCTCAATCTCCGCTAACTCAAATTCCCGCCCACTATCTTTAGCATCTTTGCCTGAGTTCTGTGGACAGAGCCTCTGCCTCAATTGGTATCTCTGTCCAACTTCTTTGCTTTTCACAAATGTCTGTCTAGGTGTGCTTGCGTTTCGATATGTCTGAGTGTGTGTGTATTTGTTTACCTTCCTTTTTTTCCCCAAGGTAAGTCCTTCCACTCCTGGGATTGGAATGACTCCTTTTCCACTTCCTTAAAACCCATATCCTTCCCTTTTCCTCCCCTTTTTTTACTCTTTTTGCTGAAGAAGCTGCCAGTGGTGGCGAAAGCTTGTATGTGTGTGATTTTATTTGTTTCTCTCGACGAGCCGCTCTTTTCTATTTTTATTTTATATATATATATATATATATAAAAACCCAAAGCTGGATGACTGAGGCAGATTTGAACTGGCTCCTCTGAAATGAGAGTCACATGTACTAATCACTGTCTCACCTCACTTTGTGTGTTCATTCATAGAAACCATCTATTGTTATTACTAACAATTCTTCCCATCTCTTACGAATTTTTAAGTTTAAATTATCAAAAAAGCTCACAAGCATGTGAATATTACCTATGAAGAACACTAACACTGAAGTAGGTTCTGAGAGAATGGTATGGAGGTCATTAAAAAAAAAAAAAAAATAAATAAATAAATAAACTGTGAAAATAAAGATTGCCTTTCATTAAAACTGTGTTTCTGCACAGTTTTGCACTACGATAACACCGTGTGCCTCGAACAGAGCCACATTGAGAAAGAAATTACATTGAATCGTATCATTTAATATGTTGAGATAAAGAACAAGAACTCTGTCAATGTCAAATTTGTAGTCTATCAAACAGATGTGTCTTAAAAATGTTTTTGTATACAAAAATAAAGTGATAAACGTTATTAAAGATCTATGTTTTTTGTGGAATTCAAGGTCTTTTCAAGGTTCGGTGGCCACCCTGTATATACCTGCTGAAAAGAAGGGTCTTCAGTCTTTCTCACACCTGTCATGTGTATATAAGTTGTCCCTGTGTTATATTATTTGTCTTTGTGTTGTGGACATAATGGGCAGCAGATATGTTAACCAGTCTAGTATACTGCAGAAAAACGTTTGGTTTTTTTTTTTTTTTTTTTTTTTTCATTCTGCATTCTTCAATCTCCTGTGTGAAATAATAATTTGTGCTCCTTGGTATATGAGAGCATTTAATTGTTCCCTGTGTCTAGTTTATTATTAACAATCAAGAAATAGTAATGTCCCCAAATAAATATTTTACTTTATTAGAAACTTACTCTTTGTATTTAATAATAACTTTAGTTTATAGAAACTATTCAGTGACAACTGCTCGTCCCAAAGGCAAAATTTAAAAATGAGACAGTTAAGACCATGTCAACATTGAACTTGACAAGAAAGTCTTCTGTTCATCAGACAGGCACTCTCCCTCTGTCCAGGTTGAGCTTACTGAAGTTCATAGTGTACAAAATTTCTGATCACTGTGTTTATAGTTTAGAATCCTCTGCTTTCCATGTAATTTAAATCCTAATTGTTTGTGTTTTGTGATTATAGTGGCTATTTTCACTGCTGCACGTTTAGTGATAGAAAATTCAATAGCATTAGGCACAAGGCTCTGCTGCAATTTACTGCCAGGTACACAGTACGTGTTCTTTGTAGTGTTTAATTATAGTCTTTCTTTGTTCTGCTTACCACAACATACTTCTGGATTGAGCAGTTTAGTTTCAAAATGACTTCAGGTGCATGTGTTCCAAGAACTGCAGTATGTATCAGTGTATACAGTGTACTAGAATACCATGTCTGTCTTGTGGTAGGAGATTTCATTCTCAAAGTTTCCTTTGATTAACAAATTCACTGCAACATGCATATTGGTGTTAACACCAAGCAGGAGTGAGGTTCTGGTTTCCAAAGGACTTGAGGCTGTCAGTGCCTTAATTTTAAAAATTACAGTCACCTCACTGACGTTTCAAAACTAATGTCACTTAGGTACTGATGGTAAGTTTCACAAAGGAAGGCTATAATTTAATAGCCTTTATTAATTTGGTGTGCCAGTGTGGGACTTTATGACACCCAGTTTATCACTGTATGCAGCCATGTAATTGAAGTCTTATGTTTGACTACAATAATTAAGGCTTTGCTGCTGCCATGTTATGCCAGAGAACTAAAGCATTTAGTTCATAACTTTATGTACTCTAGGTCAAAATAATGTGTCACAAAAAGTAAACATCACTTTATGAACACCATGTATTTTATTGGTATTGTTCACACAAGCAGTCCATTTATATATTCATTTAATTAGATCTGATACAGGTCACATTAAATGAAAATTCATTTTAAAAATCACACAATTTCCTCAGTTCCACCCCTTAATGTGAATAGAACCAAGAAAAAAATATCACACTTAACAATGAGATTCTACACTCACACTTTCATTTGACATAACATTATAAAAGAAATTAAATGCACAAATCTATTACCACACATGTATAATTCAAATCCTTACTTCAGCACATTTTTTCCTAATTTTCTTTTCAAAGTAACAGATGAATTCTGCAGAATTACTGAAAAGCTGCGTACATTTAAAAATATTTCGAAATAAAATCACTGGCCAAATAAGATTGCTGAAATCTGTCAACATTAAAACTTAACAGTATTCCATTATAGCTGAAGTAATGATTTTCACATACAGTTTGCCTTACAAAGATAATTGCATTGATATTTATTCTGGCATTGCATTGACATTTCTCCCTAACCATTTTTCTTCTGATTATTTTCTTTTTCTACAATATAAAGACACACACACACACACACACACACACACACACACACACACACACACATTACAGTTAAATAGTTTTATCATGTCAATTATTGTCCTTCACTGTACAGAAGAAAAATGTTACATCTATAATACTGTAATTTTCTGTGAATAAAACTGCTTGACAGGACACTTAACCACTGCCTGTACTTTTTGTCAAGATGTATTTTTATATACAGTATATATTTGCAAATTATAATGCAAAAAATTGAACTGACATTGGGCATCTTCCTATTGCCTCAACATGATGCAATGCACAATTTGCAAAAAAAATACTCCACTTATTTACTAACGGATTTTATACAGCCAAATAATAAAACAAATATATGACTAAGACCAGTTTTTACTATTAATTTTTAGGTGAAAATTGTTTTGTCCCTGTGGAGTAAAATATTTTGTAAATGATGATAAAAATAATTACAAACCATGTAAACTTCTACTGCAGCTTTATGGACAATGTAAAGTTATTCTTTCAATTAACTGCAAGCATGTGCACAATCAGGTACTATAAATTCTGTCAGTTCAATTTTTTGAATGAGGCAAGACAATATAAAATGCTTACACAGAATACTGAAATTAATTTTACATGTTTTCTTAAAATTAATCTGACAGTATTTGCATTGATTAATGGATACAGATTACATGTTGCAGCTTGTGTCCCTGAGATATGAATACTCAATCTTGCCCTTTGCAAGGTGAATTTAAGTCACCTGCAGCAATGTTAATCCCCCCTCCCTTTTCCATTCTGACACCTTATTACACTGCACATCACCAGTACTTTTAATTTTGCACCCATCCTACTTTATTCAAATAATTTAGCAACTGTCATTCTGAGAGGCTGCAGTACAGTCTGCTCCATTTTTCACTTCACATGTATATGTTCTGTCACATTACTGTCAGTATGAAATATCACCAGTCATATTTTAAAATAATTAGTTTTTTTGGCAGTTCACCTTCATTCAACTGTATGTTGAAGGCATACACTTTTCCAACACATTTCCTGAAACTATAATTTTATGTCCACATTCCACAACATACATTTATCACTTCTTATAAATGCTTCAGGTAATCATAATTATATAGATTACAGGCAAATTAAAGACACTAACTTTCAGGAGTGATTAAAATTAATAGGAATGTCTAACTGTAAAACTTATGTTCTTTCACAATTACCCACCATGTGCAGGGTGCATAGTCCAAGAGCATCACATCTGAGAGCACACTTTAACAGAAGAGTATTGTTTACTACTTCTAACAGGTTGGAAGCTGTTGCAGTTCCACAGGCAGGTATATCCGCTTTGCTTGATCTATTTCTGCACGGCAAAGTGGGCAACGATCACACCGGGCAGCACATTCGCTACATGCTATAACATGTGCACAGGGGAAAAATGCAGTATCGATACCCCGATCCATGCATATGCGGCAAGACATTGCTTCCAGCAACCGTGCGAACTTCCGCTGTGATGACTGAAATATGAAAAATATTAATAAATAACAATCATCATGTAATTTATAAATATTGTAAAGTGAACATTTCAAGATTAAACAAATTTGTTGGCATCTTAAGAGTTGCAGAGTTTCCATGGAGCAGAAAACAACCATTCCATATAAATTATGTCCCATTTGTATTACTTATTTCAGACAGTCTTAGTAGAAGAATGCAACGTCATGATCCAAAATGTAAAAATGATTCTAAAAATGCTTTTAGGTTGCTGCGATAATCTCATAGCTGTTGAATTTAGATTATTTATTATAATTTTACTGCATGTTTTGGGAATAGACCATCATCTTGTGACCAACATATCTATATACAAACTCACCTTCGTGCTGTACCGCCGATAGTGATACAAATGAAGAAAAAGGGACGAACAGGACAAGCTTTTGGAACAGTTCCTTCTTCAGTTGGGAGAGAAGGGAAGAAAAAAGGATAGGAACGGAAGGGAAAGGTAATTCATGACCTAGGTCATGAGGGTGGTGTTTGAGGAGTGTGGCAGTCAGAAATATTTGACAAATATGCAGTACACTCCTCAAACACCACCCTCATAACCTAGGTTGTGAATTACCTTTCCCTTCTGTTCCTATCCTGTTTACTTCCCTTCTCTCCCAAATGAAGAAGGAACTGTGTTCCTAAAGCTTGTCCTGTTGGTCCCTTTTTTCTTTTTCTTCATTTGTGTCACTGTCGGCAGTACTGCACAAAGGTAAGTACTGGTCAGCCAATCTATCTCTTTTAAAAAATTATTTATCATCTCCGAGGAGAATTTCCATCATTAATCATATATACATACTCTGCAATCCACCAAAAATTGTGGTGGAGGGTATTCAGTACCACTACTAATTATTTGCTTTTCTGTTCCACTCCCACACAGAATGAGAAAAAACAAATACTTTTATATCTGTATGAGCCCTAATCTCTCTGAGCTTATCTTTGTGATCTTTATGTGAAATGCAGGTTGGTGGCAGTAGAATCATTCTGCAGTCCTCTTGAAATTCCAGCCCTCTAAATTTCAACAGCGTTTCTCAAAGAGAACGCTGTTCTTCCTCCAACTACCATTTGACTTCCTGAAGCCCTTTAGTAACACTCTCACATTGATTGGACCTACCAGTAACAAATCTAGCTGCCTGCCTCTAAATTGCTTCTATGTCTTCCTTTAAACTTATCTTGTGGGGGATCCCAAACACTTTAACAATGCTCAAGACAGTGTACATGTATTTTATGTATAGTCTTGCTTAAGGTAAGGTAAAGTAGTCAACAATCTGAAGATTGGTTTGAACACCACAGTGCTTTACTAGTCATGGTCCTGTTTGGAGGTGGTATGCCGTTGCCTTCCTCCGACCTTCGAACTGACTTACCCAGCCAGTTATAGGGGGACCTACAGTTTAATGTGGGTTCCGGACCACGGTGCTACTCAGTATTTTTCACATGAGCAATACTGCCAGAGGTGAAAGAAGTGGAAAGTGATAGATAAAAATCCTAGGACCTGCCGGGGATCGAACCCGCGACCTTTGGATTTGTAGTCTGGCACTCTACCACTGTGCAACCGAGGCGCACTTAATTACAGACCCAAAATTCTCCCAACTGAAGTCAACCCATCACCTTCCTCACAGCAGTCCTTATATGCTTGTTCCACTTCACATTGCATTCTAGCATTATACATGGATATGCAATTTATGTGACCGTCAGGCAGCACACTCTTAATGCTGTATTTAAACATTACAGGATTTGAGAAGTGCATTGAAATTTGAAGTGAAAATGGGGAGGGAATCTTTTCCTTGCACTTTCTGTATATAGCCATTTTGATTATATTTTATCAGCTGTACTATAACCAATTTGACATTCACAAACTTTATTCACAAATAACAAAATCTTCTGATGTTGGCCGAATTTCATTAGATGGACTAATATTTAGTGAATCCAACACATATTTCCTACTCTCACAAGTGGTTGCCTTAATCACTTCAGCCATCCAGGGAGCATACATGGATAACAAAAGTTGAATTTGAGTACTGACATGGTAAAAATTGCAGTGACTAAATGGTGATTATCCCTCAAACACAGCCAAAATATGAAGACTTTACAATTTATGAAAACATTTTTGGAAAATTTAACCAGCTTATGGATCACAAGCAATGTCTATTCCTTTTGCGTATGCATTGCAAAATCAAGTGACAGCTGTGGGGCACTATTTGATTTAGGATAATTATAATACAACATATTTACCTGAATACATGCATTTCCCCAACAATTATGCAAGTAGAAATTTTTTCACACCACATTTCTCCCCTCCCCCCTCCCATTTCAGTTACAGAATTTTCAGTTTTATGCAAAATTTAGTTCATTACACACAGAGTAAAATAAAACTTCAAAGCATGTAAGTAAGGTTATAGGATTTCCATTTCACATGACTTTAATCAAAATCCCTTACATATGGCATATTTATACTGGATCTAAATATCTTGGTTTAATTGAATAATCTGGAAACATACCTTGCATTTTTCATCTACACAGCTTTCACACTGTTCTGGAGTATTGTGTATCTGCTGTTCTGGACTTTCTTCTGGTGGGGGGAAAGATGAACTCGCTGATTGATACAGTGCTCTTCTTGCATTGTCATAAACTTCCCTGCATGTACGTCTTATGTCAAACACGTATTTCTTGCCAAGAGATGTGTCCTCATTAAATATAGATACAATTGTGCCCTGCAACACAGACAGAAATTTAGGCTTAATTTCTTTTTATTTTATTTTATTTTATTTAAATACATGCATATGCTTGAAATATTCTTCATTATCGATTTCGATATTAATGATTGTTAATACATGCACTGAAACTATGTAATTTGTAAAAAAAGTATTAATTTTTTACCTTTAAATCCCTTATGAATTGGGCTGTAACTGCACTGCGTACTGTCTCACAACTGTAGAAGGCATGTTTCTCTGTGATAGCACGATAGAGACCACTTGCAGCTTGTGATGTTTCCAGTTTCAAATCAAGTGTTGCCTCATTGCTGTCAAGATCTAGGTACAAAAGGTGGAACGATCGCCGCTGTGAGGCAGCACTTTGGATGGCTGTGTATGGTATGCTGTAAGAGAAAAACAAAACCATTATATTTTTGAATAAACTCGCTATGTAATTTTTTGCTCAGAGAAAAAGACTAATGTTAGTACATTTGTACTTGTAGCTTTTCTCTTTGTATTGTTGAGTCAATTTCAAAGAACTGATTAAGGCAAGTGTCAGAATGTGTCCCACCAATTGATCCCATCTCTTAGTCAAAATATGCCAGAAATGTCATACTCCCAATTCTTTTCAGCACTGCATTAGTTACGCAATCTACACATTCAAGTAGACTTTTTATTGATTCCCACTCTAGCAATCTATTTTTGCGTATACATCCACTTTTACGATATGTGAATTAATTTATGCACTCCAGTGTAAGAGTATACAGAAGTGAAGTGACTTTTACAGCTTAAATTACATTAATAGTCTTAGACCACATTTTTTAAGCAATGGATATATTACTTCTGATTTGTTACCTTTGTTTTGTTGAGTCTGGGTGATATACACTGAGTCCATGAGGACCAACTCCTAGACTGCATCTTGCACCATTACTTGTTTTTGTTTGAAATACCTCCTCACCAAAATCTTCCAAATAGGATACCTCCTTGAGCAGCCAGTATTCTGCTGCCGACTGCTTATTGCCCTGTGGAATATAAATATACAATTAATATTGGCAAAGTACAAGTAGCTACTGAAAATTTCTTAGCAGCACCCACACTGCAAATGACTGTAAGAGTTCTGTAATTACCTTCAGTTCACGATGTTGTGCAGCAATCATTTGAATGAAGTCTTGTGGCCTCGAGTTATTAACTCCGCCCAGCTGGCAGTATTGGGCATAAACACTTTGGGGGCATGAATGAGGATCATAATCTCCAGATTCTGCCTGGGCCATCCAAGCTGCCAATTTAGCAGCTACTAATGAATCGGCAACCTTCAGGCGGCCTTCCAAAAGATCCAACCGAGCATGAAGATAAAACTGATGCCTGAAATAAATGATGCAATATATTATGCAATTTTCACTCAGAGGATATATCATTTACACATGAATGCACACATGCCGCATCAACTACACATGCATTCCAAATCTCACCTGGTTGTGTCTTGCAGCAAAAGATGTGGAGGTACCCAAAATTTTACTCTAAGGGCAAAACGATACGGGGGAACACCTCCCACTTGCCTCTCAATAGGATTACGAAGATTTAACCACAGTTCTTCCCCTTTAGAGCAATGGTACTTCAGTCCAAAATAATCAGCCTCATTGCCAATGCCCAGGTACTGGCACACCTGAAAAATAATTAAAAATATGACATTGTAATTGATCCTAAATAATTATTGTAGTTAATTAAAATTTATGTCAATGTGTCTCTGCGATTGCGGTAGAAGTTGCTTGACAAAGCAAGTACTAGAAAATAAGTAGGCTGTGGGTATTTCAGTAGAACATTAAAATACATTACAGTATTAGGTCAAACCAAGTTGAAAATTCCTGTTTACACAATAACCCCACAGCATAATACCTTTTGTAATATCTGCCAATGTATGGCAACTTTAAGACAGCTACCTGTTTTGCAGGAGATTCGAATAAGTGAATTTCTGTAAGATCACGCACATACATTTGTTCATTACACGAGCACTGGTTAATTTATAATTAACATCAAGTATTCCAGAAGGGAATAAATTAATTAGTACGGCTAAAAAATCCTTCTACATTCAGGGACTAACCCATATGTGCCACTTATTGGTGGATGGTATCATTAGTATTGGTGCAAGCCTCCGAGGCCACCTGAATTTCAATATGCTACATACAGTCCACTTTTGACTTATAGTGATATCTTGCAGTTCTTAGAGAGGGAGAAACAATTGTTGCAGACCTTTGATTTGGTTCGAAATGTGCATTTTGTGATGAAACTAATGCAGTGTCGAATACACAAACTCTGCTCTCCAAAAAGGGAAGGTCGTAGGATGGGTCTCATCAATTTGGCTCAAAATTGATAAGGAGAACCTTTCAGAACCCTAAAAGGTATCGCCTAAATGTGCCACAGGCAAAGAAAATGTCCACAAAAGATTAGTGGTTGCAGCACTTGCAAGTTTGAATAGCAATACTTTATCTCTGCACAGCACAGTGAGTAAGAGCGCAGATAGCTCATTCTGCGAGCCAAGTTAAGATTCCTGCTACTTACTAATTTTAATTTTTTTTTTAATTTTATTTCATCCTTTGTAATGGAACTTCCAATTACAAATTTACTTATGTGTTAACAGTTCATTGCTCTTTAATTGCTATAATAATGGCAAAAGTTAACAAAAGAAGATTCAATTAACACACATTCAATCATGAAGCATCACTTCAGGATTTGTTATGAATAAAAATTTACAGGGAATACCTTCAATGCAGTGTGTTTTGGACTGAATCATTTTTGTGCTGTGATGAAATATGGATGGTGTGAACAATTATTTTTATAACGATCAGTCTAAAAATGTAATGCCATTTTCACAAACAATTGATGATTACTAGAATTTTCTGAAATATTCCATTCAAATATCAACTGTGATGTGCCAATTACTTGTTAAAATGCCAAAATAAATTTTTATAGAATATAAAAATTTCATGTGTGTATACGGAAATTTTTCACCACATTTAAATTTTAACACTGCAAAGATCAATATAAGAATGAAAAACATTGGGAAGTAGGTGGAATCAAATCCGGGCTACAAAATTAGTGCCGCGGCGGAATAGCCGCGCACACTGAGGCGCCGTGTTCTCGTGCGCGCGGTCGTTCGCCGTCGGAGGTTCGAGTCATCCCTAGGACATGGGTGTGGATGTTGTCCTTAAGTTAGTTTAACTAGGTTTCAGTAGTTTGTAAGCTGGGGACTAATAACCATGTAGTTACGTCCCACAGATTTAGAACATTTTGAACAAAATTAGTAATCCACAATCTCATCCCTTCGTCACGCCACCATTGACGAGTATAGTAAATCCTTTCTTATTCAATAACCGAACATTTTAGCGGGCGTTTCCTCTTATCCCACCAACCATTCCGCCGAGATTTTAGACATTTAAAACGCTTATCTAAATGCATACTCACACAGTTTGAGCCAAATCGGTTAGAACCTTCCCGCGATCTCCCCTTGGAAAGTCCCACTTGCCAATTACTCTAAAACTATAACCAATCTAGTGATGTCATTAAGTCTTAACCTTCCGACAGGCGCGCGTATGTGTCAGATACGAGGCGACAAGTTTCGTATCCTTTTTCTCGGAAAATGGGAGAGTCGGAAATCCCCCTCTTTGAGTTAGCTTTCTCTTTTTACGTTACAAGTTTGATGTTTGTGTCTTTTTAAATTTTATTATCAACAGGTATCTGCAAAATAAGCGTGAACTCCTTGGTCGACTAGAAGGCGCGCCTATCGGGAGGTTAAAAACCTAATATTTCTAGGTACATTCACCTTTATATGCCGATACTAGAGATATAATCCGCTCGGTTGTTTCCTGTAAAATACTCCCATTGGATTGCAAATTCGTAGGTACGTAGCAATAAAAGGGTCCGGGGGGGGGGGGGGGGGAGAAAAACTAGCACTGAAGCCTAATTCCGTCTTTAATACTGTCCAGTTTGTCCTTTACTTTCAGTTTACATTTTGTCTCTTACTAATTTTTGTTTTGTTTTAGTGTAATGAGAGTGAACATTAAACTATAGACACTATTCTTGGCGTAAGGTAAAAGACTATTCCCTTTTATTCGCGACAGATAATCTACAGAGTCCTAAGATGTAAGACAACTTTAAAAACGGAGAGAATAAAGCCTCACTTAATACACAGTAAACGGGGGATACGATACTTCCTGTTAACCTGCATTAACGGTTAGCAGATTGAATACATGTGTAATATTGGAAATCCAGCCACTAGCCAGTCGGATTGCGGAAATAAATTTGTGAGGAGGGAAACCGAAGCGGCAGGACTCAGCTGGCGAGCAGAGGCGCGAGGCTATTTCTGAGTGTGTGTAGCGGCGGGGCACGAAGTGGCACACCTAGTCACAGGCGGGCCGCGTGCTGAGCACGTGCACAGCGCCTGCTGCCTGCCCCCAAGGACAGATGGCGGGCGCGCCTCCAGCTGCTACCTGTAAACACCAGACAAAGTTCAGCCGGCCCCACCTGCGTGGACTTTGGCCGCGCCTTGGACTTTGGACTGTGACGCTACGCTTCCTTCGCGGTGAAAGAGCACAAAAAAACGCGCGCGCGAAACCGCGGCCGCTACACAGCCGCGAATCCGTACACCTTTGTAACGCTCTATTCTACGAAATATAGTCGTTAAGGTTAGAGTTACCAGACGTCAGCGCTCAAAATAAGAGGACGTTTCCTAGAGTTATACAAAAATGAGCATAAGATTATAATTTGAAATTGTTAAAAAGTTGAGTTATCGTGTATTTTTACACGTGTAATTCTCCTTTCTCTGGCCACCTCGCAACTTGTATTACATGCTAATTACAGCCCTAATTATTTCAAATTCTCTGAAGTCGTAAGTTCAGCTCGACGCAGGGGCGACATCAGAAGATGATAATGTAGGAAAAAATATTACAATGTTGGAAAACAAGCAAAAGTCTATAGAGTTTGCATTTATGAGAGTTCGAAAAAGTGTATTTTTTGCACTTATAAATTGAAGCAATTGTATAACTTTAAAAAAAGAGGGCATGTCCGGGTAAAAGAGGACGTCTGGTAACCCTGGTTAAGATAACTTGCCTGTGAACGCCTGGTAAAATGCGACAAATTTTCATAAAGTTTACACAGCTGTAACTTAAAACCCCTAACTCTTAATAGAATAAAATTGCAGGACACTCTTTCACCTCTCTTTCTGAACAATTTGATATACAGGTAGTTTCACTAATTCACATATTGAACTCTTCAGAATTTTTTTTTTGTGAAGACCTGTAAATGATTTCTTTCTCTCCTTTGTCGGTTCGTACTTCGATTCTATGCAATGACTGACTTAGACGCTTGAAACTTTAGTTACATATAAGGAACGTGTGTATCTAGAAAGCAGACTACAATTATGTAATTTGATTCACAAGTTTTAATTCTAGAAACATTTACATTATTTGTTCAAAACACGCCACATTTTTATGACTAATCAGTAGATATTTTTGCACCTGTTGATAGTAGGTTAGTGTCTGTAGTCTACTTTTCTCCAAATAGTAACCTGAAACATCCCAAAAAATTTCAGATCTCTAGTTCAAATTGTTTATTTTTGCATAAAATAAACATGTCAGAAAATGTATTTGTCGAGAAATTCTATGTAAAGTATATGGTTCCATCTATAACTCATTGTGTTGGTTCTAATGCATTCCAGGTCCATATTCTTCTTGTTTTATATGTTCATCTTCTCTCGTTTTTTCTTGCTTCTCCTTGCTGGCCTGGCTTCTTACTTGCCTCAAGAACCACCTTTTCAGCTTCGGCCACTCTCAAACAGTTGCCACCAGTCATTGTTTCATATTGGACCAAGAAAACATTGCTACAACTCTAAAACTTCACATCTGTTTACTGCCCCATCATTAAAACAAACCGATTGCCGTAAAACTTATATTTTCCAGAGCCAAAACACTTTTAGGAGGCATAGCAACTTCCGAGAAAGTCAAGATAGCACTAAATGAAACTACGGAAGAGTTAATAAAGAAAACAACGCTCGATAACCAAAGAGATACAAGAGAAAACACAAGAAAATTGAAACGTGTCTTCCAACAGCGCTGCCAACTAGAAAAATAATTGTTCTTGTGTTTTAGGGAGAGAAGTCTATAATGACTACAATCGACGAATGAGATAGCAAAAAAAACAGGCATGGCTGCACACAGCGTGATCTTTTAATTGATATTTAAACAACTTCCCGTAGCCCAATTTATATGTTTTAACTACCATTGTTTTCAGAAAAAAAGTCTAAACCTTAATTTAAGATAAAAAACGATTTTTGTTTTTGTTTTTAAAGAGGATTCACGAGCACGTTACCTTAAGAGCACAGCTAATGTTTCTACTTTGTAATTGGTGGTAGTAAGGCAGCCTTGGTCGCAAAGATAAAGGATTTTTTTCCCTAGGCTACGGTAACCTAGTACGAGAGGCTTCGGTGACTAGTACGAGTGCCTTCGTCAGAAAATGTCTAAAATTGAATTTCACAAAATAAAAGGTAAATGATAAAGCTTAAGGGCCAATCATAATAAAAAAAAATTATTGCAGGCTATCCACTAAGGGCTGCTCACATTGTAAAGGAAACACTCATAGTAGTCGTTGAAACCTGCCTAAAATATACTTGTTAGAGCTGTGAAAGAAACTGAAAAGATGCGTATCCGTATATATCCGTTATTAAAGAAACAGTTCTCTTAACAAAGGTATCGTTACCAGTGCCACCCAGAAATACGGCTGGTACACTGTCTTTGAAACCGTGTTACTAATACCACTTAAAATTTGCCACCTAGATACAGTATGCCTGCTTAGGAAAGCATCAACGCAGTCCATTTCCCTCGTGATTAAAATACATTTGTCATACAAATTGATCAAAATTAGCGACACCCGCCTGCGGCCTCAATTTTAAGTACTGTTCCCGCACTTAAGAGGCTTGGAATGTCAGAATCAATCGCAATATTTCGTGACGAATGCCAGTGTGACCGATCACAATAAGTAGCACTGCATTTTCGACTGTTGTACTGTATTATGTGACAAGATATCGGCATGAATGAAAATGTTTCAATGATAAGAGTACTTTTTACATGGCAGACAAGATCAGAAAAATAACTATTAAACTGAAACGTTTGCAGGTAAAAAATACAATGCAACATATATTTGCGTTAAAAGCGGGCGTCGGATCATTGAGGAGTAATCTGCAAACACGCACCAAGAAGTAGAATCCGAAATGTTTAAAAACAAAAATAACCATTTAAAATCTTATGAGCTACTCAATATGCACTTAAAAGTTCGTCACGGATGTCTATATAAATTAGACATCTCATAATAAATAGTATCACAGAATATAGGCTATGCATTGTTCATATTCGTTTTAGTTACTGATTTCGTATCGATGCGGTAGATGGGAATAACAAAATGTATTCGCGAGTAACGAGTCATTATTTCATATCAGCCAAAGTATTCGTTTTCATTACCGAACTATATACGGTTTGCTAGAGATCTAATACTTTTATCTTTGCGACCGAGGGTATTTTACTACCAATTATAATCGTAAAGAAACGAAGCCATGTTTGAAACGAAGTTTTAAATTCGTCTGTCGTCTGAAGCTTTACATCGTTCTGCAAGTAGATTGTAAAAGCTATTTCTGCTAACCTGTTTATCGTGGAAGCATCTCCTGGTATACCGATTTCTTTGCCGGCCGCGGTGGCCGAGGGGACTGAGGTGCTTCAGTCACGGTCTGCACGGCCACTACGGTCGGGGGTTCGAATCCCCCCTCGGGCATGGATATTTGTGTCGTCCTTAGAATAAGGTAGTTGATAAGTAGTTTGTAAGTTTAGGGACTGATGACCCCGTAGTTAAGTCACATATGTTGTACAAACATTTGAACAGATTTCTTTAAATGTCGTTAACTTGCAGAAGTAGCTCCCGCAAGTTGGTTACCACAGATAAATCCAAAGGCCCCGTTTCCCTCTATATTATTGCAAGGAGTCTGTCGTAAAATATATTGGACAGAATTCTGTATCCCAGATTAATATGCTCCTCTGCAGTTACCGCATGCCAGCTCGTTTCCCTTCTTATATATGAGGAATGCAATTCCCTCTTTCCATGCTTGAGGCATTTCTTCTTCCCATATCAGGTAAGTTTCCACATGTTCCTATATAACTCGAAACCAACTTGTTTGAAAAGTTCTGCTGGAATATCGGCTGTTCCTGCAGCCTTGTTCTTTAATTTGCTCGTTGCAGCTCTCCCCTCTTCTAATTTAGATGAGTCCACTCTGTTTTCTGGGTCCTCTTGGTCCTGTATTTCTGTGGCGTTTCTTGGTACAAATGGTCTTTGATTACAGTGTTTTTTAACGAAAGTAATAATTGCTGTTTGCAAGAAACTAAATCCATTAGAAGGTCACACTTGTTGGTATGACTTGAATTTTAATATTATTTTCGAATATTTGATTTACAATAGACAAACCTGTAACTGTCAGGATTTTCAACCTGATCGAAGTTCTCAGACTTCATTTTAAGTAAATATCGTAACGGAACCGTACTAGGAACACAACTGAAAGCACTTGAACCAAGTTCCTTTTGCAATTTGCTGATGTTACTTCTTTGCGGATACATACACCACTATAGAATAGAGGAAATGTACTATTAAAATGGGAAAGCAACTAATTTAACTGTCATTCCTCAAAGATAATCCACATCCATTTAGTAAGTAATATTCTTGGCGCTTACAGTGGTAATCCATACATTGGGAAATTGTTTTCCTTTTGTGCGTTTAATTATGTTAACAACTGTGCCTCCTCTGAACTTGTTAATCACTGTTCAGAAATTTGCACTGGTTACTCTGCAAATTTATGAACGGTGATTAAAAAGTTCGTAGGAGGATAGCATAGGTTGTTAACTGAACATGTGACAAGATGAAACCTAGTTCCCATGAACATACATGGCCACAGCCCTTGCTAAGAATAAAAACTTCATCAGCAGTGTATGTTTAAAATGTTTTTATATTGCCATTGTAGCTTGCATGTGGGTTGTATACCTCGAAACAGGTTGCTTCATTAAATAATCTGAGTGTCTAAATCTTTTTTACCAGTCAGATGTTTAATATGAAGTGTATGCGCCAATTTCTCTCAACCTCCTTTGTATCTTCCGTTAGTCCTACTTGGTTTGAGTCTCAGGCTGGTTACTGATATTAATGTCTCTGTGGAGCGAAAATTTTAGCTACCAGATCGTGTGCCGATTCATCAGATAAGTTACGATAACTATCGAAGCCAGTTTCTAACGAAAAAATTTTACCTATCATCAAGTAATCAAAATTTCATACTTGGGTGTTTAGGTAGTCCTGTACACACACAGACACACACACACACACACACACACACACACACACACACACACACACAGGCGCGCGCGAGTAAAGGTTGCTTTCAAGGCACTCTACACTCTTCTCACGAATTTATGCGCTTCTGTTGACTGTGGGAAGGCCTTAACCAGAATCTCGCACATTCCGTCCCCGAGCTGCAAAACAGCACTCCTTATCTTGTGTATTTCTTCGGCGCTTCCACGAAAAACAAGGTCTTTTGAACAATAAACCTGTTGATTTCTCCGATAATACGCACGATCCACAGTGTCAGAAAAATATTTACCAGCTACGTGCAGTAGATGGAAGATATCTAATCTACTACACACTTGACAGCTAGAAATGTGTGAAACTGGTTGTTTGTTGAACGTCCTGCGAAGATTTTGCTGTAGTTATCCGATACTTATGTTTTGCCACTGACAAGTAATCTCAGAAATATAGACATCTAATTCTCACAGTGTAATAATCTGTTTAGCTGTATTTTAATTTTACTTCAAATGTTGGTATTCTACTTAAATTAATGCTCTTGTGGTTTTTGTTCTTGGAAAAACTTGTTGAAAATGAAATCAGTTCAATTCCAAAATCTTTACACTATACACAGCCATGTGCGTTACCGTCCGCTTCTAGTGTGCGAGTTACGATGCTATGGAATTGCGGCTTTGCAAAGTAAATAACACTTTTCCTTGACCCTGGTTCTGGCTTATTGTTCTGCATGCCATTAGCATTGTCGATCGTTAAGTTTCCCACACCTCACGAGCTGTCTTCGGGCACATGTACAGTGAGGCTTTGTCGATGTAGGAAGGGTCGGTAAAACCCAAGTTTCGTTCCCAGATTACCTCTATAGAGACTCGTTCGCAAATTCAATATCTGTCGAGATCTAAGGCACTTTTAAAATGTCATACTGACATATTGCAAATGAAACATTTGATACTTAGGACATCTGAAAACCATGCAGCTTCTTGTGGTATGCTAACAATGAAATTAAAATTTCTGTATTTGGACAAACACACAACGCCTCACGATTTATCATTTAATCTGATTAAAAGTCCTTGTTGCTTGAGGTTTAACAAATTCAGAATGCAATGATGCATAGCAGGAGCTTTTACTTTCTTTTTGTGAAACATCTCAGCTAAGACAAACGAAGGAAAGATCCTGTTATTGTTGACCACCGAGCCCCTCTAAAGGAAAACTAATATTGGTAGTACAAGTTATCGGAACAAATAATATCAAAGACAAGACTGAACCACCAACAGAAGATCCGAAGAGCAGAGTTTGAAAAGAAATTTGTCGACTGCACTCCGACGAAGCTTGAATTTGAAGACGAGGCACAAGGTTTTACTGTAAATGACGCTGAAAATTATAAGAGTACCAATCTGATAGTGGCAAAAACGTATGATACAGAAAATGTTGATAATCAGCAAGCCAAACCACTGTGCAAGTTTCTACTGGAGACTGGTCGAACACTTAACGTAATACCACAAACGTTAATCTTTACCATAACGTGCGAGAGCAGAACAGAGGTGAAGCTTTCAAACTGCGGAGACCAGAGAATCAAACTTGAACGGGCGCTGCCGAAAAATAAGTTGGGGTGGTTCTTGGCACACTGGGCCTAGTGGCAATACCAGATGTGTACTTTCATAACAATGATATCGTTGCAGTTGTAAACCGTTAGTTTCAACTGTTAGTTACCTGGGTGGTGTAGCTTCTTTTCACTTACTGCATATATTTTATTCAGAAAGAAAACTCCAACTTAGTGTATTCCTTGCCTTTGCCACAAATAACTGCGAACCCCCTTACTTTCGACGCACCCTATGGCTCGTTTGATGCAGCTCTCTACAGTAGAGCATTTACAGCTCTTGACGATATTATAGTACTCCTTCCCCACTTCTAAATTTACGAGATCTTTACGCCTTAATACGTCATTTCGATCGAGTTAAGTTGCGCCATTCATCCCTCCACTCCCACTTTGATTCTGATTTATTCATTAGTTATCAAATGTACCTGTCAATTCTACAGTATACTTCTGCCACAAACTTCTATTCCTTTCTTGTCTGCATAATTTACCGTTAACTTTCACTTATATCCAGGACTACACTCATCATCATCATCATCATCATCATCAATCATCATCAGATGAGACTGATTATGCCTTTCAGCGTTCAGTCTGGAGCATAGTACCTCTAATAAATCTCCATGATCCCCAATTCAATGCTAACATTGATGCCTTGTCTGATGTTATGGCCGGCCGCGGTGGCCGAGGGGACTGAGGCGCTCCAGTCACGGTCTGCACGGCCACTACGGTCGGGGGTTCGAATCCCCCCCTCGGGCATGGATATTTGTGCCGTCCTTACTGTTGGCTAGTTTGTAAGTAGTTTGTAAGTTTAGGGACTGATGACCCCGTAGTTAAGTCCCTTAAGCTATACAAACATTTGAACATTTTTTTCTGATGTTCTGCCTTTTACTTCAAAATCATTCTGCACCGAATCTAAGTACTTTCTTCTAGGTCTACCTCGGCTTCTCTTACCCTCCGCTGCCGTGCTCATGAGTCTCTTAGGTAACCTAGTTTCTCCCATGCATGTAACATGACCCCACCATCTCAGCCTGTTCACTCTAACTGCTTCATCTATGGTGTTCACTCCCAGTTTTTCCTTGATTTCCTTATTATGGGCACCCTCCTGCCATTGTTCCCATCTATTAGTACCTGCATCATTCTAGATACTTTCATATGTGTAACCTCTACCTTATGAATAAGGTTACCTGTATCCACCCAACTTTCACTCCCATACAACAAAGTTGGTCGAAAGATAGAGCGGTGCACTGCTAACTTAGTCTTGGTACTGACTTCCTTCTTCCAAACGAGAGTAGATCTTAGCTGAGCACTCACTGCATTAGCTTTGCTGCACCTCGATTCCAGTTCTTTCGCTATGTTGCCACCCTGTGATAAAATACATCCCAGGTACTTAAAACTGTTTACCTGTTCTTTGTTCCTCCTATTTGGCACTCAATCTGTTTGAATCTCTTTATCACAGACATTACTTTCGTTTTTGAGATGCTGATCTTCATATCATAATCCTTGCACTTCTGATTGAGCTCTGAAATATTAGTTTGCAACCTTTCAATGGAATCGGCCATTATAACTAAATCATCCGCATATGCGAGACTGTTTTCACCTACTTTAATCCCGCCCTGCCAGTCTACTGTTTTCAACATATGATCCATGAGTAGTATGAACAACAGTGGTGACAGGTGGCTTATTTGCCATCTACTCAAACTGCTGCCTGACAGTCTACATAAAGCCCTTTAATTGCCTGCAGAAGTTTGCCTCCTATATCATAATCTTGAAGAACTGACAGTAGCTTCCTCCTAGGAACACGTTCATAAGCCTTTTCCAGATCTATGAAACATAGATACAATTCCCTGTTCCACTCATAGCACTTTTCCATTACCTGCCGTAGGCTAAAGATCTGGTCCTGACAGCCTCTAAGAGGCCTAAACCCACACTGATTTTCATCCAACTTGTCCGCAATTAATATTCGCACTCTCCTTTCAACAATACCCGAGAATATTTTGCATACAACGCTAATTAAAGAGATACCTCGATAGTTGTAGCAATCTTTTCTGTTTCCATGTTTGAAAATTGGCGTGATTACCGCTTTCGTCCAGTCAGACGGAACCTGTCCCGATTCCCACGCCTTCTACACTACAAACATATATTCCGAATTACGGACATTCGCCATAGATCTCATCGTCTTTCACCGACAGTATTGGTAAGTTTGTCTGGACTACAAGATACAGAAGCCAAAATGTGGACCCCGCCGGAATGTAACGGTTTCTTAGTGCCACGTGCAGAATGCGAACGGACGCTGCGAGTAGTAAACAAGTTCCCTCGACGGCATTCCCAGCCGTTTGTTTGTAACAGCCTGCGCAGTTTTTTTAACGTTCCATAGCAAGCAGCGTCATCGGTTGCATAACTCCGACGCAAAAAACTGTCGTTTCTTTTGGTTCCAAAATATAATCAGTATTGAAACTTCCTGGCAGATTAAAATTGTGTGCCGGAACCGGGACTCGAACCTGGGACCTTTGCCTTTCGCCTTGCTCGCGAAAGGCAAAGGTCCCAGGTTCGAGTCCCGGTTCCGGCACACAATTTTAATCTGCCAGGAAGTTTCATATCAGCGCACACTCCGCTGTAGAGTGAAAGTTTCATTCTGATAATCAGTATTGCTTTTTTTGTTTGCTACGAAACATAAAATCCATGTTTCCTAATTTTAGTGCTTTCTCATTAAGTTTTCATCATCGTCCCTTATTCACAAACACACACACACACACACACACACACACACACACACGAGAACTTCAAAATACTTGGATAAATGGTTTTGTATGGCCGGATCGAACTAAATTTTTGGGTACAACAGAGCGATATCAGACATGGTAGTATCCATTTATTTCTGTATTTCTGATCACAATATAACAATTTCAGTTCCTCATTTAAAAAAATATGAAATGGTCCCTTATCTTTTCATCAAGTACTTATACAGAAATTACATTTTTCCCTTATTGCTTCTGCCATTTCTTCTGAAAACATCTGTTTCTTTAACTTCTAAAATCAACTATTTATTTTCTTTCGGAAAAATAGTTTGAGGTGACTTTAGTCACCAAAGTGTCGTTCGTCCCATATAAACCGTCACTTTTTAAAAACTTATTTTGATTGTCTTCGTCACTGCTCCTTAATGTCCAGTTTCTATGGTTACTTTTCTTTTTAAAGTCACTAAGTTTCCGCGTAATTAAAGTGAAAATGAAAAAGTTAAGTATGTTCAAGAGGTATTAGAAAATTCTACTTGTCTTATCGACAGCATCAAAAAGTTTAGAAAGTATATTCAGAAAACAAATTTAAACGCGAATTAAAAAGAGTGCTCACGTAAGCAGGGGCCTGGTGTACTGCGCACTCAATATGTTGAAGAGCCCGTAACATTCTGCACAAACAAGTTCCAATGCATGGCGCACATGCCGCGCCTTCCGTACTGGCTGATGTTTGCCCGGGGGCAGCTGTACGCGGCAGCTGTAAACAATCCAGTCCCAAGGACACAGACACAAAATTTTAACTGCTGCATTATTTAGCCGAAACCTTCCACCATAGATAAAACAGGGTTCACCAAAGCAAACTTCTGCAATTGTTGCCTGAAAGTGTCACGTCGATGTATATAACTCTGAAGGCAATCAACATGTAAAATAAAATTCAAGCTGTGGCATCTCATGAAAACAAGATTCTTTATTATGTTCTCTCTCTTTCTCATTTATGGAACAGAATGCCTGAGAAAACTTTCAAAGCACATGGTACTTGGAATTAATACATTACAATAACCCAGGAAACAATAAGTTACTTCACATCTCTTACAATGCTGTTATGCTACACTGCCCTCCTCTAAGTTATTGGACTTTACAGATGAAAATGCCCATATTTTCCCTCTCGTAAATTCCGGAATGTAAAAAGAATGGTACAGGAAGGTGATTTTCAAACCGCCCCGTCCAAAAAATCAGTGACTATTCACAAGGCGAAAGCAGGTATGTTTCCCGATGTGGCCATGGTTGGCTTTTCCCCCCTCAGCTTTGTCAAACATAAAAAGTGCTTCGTTTCTGGTGTTGAAGATTTTCATATGTTATTGTCAGGTGGTGATAAGTAAAATCAGTTTAAACAATTATAAAATCTAGCATTTGACAATTTTGCGATGCAATGCATTCGAGTGCTGGAAGAGTCTTTTTCCCTCTTGTGCAGTCTGCAACTTGATACGACCACGAAAATTAATGTTTCGAAAAATCAACATAAATAAAACACCAGAGTGAACTTACAATTCCGAAATCAGCTGTTAATAACTATTCCAACTTTCTATGCGTACACGTTCCTTTTATTTATTAAGATACCAATAATATTCTGCGTGGCAACAGCACTCTAGTAGTTTCTCCTTTGACATTTGAAAGTCACAAAAACGCCAGCTTGATGTAGTTTACTCCTCCATGTCAAAATTCGATTGCTTTCCCATCGCCCTCAATGAAAAGCTTCAAATTCGTAAACCTGCCAGAGGCAGGAACAATTTCAATAGCAGCAGATTATCTCTGTCAGAAAAAAGAGTCTTTAGTACTAAACTCTTCAGAATATTTGATGACTTAAGTATTTAACAGAGCCGATAACTTTTCACACTGCATCACTGCAAAGAAAGGCAGAAAGGGACAGTGAAGCAGTCCATACGTGCTGAATGTTTGTGCTCACGCTGTTCATAATTCTTATTTCGCTCCTTCGGGCCAGGTGGTCATCGCGTAAGGCGTTCGACTGGAAACCGAAGAGTCAGGGTTCGAAACCCGACCGGACCTCTAATTCTTTTTTTTTCAGTCAGCGTTTTACCCCATCCTTCACCTCTCAAAGAAGTGAGGAGTCGCCAGAAACGACACGTGGTTCGGATTCCACGTTAAGCTGTAGGTCCCCTTTCCCCGGTTGGATAACTGGGGTAGACTAGCGACATCCAAGTCGCCGAAGTGGCGTCCAACTGAAAGACTTGCAACAGGCGAGGGAGCCTCACGAAATTTTTACTTCGCTCCAACGTCTCAATATAACGTGTAATTCAGCTACATCATGTCAAACTTATTACTATTTAGAGAAGTTAACATTTTTGCCAAAATTATTATTCCTATCATAAGACGGTGAAAATGTTTCAAATACATAATACAATCTAAAGCCACCTCTCCCTTAATTAAATTCTTACTCCATCGTTTAGTCGACAACACTAACGTTATTTGGCAAATAAAGGACTGGCACTGTCTCAATCCTCAGCCGATTTCAGTCAGTTCTTGTATTTTCTCTCTCTCTCTCTCTCTCTCTCTCTCTCTCCCCTTTTTTTCCCTCGTCTTACTTCGCCCTTTCTTCCAAATACAGTTAAAGCTATCGCCTTTAAAGTTGTCCCCAAAACGAATATCTGGGCTATAAGCAGTTCTCTGCATGGAATCAGTTAAGTCTCCTGAAGTTATACGAATTTGTGCTGAAGAACTACCTCCACCAACCGGAAGGCAGTTTTGAAATAGTCTAACCTAATAACTACAGAGTGTGACTATTCACAGAGGCCACAGTGCCCTATGTGTGTAACCCCGACTGAACTGCCTCTGAAGTACGTTATTAACTTTTATTCGAATATTTCATAATGGTACTAGAATCCGAGGAGACGACTTCGTAGCATTATACCTGTTTTTATTGACGTGTTAGCAGTAAAAGATTCTGGGTATGAGATCCGCCTGATGTGCATAACAGTGTTTCATTTTACACCCAAAAATGAGAAACAGAATTTCAGACAGAAGTACTAATAGATTCTGTACCGTCCACATCACTGAAGGTAGCTCGTATTGAGGAAACAGAGCGTTTAAAAGGGATTGTAAATTACTACGGAAATTTCAATTCAGGATTTTAGGACGCAGCTTTGAACGCCAGTTCACCGAAATACGTGATCAGCGGGTTAATCATCGTGTCATCTCGTTCTATGGGCTGTAGCTAGGGAAGAAGTTTGTATTAGTTTTTTTAGATGCTGCCGTCTGTCATTCTCCCTGCACCTTGCTCAGTTTTTAGAAACGTTCAATGATAATGCTGGCGTTTGACAACTAGCACGAATTACTTTCACCAGCTTGCACTTACGCGCGGTATGAATTTCACTTCTAGTGTGTGGAAACTAGTTATTTCTTCAAGTGTGTCTTCAATGTAAAGGCTCATCCAACACGACATTCAAATTTAACAAACAAAGGGTTTTACTGAAAATGGTTAGATGACTACTTGACTCTCTCCACAGGGCTCTGGTTGTGCCTATAACTTTTCTGAAGATAGCTGGCCAGCCGCCGTGGCCGCGGGGACTGAGGCGCTTCAGTCACGGTCTGCACAGCCACTACGGTCGGGGGTTCGAATCCCCCCTCGGGCATGGATATTTGTGCCGTCCTAGATCGTAAGTAGTTCATAAGTTTAGGGACTGATGACCCCGTAGTTAAGTCCCATAGACTATACAAACATTTGAATTTTTTAAGGTAGCTGATTTTGACAAATGGGCCTTGTTCAACCTCTTTAGGAAGTTACTTGCTGCGCAATATTGCACATTAAACTGACGAATATATACTACAACCCTCATGCACATACTGTTATATGAGTAGCTGTAATGAGATTATTTTTATACAAATTGCATCTTTGCACCAAATTCAAGGCGGGTGAAATCCAATATCCCAAACTCCATTCTCCGCTGTCTTTTCCGCTGCTGTAGGACCATGCACGGTAGAGAACCCATAAATAAAATTCGATCACATACTTCAAACTGCAGGTTCCCATTTACGAATTTGGGTGTTGCAGTTCTCAGGACTAAAAGAGTAATGCATGTTGTTCAATTTAACATTTTTCCATGATGCTGATGCCAATGTTCTCAACCTCCTGTTCACTTCCAGGACAGATGCAGTGAACCCTGTCAGCAGAGAGTGCAAATGTTACGTGCAAATGAGAGTCGTAACATGGGAACCGGCCCGGTATTCACCTAGACGTATGTGGGAAACCGCCTAAAAACCTTAGACCCAAGTAGGCCTCGTCGTTAATCCGCCAGCGCAGCTTGCCAATTCCAGTAGTAGCGGCATTAACACGCACGGTTAACCGTCTGGGGTTTAGTTCTCTGAATTTACGATGAGACAGGAATCAGCACAGATACACCGAGTTGGCCAGATTACAATCAAAATCCTTGGGTACAGATAAGAGGATTCTTTTTGCGCAGTAAAAATAACCGCAGTAACTGCCAGAGCGCGTCTTGTTTGTGCGACAAGCCCTTTGTTTGGTGAGTATTCTCACGACTACAAACGGCGAAGCCTTTTTGGTTTGCAAATGGAAGCAGCGTTAGTCACGAGCGCCACGCAGCGGTCTACTGCCGAAGCACGGCCTAGGACAGACGCCTTGCTCTTCGCTTTCGCCGCAACCTCGCGGCAACAGTGATTGCGTTTCGCGAAATGGCACAGTCGGTCATGGAGAGTCGCGAACTTAAAACTGTAACGCCTGATATCAGCTAACACCATTCCACATGGCCAAGATGTACGAAAAAACAAGCGTGGAAGCCTTGATGGGCTTAGTCGTTATCAGATAGTTAGACAGTAAACATTACTTAACCGACTAAGGAAAGCTATAAGTTCCGATCCCGTTAGGAATTCAGTTCGAAGTTGACGGTGACAATTCGGATACAGATACTCTTAACTCCCGCCCTAAGTTATTTAGTTACTGACGCGCAGCCTTTTTTCCAATTAATGCTTTGCAGAAATGTAAATTAAGACAGACATTGAGAACGCTACAATCATTTTCATCGTAGGTTTTCAAATTTTTCATAAGATGAACATGAGTGTTTCGTAATGAGGCCATATCCAACTTTCAATTTGGATTTTTTTTTTCCAATTATGATGGCATACATTTTACCGACAAAAGCACTGGAAAATGACCACATGTCGAAACTTACTAGTAATATAAAACATGGTATAATGCCTTCATCTGCTTTTTCTATTCACGTGTCAGTTATGTGTTACTTCGTTTCTGGCATGTCAACATCAATCATTTCACTCCAGCCACCACCCACATAAAAAAGTCTGTGCTACAATATTTGTAACGTCCCGCATTCATTAAGATTTTAGAATGGGCACCTTTTCAAAATGGAAACAGCATCAATGTGATCAATAAATAAATAAATAATAGTTACGTGATAGCCAGAGGCAGCACTGTATTCAGGATGGTCAAATGTTTGTAATGCTATGGGACCAAACTGCAATAGCCTCTAGTTCCTAGACCTGCAAACTACTTAAACTAATTTATACTAAGGACAACAAACCTAAACACACGCACGCCCGATGGAGGACTCTAACCTCCGACGCGGAATTATTCAGACGTCTTCGCGTGGGAGGTGCGCGATGTAATGAGAGAATTCCATAAATGGTAACCTATCACCGACAGGTCGCAACCAGAATTTGTCACTGTGCAGCAAGTACAAGTGACGAAAATTCGTTATTCTCATTCGATGTTGTAGTTTTGCAACTTATAACTGCCATTGCGGATATTATACTGATTTGAGAGTGTTTCACAAGTAGTGTGTCAGTGCGGCTGCCGACTTGGTACAAACTACAATAGAACTTTCCGAACTGAAATATTCACTCTGCAGCGGAATGTGCGCTGATATGAAACTTCCTGACAAAATTGTGTGCCGCAACCGGGATTTGAACCTGGGATCTTTGGCTTTCGCGGGCAAGCGCTCTACCGTCAGGATTCGGACACGGGTCTCGCGATTACTAGGTCAGCACTGATCACATGGTACGTATTCCCTACCACGCCTCGACCAGAGACGGATTGTACCCCAACACTAAAACGTAATGTTTCTGTCCATTAGCATATTATTCGCCATCCAGTCGTGGTGATCACTGTGTCCCGCTGACTTAAGTGCCTACCGGCCGCGTTGGCCGAGGGACTGAGGCGCTTCCGTCACGGTCTGCACGGCCACTACGGTCGGGGGTTCGAATCCCCCCTCGAGCATGGATATTTGTGCCGTCCTTAGTCGTAGTTCATAAGTAGTTTGTAAGTTTAGGGACTGATGATCCCGTAGTTAAGTCCCATAAGCTGTACAAACATTTGAACTTTAGTGCCTATTAAGCAGGAGACCCAATTTCTCATACTGGCTAGGCACAAATTTTCTGCTGTCCTTCACTATGTTTACATGCAACAAATCTTCCGAAAGACGAAAACCGAATTTTGTAAACCGTTTTTCGGTGCCGTGTTTACATGTTATAGCCTCAATGATGCGGATTTCCTAGCCCACTCAATGCGGCGGCTGAAAACAGCTGATTCAGTTCCTGATTTAAGTCAGCACAATCGCTATTATCTGTACTTAAATACACAGATTAATTGCCCACTCTAATATTTATACTTCTCTTCCATTGCTTAAAAAATGTCAGCCGGCCGCGGTGGCCGAGGGGACAGACGCTCCAGTCACGGTCTGCACGGCCACTACGGTCGGGGGTTCGAGCCCCCCCCCCTCGGGCATGGATATTTGTACCGTCCTTAGGATTAGCTAGTTCGGAAGTAGTTTGTAGGTTTAGGGACTGATGACCCCGTAGTTAAGTCCCATAAGCTATACAAACATTTGAACATTTAAAAATGTCACTTTGTCCATATGAGACAAAATATCTTAAGAAGAAAACAATCTGACAAGTCAAGAACATTTCTGAAAAGTTTTTAAATGGGCACGAAAATCCATTGTGGAACTGGAAAACCGCTTTAGAGAAGTGGATTTCCAGAATAGATTTTGGAGTGTTTACATGACCAATCAAAAGCGGATTTGGGAAATCCGTTTACGAAATCCGGTTTTCTGGGTGTATGTAAACGGGGTGATTGATTTAATTCCACGTTTATTGACAGTTAATGTCAAATTCCTTTGTGTCTTGATTCATCACTGCAGGATCAAAAATAATGTATTCTGTCGGGCACCATTATATGAGTTGGATGAAATTCATATCAAGTGATTTAGGATGTTAAGAAACGAATATTAGGGTTTAACGTCCGGTCGATATCGTGGTCATAACAGACGATCGAGTTAACGACACCATAGATTGACAAGCTGTATGTCAGATTCGCAGGAAAGTGGTAGTTATCCCTATTAAACAATAAAGGGCACATTGTGTTTAGCCAGTTTTTACATAAAAGACCATTTTCTTCCACATCTACACAAATACGTATTATGCAAATCACATTGAAGAGCACGCGTATTACATAACCTGTTTATTAGAAACCTAGAGATTTTATGTACAGGTTCATGTTTACCACTGCGTTCACCAAGGAGTTTCAAGCAAATGCAGTTGCAACAGAATGAAACTTTCACTCTGCAGCGGAGTGTGCGCTGATGTGAAACTTCCTGGCAGATTAAAATAGCGTGCCGGAACCGGGAGTCGAACCTAGGACTTTTGCCTTTCGCGGGCAAGTGCTCTAGTCTTGCATGGTTCGCAGGAGAGCTTCTGTGAAGTTTGGAAAGTAGGAGGCGAGGTACTAGCGGAAGTGAAGTTGTGAGGCTGCATCGTGAGTCGTGTCGGGATAGCTCAGGCGGCAGAGCACTTGCCCGCGAAAGGCAAAGGTCCCAGGTTCGAGTCCCGGTTCCGACACACAATTTTAATCTGACAGGAAGTTTCACAGTTGTAACAGTTTAGTCGCCTACTTTTTGAGTCTACATTCAGCAAAGAAACACTTTCACTATCACAAGGCATAATACATCAGGAAGAAGACCGTGAAGAACACTAGAACGTTAGCAAATGATGTGAAACTAATAAAATAAACCCTTGCGAATCAATTAGGTCATCCACTACCTTACCAAAATAAGAGGCACCCATTTACACTCTCTTCTAAGATTCTAAGAAGCCATCATAACTCATACTGACCCATGGTTCGGATTAAGGTAAGTGCTGCTGCATTACCGTAATGACGTCTTAATCCATAATTATTATATAAAGCAGACGAGGTGAAAGAGAAGCGATTGTAATGGGGTTGAGGTGACCTAGTTCATTTCTGGCTATGTGCCCTATTCAGGCGCAGCCATGAAATGCTAGAAAGAAACACCAAGCCTTCCTGGCTTTAGTCCAACATCTGTCGTTTCCCGTAGGGGTGTACAACTGTGCCGTCCACGATACACTACAGATTTCTGCGCTGTCTGTTAAGGTGGATACAGAAAATTGTCTCCTACCTCATGTCGCAACTTTGTAAACTGGTCTAGATATGAAACGCGAGAAAACTAACGAGGTGCCAAGACTCCTAGATTTGGTGCTTTAGAAGAATGTTTAAGATGGATAGTCAAGTAACTGGTGAATAGAAAATTGAACCTAATTGGTGAGAAATTTACGGCACAACTAGATGAAAACAAGGAAACCGTTACTCGACGCACATTAGTCGAGCTGGTAATGGAGGGCGGTAAAACTATAGGAGACAGAAACATCTATACAAAGCAGGCTCAGAATGGTACAAGGGACTGGTGTGGAGCCGTATCAAATTAGTACTCTGATGAACCGGCTATTTAAATTCTATTGTGGAATGACTATTTCCTACAGACCACGGGCACCCAAATTTTCTTCCTACTTCATGATCAATGTGGTACTTCACAAGAATAATTTTTTTAGAACTGAGAAAATGCTTAATCTAGTATAGTTGAAACACAGAAATCTTAACAGGCATTAGAAAAAAATGCAAGTTTGTGTCGTCAAAATTCCGAAGGTAAAAGACGCCAAGTCAGCAACAGTTTTTCATAGACTACTTCTTTACATTCCGCAGCAGTCTGGGAAAACCTACTCTATATATTTCGTAATATACACTAATTAGGGCACGCCAGAGGGTAAGTGGTAGACCACATTACTACCAACTTAATCTTCCAACTACTACTGGTGGCCTACAGTCGTCAAGTAATACTCTCGTACAGCAGTAGGATACGACTATTGTGATTATTTTTGTGGGCCTTGAGACGTATTTATTAAAGCTCTTTGCGCAATGAGCAAGAGAAAGTCAAACGACTTTAGGGAAACGCAACATCAAGAGGGAGTTTGTTTAATTTTAGAGGTAAAAGTCATGGATATGTGCTAAGGAATGTGTCCGCTTCTTTGTTACATTGTAGGTTAAGAGACGAGAAACCACTTTCAGTAGTAGTTCTAGATTAATGAGATATGCTCAACTGGCGAAAATCTCTCACTTGGGCAAACATTATAAGGCAATTAAATGGCTTTTGATGCGACATAAGACTATTTTACGTCACTATCGGCTGATCTGGCGAATAGAATGTACACCAGCAGTTGGATCTATAGAAAATCGTGCAATTCAGTTCTGCATGCACATGGGTTAGCGAAAGACAAGCTCCAACACTTTCTAAAAGCTCGCGCGCATGCGTCGCGTCACGTAACCCTTCCCCCCTCCTAGCCCCCCCCCCCCCCCCACACACACACACGCATACATACGCGCGCGCTGTGCTTGTAGGACGACTTCCTGCGTGTGGGCGATGTAAGAAAATCAAATCTCTTCCCTTCCACCCTTCACCATCCCCTGCTACCATCGGTAGAGATATGACACAAACTACTTCACAGCTCGTACAATACTGACATTGTGACCTTTCGAGTGTACAAGAGCGTTTAGTATGTTTTCATTAAATCCTTTTCATACAGTTTCTCCCACTAGCCGATTTACACCAATACAAAACTACAGGTTTAATAATTTAATATATGATAGAGCAATGTCGTGAGCAAGTCACTTCCAGATTTGCTTTATCGCCGCGGTTCATGTTCAGTGAGAACATTTTATGCTTTGGTGACATTAAACCGCACTATTTCAAGTTCGTTGTATAGAAGCCACAGTGACAACCTAAGCCCACAGTCAGTTCTGGCCGCAATACATGAATTTCCGCACAGAAATCTAGCCATTAGTATATATGTTTGGGTGCACAGACATTACAAAATGTTTCACATGCCAACAACAAAATGGGGCTACTTACGCACTGAGACTGTGTTTATTAAGTATGCAACAAAGTTGCAGCAAGTCTTTTCCTATCCAATTGGTTTTTACTTTTCAATCATTTTCGAAACTTTCGGCCAATATAAAAAGTACCCTTGGGTATAGCATCCGAAACTACACGGTTTTTTTGTGTATTTAATTCTCTTACTATTTGGGTTATTACACACACACACACACACACACACACACACACACACACACACACGAGTTTAATTCAGTTCCAACTTTATGCCGACTATGTAGGATACACGAGTTTAATAAATGGAAGAAAGGCAAACCAAAATCACAAAGATTGAAGCTCGCTATCTAAGGTAATTAACTCCTAAGCATGCAAAATTTCCGTAAGAAGTGTTTCTGCCAAGACCGAATGTTGCAAACGTCCTTGCCTAAAATGTGTCAAGGCATAGCGGAGTCATAATGGAAACCAAGTTCGTAATCTGTTCCAGCATTGGAGGAAAAACCACAAACTGACAGAAAGCAAGTAAGTATGTGACATTTCAGTCTTATCGGCCGGGTCAGAGGTCAGAGACCGTAGAGACGAGGGTCTGGCAGACCACTCCACTATCTCCCAACTCGGCCAGTAGCGGTCGGCGTTTTATTCCATGACTCACTGTCGCCCTGGCTATCAGGCACTTTGATTAAGCTGAGGTCGCTGCCATATGACCAGGTCATCGCCACACCTCCTTGGCCCCGACCCAAGAAAGTCCGCGAACTTAAAGTAGACTGTCATTCTATCATCAAGTGCAGCTACACTAACTTCACATTTAGCTCGAACTAATTATCGCGGAATTTGTAAATTGACTGTACATGAATAAAAAGGGGCTTAATTTCTTAAATCTGAGGGGGCGGAATGCACTTCTTCCAACCATAAAAAGCTCTCCGCAATCCCTCTACTCCAGATCTTTGAAGACTTTCTCCGGTGCCAGCTCAACAGCAAATTTTAGTTAACGTTGATATTCAATGCACTGGTACTATTCTAAATCAGCAGTGTCGACATGTTCCAGTATGTTCAAAAACATTTTCCTTGGGTGGTGCACGAACGCCTTTTCTGGGCTTTCCAGGCGAAATTAAATCCTGAATAAGGATCTATTAAATTGGTTTGTATAGCCAAATATCTAACCGAAATCACGCAGACCCAGCACTGACCAAGCATTGTTTAAATATCAAGCTTCATTCATTTACTCAAAACATTCAAAAGATTGTCGGAAGCTTAGGAAGTGAAGAATAGCTTCACAAATGCAATTCTGTCACGTTACCTTAGCTTCACGATTCTACAACCGCACAATGTTGCTAGAGTTGAGAAGTAAATCTTTATATGAAGGGCTGCTCTCAACACCATAAAAGATCGTGACATTAAGAAGCCGAAAGGAATCATAAGTCCTAACTTATTAACAAGGTAACCAAAGATATGAATTTTAATGAAAATTAGCAGATCCAGATTCCTATACGTCATCTATTGGGCACAAAAAACTGATCGATTTCCGAAAATTTTCAAGGATTCATCTCTACAGAACTTGGCATCCCAGTATTTATGATCAAGTATAGCATATTCCACTACCCGAAATGTACGAGAAGCCTTGTGTGTTTTCGTTATTCATCTCTTACCTGAAGCCTGTGGTGTGAATGATCTCTTATTCTTATGCGCTCTGTCAGAAAGAGATACTTTCTAGACTGTGAAGACAGCAGGTAAGAAAAGTAATGGATGCGCTGCATACATCAACGCAAGAAATACCTCTAACTACAGTAATCGGCCTGAAAATAAATAAGTTATTAAACGAGTATGGTACATAGATCGACGCAACTTTATCTGCCACTCTAGGTGATGTTTTCCAAAGGTTCTAGTTTTTAACTAATTACTGACCACTGTACCTTTTGTGGGACGTGAATATTTTATTTATTTCTACCTCAAATGAAACTTTTAGCTTTGGTTGTTGTAGCCGGTGGAAGAACTGACTGCTATAATATGTGCAAATTCAAAATAAATAATTTTATCTAATTATTTTTCATTTTGAGAAGGGAACTAATTTACCCACATTCTATATTCAGACTTAGCTACACTATATTTATGCTGGTAGTTGATGTACAACAATAAATTGTAATTTAGTTTCCTGGGTGTTTTAGGTGCAAGGGCAATAAATAAACTGATCTGTGTGATTCCAGGATCTGGATATCTGAACCATGAGCTTTTCTTTGACAACTACTTTTTTAATCAGTGTTTGACACACACTGGAAAAGAGGAAAATGAAAGCTACTGGACCAATGAGGAGGATACAAACTAATGCATGTCCCTTGGTTCATACGGAAAAAAATAGTGAAAGAAAGTGACTGAGGCTTCTCTGACCATATATTTGGCAAAAAAGAATGAAGTTTTGCTACTGAAACTGTGGGATGACATGTGTAGGCACAAATTACAGTACTGTTACTCCTCTCAGTTCTGCTAAAAGATAATCACAAGCAATATATGATACAGTAACATAATTTAAGAATCTAGTGCCAATATTGATGGTGTTGATTTACTGGACAAGGAAATATCACATTATAGAACAAGGGTAAGATTAAAGCAGTAGTAGTTGCCATTATCCACTCAGTAAATTGGCAAGTGTTCTGTTTCATTTCAAACTAAATAGACACCCAATAAGAATACAATAAGTGATTCTATTTTGTTCAGAGCATTTCTTAGAGTTTTATGCATTGACAATGATGTACCCTTTGATTGCACATTTTGCCAATGTCCTAAAAATGGGATGGCCTGTAATTTTTCTTGTAATATACTGAAATGCTTTAAAAAAGATTTTCCTTTCATTTGTTACTTAAGGCATCATATTAATGTAAAACAGGGAGAAAAAATTATTCGACACTGTTGCTGCACCAGCCGCCGCCGCCGCCGCCGCCGCCACCGCCACCACCACCACGGAATAGAATGAAATAAAACTAATAAAGTTTTGGTAAGTAATAGGTTAATCTCCTCTCTATCCTACCAAATTGCAACAATCTGATCACTTATGTTCTCTCTATGCACTCAGAGAAAGTTCTCAGAGCAGTGTTACGTCTATCCCAGAACGCGAGCACTATGATGTCGGGTGAACCTTTTGTCTTTGTACTGCATGAGAACTACGCCTGTGAAAAAAACTACAATAGTAAGCTTCGTTGTCTACTACATCTGTGGAAATGCATCACGTTACATGCGACTATACAAGGGCAACCACATGATAATTTCTGGGCGGAAGGGGAAGTACTTTTTGTATTTCGGAGGACGTATGCCGGTTTTTAAGTAGACACGAAAATTTCCACTTCCGACCAAAAAACTTATTCGTTATTGGGTATAGCCGTGCATCTTCCTAAATACAGCCGACACACTTCGTAGTGTGTTAATTCTGTATCGTGTAACACGGTCCACGCCGACCAAAGCATTAAAAGACACTGTCTTCAGGGAGTAATTTCTTCGCCCTAATCCACATTTTCGCTAATATTTCCAAGAAATTATATACCCTTTTTTCCTCAACTGACTAACAATACGGAGTCATAATTTTAGGCCTACATCTACACACTCCGCAAGCCACCTCCCGATGTGTGGCGAAGGGTATTTTGCGTACCGATGTCATTTAATCTTAATCCAGTCGGGTATTATGGTTCGTGGAATAAATGATTGCCTGCATGCCCCTGTGTGGGTCTAATCTCTCTAAACTTATCCTCGTGCTCGCTTCGCGATATATACGCAGGAGGAAGTAAGCTATTGGTTGACTTATTGAAACGTACGCTCTCTGGACTATGACAGAAACCCTTACCGAGATACAGAACATTCAGTTTGCAACGCTGGAGTTCAATGGCGGACCAAGACTGCTGGAGGCCCGGGGCGGCGGTGAAACGAAAGGAGCCCCCCCCCCCCCCCCGGACAGTCCGGAAAAAAAAAAAAAAAAAAAAAAAGCTTTCGAGATTTGGGGCACCAGCAGAAAGAATGCCAAGCACGCTAAATAAAAAAAAAAAAAAAAAAAAAAAGTCCTTTTCCAGGTATTTTGGAGCACCCCCCCCCCCCCCCAAAACCGGAGGCTCGGGGCGGTCCGCCCCCCCCCCCCCCCTTCGTCCGCCACTGCTGGAGTTGACAGCTGAGAGACTGGAAACAGCGAGTAGGGATTTATATTCCTTTAAATTTACAGTCTCGACTAATATTTGCTCTAAAATCATACAGCAAACAATCACGAACAACACCGACTCTCATTTAAATCTTTTCTTGATACACTTGACTGAGTTACCACATTTTTGTTATGTTAGTCATGACGAAATTTTACTGCTTATGTCACCAAGGAACAAAAGCACTTGCTTGTTGCTGGTCGTTAAGGATAATTGATGGAAGGAGGAAACAATTGTCCCTAAATTCATTGCCTTCCCAAGCATTTCCAACAATAAGCTCTTCCTCATAAGGGGCAATACTGCGGCCATAGTAATTGATAAAGAGGTGAAAGGTATCAGGGATCAAGTAAGCAAGTTACAGTGTGACAGCTCTTAAGATAGCGATATTTGTCCCGGTCCGCATAGCGGTTATCTGACAGATAGGCCAGTCACGCCGCTAACTACACGCTCTCCGCCGAGAGCTGGACTTTGCCCAGGCTATTGGTAGTTGCCGGGCGGAAGAAACACTATACGCTACCCTTTCCACCCACTCCTTGGAAAAATCTTACACGCTCTGACATGTAATCAGAACTGTAGGTTTTTGCTCATCAGCGTAAGCTTTGGTTTGTTGTATCCGGCCTGCACAAATTCTGGCTAATAGTAAGAGATTCACACTACAGGCTTCGGGTAAAAGATGAATAACGAAAACACACAAGGCTTCTCGTACATTTAGTGTAGTGGAATATGCTAGACTGTCATTTTGGGGTTACTATCTAGTAAATATTGGAATTCGGAGTTCTGTAGAGATCCTAGAAAATTTTCGGAAATCGATCAGATTTTTGTGTCTAATAGATGACGTATGAATCTGAATCTGCTAATTTTCATTAAAATTCATATCTTTAGTCACCTTGTTACTAAGTTCGCATTTATAATTTCTTTTCGGCTACTTCATGTCACGATGTTTTGTGGTGTTGAAAACCGTCCTTCATGTAAAGATTTTTTTTACTTCTCATTCGAGCAACATGTGCGGCTGTAGATCCGTGAAGCTAATCTTCACTTACTAAGCTTTTGACAATCTTTTGAATGTTTCGAGTAAAGGAATGAAGTTTAAACAATGCTAGCTCAGAACTGAGTACGCATGGAAATTAGCTGTGTCTATTGAATATACAAAAGACGTTTCTGTTGCCAAAGTCGATTAAATGTTCCCGGATTGGTTTCCTATACCCGTATTACAGTAGTAGATGCATCCGGTACGCATCGTCTGAGGGTGTAAACGGTATCTCAGACTAATCCCTCAGTCCTTTGTAACTTGGCCAAGCGTTGTTTCTTTGTTGGGTAGGAGTTATGATAAATGTAAATCAACGTGATTTTTTCCCTGGATATTACCAAGATCTGCGAATATACTTTAGACAGTTTGTAACAGAATTTATGCAACTTTACAGGTCGTTACCACCTGCATTGAAAATTAATATCAGCACAGCTTCTGCCAGTAGCTGGTGTGATATGTTGTAAAAGCAATAAAATTGTTTCTTCGTCCATTCCTGAAATAGTTGAATCACTTTTTCAAAGTTTCGGCTTCTTTAAAAGAAGAACAAGTGAGAACGGACACATTTTAGAAGCCATTCCTTTGTCCACCTTTCACGTCGTGGCTTTTCTTCTTTCAGCTGAAATAAGAATTATAGACAGAATTGCTGAACAAGCAAAATCATTCAGTTTGGCCATAGCTCTATAAATTCAACACGGAGCAAAACTGTACCTTAGGTCGGAAAGTGTAAATTCAAGATAAAACTCTCAGAATTTACGAATCTAGACAACGCCGACAAATCGGAACGTGGGTGCAACGTTGTTTGATTCGCTTGTCAACCCCACATCGCAATTTGACTCTGACATGCCGCTCCCTCCCTTAACAATTGGAATGTTCAAGGACCTGGCGCAACACGTAATAGAAGTAAGGCGGTAAGTTAGCGACAAATGTTAATAAGCGTTAATACTTGATTGTGACTAAGATTACTACTCTTCTGCAATGAAGCATGGGCATTTTTTCTGATAAATTTTAGAGCTTTTATTTTGTTAATACAAGAATAGTCATATTGTCACTACATGAAACAAATTTTGTAACACGTTAAGAAATCGAGCTAGCAGCTTTCGTACAACAATGTGTCAAGTAACAGAAAGGAAAACAGTTTTCCACATAGAGGGTCTGGTTTCTCATTTTACTTTCCGGTGAAAAGGTGAAATTTGGGAACGTCAGGGGTAAACTATCGCAAGTACAAACATGACGATTTTGAGGTTTTTCTGGTATGTGCCTTGTATAATTCATATCCTCTTATGAGTAAATTATCGTATGTATACGTTAAGAGTAAATAAGACTGCTTCAGAAATATATTTCTGAGAGGCAACATACCGGTAAAGTGTTATCCCCCAGTAATATTTCGTAAAGATGTAGTGCAAGCGGAGCCTTACTGGAAGGAATACATAAAATAAGGCTCTTCAAAATTGTGAATTTGATTCACTTGACAGTTAGGAAAATTCAAGACGCATGAGCTGCTTTGTGCTATGAAGCCGCAATGCTAATTTACCTCCGATATCTTTGTCATCGTAGGTAATTGTTAGGTTGGACAGAAATCTCAATACCGTAACATCGAATGAGAGTCAATCTCTTTGAGGACTGGGCTATATCGTTTCGTTAAGTTTAATCAAATAAGAGTGCTTTGTAATAATGGAACTGTGAAGCCGTGAGGAAACTAGAGAACAGAAAGTTTGCCATGTATTATCACTTCAACTGTCAGACCAAAATCAAGATGAGTTCTTGACGGAACAGTATTACTTTTCTTCGATACCTATGTACTAAGACACCTTAGATGATAAAAAGGAATAGTGATAAGTGAGAGTCTACGACTGCATTGCGCGAGTTGGCAATTTTAATAGTTACCCTTCTCTTACGTTCGAAACTACGACAAATCTGGGTGGTGGTCTGCGATTGTGGCAACTTCAATATCTGACGCCCAGGACTACGTGTCAAAGACCTCGTAGGCCGCTGCTTACTCGCCAAGAGATAGGGATAAAACGTGGGGAAGCCGTGCCGGCCTCGACACAGCATGATGTCACGGAGGCTTGGCCAGCTGTGGCCCCGGTTGCTACGCCGGCGACGTGTGCTGCGGCACGTTCTCCCCGAGTTACGGATCTGAGGCGGCTACTACATCCTTAGCTTTTAACGTTACACATAAATTGTCAGTGGCAACCGCAGATGTTCTGTTGTGAGCCACAACTCAGTTAATGAATTATTCAACTGCACTGAAGGAACAAATATCTGTAGGCCTAACTGTTCGAACCCAGTCAAAACAGAAAATGCACAACAAACTCTTCCTGTAATTTATTTTTCCATTCTGTGCAAGATAGTGAAGCCAACCCACCTACTTTCTCTCAGAATCATCCAAATTAGTATTTTCACACTAATCTAGTCTGAAATTATAAGTGTAAACGCAAGCAAATCTTAAATGAGTTGGGAAGACTTCAGGTGTGATTCTTTAAATGTAGGGCCTAATATTTTTCGTTTTGTCGCCAAATTCGGTGTTTTTTCCAACTGCTGGGAAGGATAAGCTTCTAGAACGGTAAAAATGTTTTATACAAGTTAGGCCGTACATAATCATTACAAGGTATATGTTTTTAAGAACAGAAGATACATTTCAAACACAGGGTATCATTTATGGTTAACTCTGTAATGAAATCAATTTGTGGCAGTTGTGTCAATCAAGAGTAACCACACAATCATGACTATCACCTAGCTGTCTCCTAAATTATTAACAGCACACCATAATTAGAGCTTTTCGAATAATTTTAAGAAAATCAGACTTAGGCCTGAAACACAGATGTTTCTGCTCTGTGAACGCTTAAATATATATTCAAATGTGAGCCATTTATGTAATTAATTAATGCATAAATTTTTGAAAAACCCACAAATACAGCAGTTTTGGGTTAATCTGGATCAACTAAAATGTTACGTTTAACACTACACTTTAGGGAAAAAGAGTCTAATAGAGACTGAGTTTCGGGGGCCAGTTTTTTGGAACAACATATTCTACACTGTATAAGAGCCAACATAAATACATGTATGTTTCTTATTTACCTTTTCAAGACATTCCTGACCCCTCGCCTTGGGATCTACCTCCACCTCCAGTATCACAGAATTGGGTTGACTCACTAAGCACCACATCTTGCTTTGGTTATGTGCAATCAAAGTCTTACAATGTCCTTAGATGAACTGTTCGTATTCTTACTTTTGTATATCCACCAAACAAGCCGCTTAGTAGCACGCACTCCCATTACCATCATCTGTCGCCTATACTTTACAAGCGCAGACTGACTACAGAACACAAAGCATTCAAGATTTTGTCACTTCTGGTTAGAGAGCACAGTTGCTGTAACCACTGCTGCCATCTAGCGCTAAAATATCGTAAATGACAGTCGTTTACCGCGTACGTTATTAATTTTCACATATTTCAGTTGAAATTGTATTTATTAAATATAATTGTATGAGATTTTGAAACAAAAGAAATTTTTATTTAAAAAAAAAAACTAAAAATATATCCGCAGGAGGGCTGAATTAATATCTGTGCTTAACCTATGAATCGAAACAGAAATATCTCTGGAGTGATAGATTGACATTTATGTCTCTTGTCTCAAAACCTTTTGGTTAAGAGTTCTGCTGGGAGCGTCTAGACACTACGATTCATACGTAATATTAAAACTGACTGAGTAATTGCCGTTGTTAATTTTCACCGTGAAAGATCACTAGAGGTTTTAAAGTAATTAGTCACAGATCCTTTCAGGCGTCGTGGATTTTGTTATAGGCAGCCTAGCAATATAATTTTAATATCAAGATTAAATTAGAATTTTCCGTCAGAACTTTCACAGAATAGAAATTATTTTCTCTTGAGAGAAGTGTTGACAGTGTGCCATTGCGAAACAGGCATTTTATTACGACATTGTTATATCAAACTACCCAACAGCTGCTCCATTATTTTCTCTCTCTCTCTCTTTTTTTTTATACAGTAATATATTTTACGCGAAAATAATTTGCATAGGCAGAAATTAAAACACTAAGACAGATCAGAAACATATTACAGAATAATATTTTAATTGTAATCATTAAATGAGGAAACAAAAGTATAACAAAAAAAACTTGAACATGTCCATAAATGATTTTGAAAAATTGGGAAGTATTAAAAATGTTACGAAAACAGGAAAAAGATGCCAAGCTTAGTGAGTTTGGTTTGTCTACAAATTAAATAAATGCTGTTCCCGATATTTAATAACATGTTCCTGATTCACCTTTTGCTGTTCAATAAATTAATTATCCTCCAAAATGCTTCAAAAGACTCATTCGAGTAAAAAACGACGAGAATGCTGGTAATTTCACTGATAGTAAGTAGGATACCAATTAATAACTGTCTGCTTCGGATGTCATCATTTTGCCTATAAAACTAAACTGAAACAGTCAATTGTCTTGAATGAAAATGTTTTTATTTAAATATTCAGATATTAACATTATTAACGAATTAACTGCACTCAATTTTCATGAAGTAAAAACTGTGACATGTAGTGACTGGTTCTTGATGTACTATTCTTGGTGTCTTCCATAGTAATAGAGACAATAATTGAGAACCAGTCACTACATGGGTGTATTGTCCTCCCTCCTTCCCCTCCCCTTTATGCACTTTTCATGGAACAGTATTTCAAACATTAAAAAAATAAATATTTTCAAGAAATTAACTGCGGACAATTTTCCTTAATAAAAGAAAATGATAAGCTGAAAATATAAATATTTTGTTTTGATTACTCATTTTTCATCCATTAGTTAATATGTGACATCACTGCTCAAATCTGACAGGTTTTAAGTTATCCTGTTCTATATTGCACAAGATTGTTCTCCATGTCTAAAGTTTCCATCTTCCATAAATACAGTGGTTGGGAAATCGAAATGAAGTGGAGAAATTGACAGACCCGTGTATAAATCTTATCTTTATTTATACAAATTGCGAAATGGATGTGAGTACACTCAATGGATCGATTGTTTACATTTTTTCTGATTAATTAATGTATGTGCGTGGTTTCTTCTTCTTCCTCATAGATATTACTTTCTTTGTTTACTCTGTCTCATTGTGAACAGCTTTTGAACCAGCAGTACATCTGTGGTTATTACTGAAAGTAATAAGTACAAAGTGAAATTTAGGATTGGATTAAGGATTTCTTGATTAGGAGTAGTCAACATGTTGACTGGCATGGACATTCATCCAGAAATAACTCAGGGCCTAATCGAAAAGGGGGGGGGGGGGGGTATTGGGATCCTTGTTGTTGTTTTTTTTATATACATAATGTTGCAGATAATATTAATAACATCAGACTGTTCGTAGATAGTGCAGTTATCTGTAATAAAGTACTGTCTAAAATAAAATCTGTGCATGTACTCAGATGGATCTTAATAAGGTTTCTAAATTATTACACAATTGGCAACTTCATAGGCTCTTACCTAGAATCTGCTGTAGATACAAGAGATATACATCAGCTCATTGACATAATACTAGGGCAAGATGAGCTTACAAATCACCAATAAATCCATCAAGTGAACAAATAATGATTTAATTAATCTGTATTTTATGTTAAGATTATAGTAATTTAATAATGGAAAGTACACACATGGAAAAAAATAGTGCATAGGTTTGGTAAGTGGCAGACTACCACTGAGGGAAGGTATGGTAGGATAGTTCCCATTTCAGGGCAACGCTAATTGAAACCCTGGTCACCAGTAAGACAAGGCATTAGATATCTTTTTTGTTCAATGTTGGGGGAGGGGAAGGTAATTTTTAGTCTCAAGGCCTCACTGATGCCTTTGCCACAAATGGAAAGGCATTATTAGTAACTGCAGATGTGACAACCACAGGTGGCTACACTGTATTACTGTAACTTATTGGTGAGGAATAAATGATGGCTGTCAAAATGGAGGTATTATTAGTGGCAGGTAGATTTGATATGTATGCAGATACTGATGTAGCCTGCTTGAGGTGGAGGTCAACATCAAGAAATATGTCTCATTTAATTGAGGATGGGTAAGGTGATTTGGAGAGAAAGTGTTGAGATTTTAGAGGAATGTGGATAGTGCATCCTAACCTTCATCTATGTTATGAAAATCTCACCAGTGAATCTGAATCAAATAAGGTTTGGGGTTCTGAGTAGTTAAGGAGAATTCCTCTAGATGCTCTACGAATGAGTTGAGAAAAGATGGTGCCATGAGGCTTCCCATATTACTGTATCACAGATTTCTTACCTACTACCCCAGTGGTATTATACTGTTACCTAACCTTATTTGACCCTTCTCCATTCCTGCTCCCAACTCCTTTCTTCATGTCCCCGTGATAGGCCTAGATGCAACATCTGCCCTATACGTTATCTCACCACCACATATTCCAGTCTTGTCACAAACACCTATCCCATCAAAGGCAGGATGACCTGTGACAGCAGCCATGTAGTCTACAAGCTGAGCTGTAACCACTGGAGGCACGACAGCCAAAAATCTTAATGTCTGTGCGAATGGCCAGTGAGGAAATGCGGCTAATAGACAGCTGGAGTACTCAGTTGCTAAACATACAGCTCTACAACTGCTTTGCAGCCCGTGCCATCTGGCTCATTCTTACCAACATATGCTTTTTTGCATTGTGCTGGTGGACATCTCTCTACAGATGTCAACCCTGGTAGTTCCTGTTGTATTCCAAATCACCCCTTCCCTACCAGCACTCCAGTCACACATATGCCTTCCATTCCAGACATATTCTAGCCTCTCCTACTTTCTTATCGCCTTGCCGCCCCCCACATCATCCCGATGGCCTAAAACCTAGCACCCTGTCCTGGCCTTACAGTCCATATACACTCTTCCAGACAGCAATAGTATATAATCCATCCATCCATACCTTTCATCTCTTCCATGCTGCCCCCTCCCCATGTGGCCCAACTGTTATAAATAAAGGCAATAATTATTTAGATACAACTGTTCAACACTACTTATCTTCAAAGAAATCCACTTCAGCTTCTATACATCACTGTCAACAGTGATCCTTGCAAAGCCCCTTCTAGTATAGGGAGCAGCTTCTCTGAATTCTGCAAATATCTTCTCTCTTCTGAAATCTTGTTCCTTCTAGATTCTTTTTCAGCTTGGGGAAAAGCCAGCAGCAACTCAGTGCTAAGTTAAGAGAATAGGGAGGCTGACAAACCACTGCTGTATTCTGTTTGGCCAAACTATCTTGAATTAATCGAGAACAATTAGCAGGTGTATTATTTTTGTAAAGATGACAACTGCCAGCTGCCTTGCCAAGTCTGGCCATTTCCAGCTAACTGTTTTATGAAGGCTACACGGAACCTCTTTGAAGTACTCCTTATTGAAATTAGTAGTTTCTGATGTGTTGTCTACTCATGATGGTCCCAGCAATAAAAAACAGCTATTGTTACCGAAATCCTTCCAGAATATGGGACTGGACAATTCAAAAAATAAATAAGCTACTATTAACCATTTCTGATTCCTCCTCTTTCTTTATGGTGAGCAATCTAAATATTTTCACTTATTTCAGTTAATGGTGTGTTAATATATTATCTATGATATTGACCGATATGAGTTTGTAATCAGCATTGATAATACATAAATAAAATTAACATTTTCACTGACTAATATCAAACATAAAAATGAAAAGAAATTAACTATGATCATATGCAGAAGCACCAATTTGTAATAGCTTGATATGTAACAGTTACCCAGAAATGTGAATAAGATACAACTACTTTGGACACATTATGCACAGCTTCACGCCATCTGAAGTGGTACACATGATGCCATAGTATGAGCACAGAAACTGAGTGCTAAGAGTCTTTGAAGGCAAGTGAGATGGCTTGTAGTGCAAGATAAAAAAAGAAAAAAGTCCAGACTTATGTTACTTTTGCTACAGATACATTTATCGTGAAAGGTCCATTTTCGCGAGATTTCAATCTGTAGGCCATCTGAGAAAGAAAGAAATGTACCTTTGCTTCGTATTTTGGTTGTACTTCCGAATATACAAATTTTCTTAATTGATGCCATTAGGTTGAGTATTGTAGTGATTTTTTTCTGTGTACATGTCTATACCTCCCCTCTCTCTTTTCTGCATCACACATTCCTATTACGAGAGCCTTTATAATCCATTATGCATTGCAGAACATTCCATCCTCACCCTTGCCTGGCATCCTTCTCCTTACACTCCCCTCCTCACTGTAAAGATGATTGTCACACTAGAGTGGTCAGATATGATGGTCATGTGTGTTTGAATTTTATCTCAGTGATTGTGTGAATGTACCTGTATCTCTTTCTGATGAAGGCCATGATTGAAAATTTGAGTCGCATGAATGTGTGTATTCCACATGCCTGTCTGCAGGTTAAATGTTAGTCTTGACTGTGAGTTGCTACCTATCCACTGTTATTTACAAATTTTTACTGGAAGTTCATTAAATGTAGGAAAAATGTATTTAATTGTATGGTACTAAATTTCTCCCACTTATCTTACTGATTATACAGGAGTATGTATAAAAAATAGAAATCTGATAACTTACCCAAAGCACAGGCTCGTCGACAGATACAAATAAAAAACACGCACAAGGTTTTGCAACCATTGGTAGCTTCTTCGGGAAAAGAGGAAGGAAGGAAGGAAGGAGGGGAAGGGAGAAAGGGAAGCATACGGGTTTCAAGGAAGTGGAAAAAGGAGTCATTCCAATCCCAGGAGTGGAAGGACTTACCTTAAGGGGGAAAAAAGTTAAAGTAAGCAAGTGTGAGCGCGCGCGCGCACACGCGCACGCACAACAATTGGACAACCTCTTTGCTTTCTACAAATGTCTACCTTGTGTTTGCGTGTGTATATATGTGGGTGGGTGTGCACTTGTTTACCTTTCCTTTTTTCCCCTTAAGGTAAGTCCTTCCACTCCTGGGATTGGAATGACTCCTTTTTCCCCTTCCTTAAAACCCATGTCCTTCCCTTTTTCCCCAAAGAAGCTACCAATGGATGCAAAACCTTGTGCGTGTTTTTATTTGTATGTTGACGAGCCTGTGCTTTGGGTTAGTTATCTGATTTCTATTTTTTATACATATTTATACCGCCAGGGAGTTTCCTCCTATAATATTGGTTATATAGTAGTATATATGATATTAGGTTCTATGTATCAGAAACTCTGCCGTTCTTTTAGTAGACTTTACTCCATCATTTCATTTTACCATTTGGATAATTAAAATCCATCCTTTAAAATTATACGACTAAAGATGTTTCAATGAAGATACTATAAATTGTTTGCATGCCTTAAGGGAGCGACAATGGAGTGATTACACAACGTACAAGAAAGCTTTGTTAATGCATTGTCTGCAGTACACTCCAATTAGTTCCAATGATAAACATGGATATATACATCCTATTGAAATAAGCCACAGCAAGACTCAACAATTGTAATACACATCTCTTCCTGTGCAGGACTTGCATAGTGAAATGTAGAAGCACTCATGGTTAGTAGTAAATGTGGGGCATGTAGCAGTTTATGTTAACAAGACTGCTCGTGGAAAGGTCAGGTTCGAGTCCCGGTCTGGCACAAATTTTCATATTTCATAATTACATTGGACAGCTAATGCTCTCTCTCTCTCTCTCTCTCTCTCTCTCTCTCTCTCTCTCTCTCTCTCTCTCTCTCTCTCTCTCTCACACACACACACACACACACACACACACACACACACACACACACACACACACAAGCTTTCGCAACCTAGTTGCTTCTTCAGGCAGAAGGGAAGGAGAGGGGGAAAAAGAAAATAATGAGGGTTTTAAGGGAGTGGGTAAGGAGCCATTCCAATCCCGGGAGAGGAAAGACTTACCTGGGGGGGGGGGGGGGGGGGAAGGAAGGTAAACAAATACTCACACATATACACAAACGCAAACACCCCTAGGCAGACATACTGTAGAAAGCAAAGAAGTTGGACCAACCAATTGTAGGAGGTGCCCCTACAACTGTCTGGTGGATGTTTAACTATTGGGTTAGGCCACACACAAAGTGCTAGGCCTAAGATTCTCCTGTTGGCAGCCATCATGTTAATTCACAAAATTTTACAATACACATGGCTGGCTTTAAAATACAACACTAAGAAGTATAGAAAAATATCACAGATGATATATGGACTGAGTATTTCCATCACTGTTGGCTATAACCACCACTACTTGCCTCAGCATTGAATCAGATGTTTTGGGTGTATTATTTAGCTACAGCAGTAATGTTGCTTCCACAAATTGCCAAGGTTTCTGGTATAGCAGTGAGTGGTGTACCCTTGGCTATTTGCCGAGAATCGTGACCAGTAATGCATGGTGGGGGGTGATGTTTGGAGTGGAATCCCATACCACACCCAGCTTATAGTACCAACTGGGCCATCAGTATAGCAACAGCTTCTCACCATCTTGTTTCCAGACTAATTCAACCACTGTTGTGGTGCAGACAGAATCAAAATTGGCGGAACATTGTTTGTACCCATGTGTTGGCTTTCCTCAAACCTAAATAAAATCACAATCTGCGCATAAAACACTGCTTCATCAAATTAATATGAGATATAAAAATGATGTCTTCCCCAGGTGCAAATGAATCACTGATTCCTAATAATAAGTGAGCAATGTTTAACATCTACATCTTATTTCTTAAAATAGAAGTATTGTTTGTGACTACATACAGTTGAAAATGTAAATCACTGCTGAAGAACCAGGCCAAAATAAGCAGTGGATCATTCTGACAAAAAGGTAAGACTTCTGCTCATCCTATCTTGAAATCTCCCATGACCCAAGGTTCCGTAGCAGCTTTTCCACAACCATTTCCATTTCTAATACCTAATCAATGCCTGACTTCATCCCTCTTCCCTTACCTTCAATCCTTCTAGAAGAAGCAGCCTCTGCCTACACAATCTTTATCATTATTATAATATGCTGCTTGGCAAGTACATTTTTAAAATCAAATTTTATTATATTGTTACAAATACATAATATGATGAAATATGCACTATCAGGACAATTTTTCCACACAATTTACTTATCTAGCTTCCTCCCTACCACAAACCCTATCCTACCATTCCAGTCATACACTTTTGCACCTGGGAGTCCCACTCAGCTTGGTTATCCAAGCATCTATAAATAAACGTGATACACCCTGTATTGGAATTTATTCTCTCGTAGTGATATTAGGGGGGGGGGGGGGCAAATAACAGTCTCTCATTAGGCCTTTTGTTTCCTTAGTGGAGGCATTGACTGTTTCATTCAATTACGAAGCATTTACAAGCCCCCCTGTAACCTTCAGCTGAGATACGTTCTCTAAAATTACTAATCTGGTTACTTGTGCTATGAACCTTGGGGTGACTTACTTGCCTGCTGAGTAACCTGTGCCACAATGCTCACATCCACTGAAGTCCAAGCGTGTTACTGTAAGTCATTGACTAGCATTTCACAAGGGAATGCTGTGCTTGATGGATCACACTTTTGATGATCATACTTCAAAGTCAGATTTATTTATTTTAATTACAAAACACTTACTTCAGCCTAACTTGAGATACCAAATAGAGTTAGCTGTTGAATTTCTTATTAACTGACAATGTAGGCTGCATATTTATTGCTTCATGGAATACATATTACTACAAATGAAGAATCTTGTCTGTCTGTTCCTAGCATAGTCCTTTATCTACAGATGATTATGTACAATTTTTGTTTTACTTATGAAATGTATGCTGTGTAATTTAATCAGGAACAAAGAACAGAATCACGTAAACAACACTATTTTCTTGCAAGCATAATTCATTGGGCAAAACACTGAAGTGAATAATTTGTTTGGATACTTTTTTTTTTTTCATTATTAAGTCAGTGATCATAGCCCAAAAATCAGAATACCTGAAGATAATAGTTTTACATTGGAACAATTTCATCACATTGAAAGTGATAAATGTGCAGCTTAACTGAGTGCCATCTCCGTAATATAACAGGCATAATTCTTCGTTCAACTGTTTGTCCTCTGGAGTAATGTTAAGTCATTCAGCATTAAGAAAAGGTACAAATATACTTGGCACACACTACTGCCAGTTTAATTCACAACAAACAGCTTAAATTTCTTTTGGTGACTAACACATGAGCTAAAACACTCCTTAAAACAATGTAAACACTGCTGCCATTTCAACAGTAGTTAAATCACTATGGCACTATGGAGCTTTGCACAAACAAAGATATATCTTGGTGTCAGTAAAAAAAAACATGTATAAAAAAAGTACTAGACAAATATAAAAAATAGAAAACGGATGACTTACCCAAAGGACAGGCTCGTTGTAAGACAAATAAAATCACACAAATACAAGCTTTCGCAACTGTTGGTCGCTTCTTCAGGAAAAGAGGAAGAAAGGAGAGGAGAAAGGGTAGGATATGGGTTTTAAGGAAGTGGAAGAGGAGTCATTCCAATCCCAGGAGTGAAAGGATTTACCTTAGGGGGATAAAAAGGAAGGTAAACAAATACACACACACTCAGACATATTGAAACGCAAACACACCTAGACAGACATTTGTAAAAAGCAAAGAAGTTGGACAGAGATACCACTTGAGGCAGAGGCTCTGTCCACAGAACCGAGGCAAAGATTCTAAAGATGGTGGGTGAGAATTTGAATTTAGCGGAGATTGAGACCAGGTGGGCAACGGGAGGAGAGAATAAGCTGAAGGGCAAGTTCCTATCTCCGGAGTTCTGAAAGGTTGGTGTCAGTGGGAAGTATCCAGATAACCCAGACGGTGTAACACTGCGCCAAGATGTGCTGGCCGTGCACCAAGGCATCTTTAGCCACAGGGTGATTGTCATTACCAACCAACACTGTCAGCCTGTGACCGTTCACCCGAATGGACAGTTTGTTGTTGATCATTCCTACATAGAACGCTTCACAGTGCAGGCATGTCAGTTGGTAAATCACGTGGGTGCTATCGCAAGTGGCTCTGCCCTTGATCGTGTACACCCTTCGGGTTATGGGACTGGAGTAAGTGGTGGTGGAAAGGTGCATAGGGCAGGTTTTACAATGGGGGTGGTTGCATGGGTAGGAGCCAGGGGGTAGGGAAGGTGGTTTGGGATTTTATAGGGATGGACTAGGGGGTTACGAAGGTTAGGTGGTCAGCGGAAAGACACACTACATGCTGCGACGGCGTGACCGAGCATATTGAGGCGCTATGCTGCGATTCCTCAAGACCATTCCTGGTTGGGGGATTTGAATCCCCCCCTCGGGCATGTAAGTTTGTACTGTCTTTAGTATAAGTTAGTTCATAAGTAGTTTGCAAGTTTAGGGACTGATGACCCCACAGGTAAGTCCTATAAGCCATATAAGCATTTGAACTATTATATGTTATTCTTTGAGTAATTTAATTTTAATACACCATTGAAGCAAGGAAAAAATAATTCTCATCTTCTAACATAGCAACCCTTTAAATATTCACAGAAACAAAAATGATTTTCTTTAGGTAAATACCAACAACCTATAAGAATTAAGGATTCTTCCAGAAGTTGATAAGCTGTGAATACACCTCAATTTCTGAATATGTAGTTAGGCACAAATACTCATAAAAATGTATCAGAAACATTCGGATGTGTTTCTGCGTATTTCAGTGAGCAATAAGAGGTGAAACAAGATTGAGTGAATTTATAGTGGTGAAACTGAAGCAACTATCTGATTTGGTGTCTTCGGCAGTGCATATATGCAATTATGTTATATTATAAAGAGATTATACAAATTAGTCAACTTATGTTCACCAATCCGCCTACCTAGCCATATGATGTAGGCCTAAATACAAAACACTAAGTTTCTTTGTTGCAGGATCAAAATTATGATTTGTTCACGTATGGAAAGACTAATACGACATTTTCATTGCCTGACTGCACCCAGCTGATGACTCGCTGGTCATGCTTCCAATTAATTTATTATACCATTATAAACATCTGCATATTAAACAAGCTACTGGCAACTGAAGTATGCTAAGCTTACTGTAAGCTTTATCTTCATTCATTCTAATTTTCATCTCATTAGAATGAACCAACTTTGTATAGTTTTTAAGTGTGGCTACAACTTTTTTCTTCCTAAATTTCCAGGTGCAACTTAGATTTGGGCACTTATTTTTTCTTGAATTTTGTAATTTTTGGGTCCAGCTACGATTTAAGTAAATACATTATATGGTCCGCCACCTAGCAGTAGAATAGGTGAAGCTACATTTTTAGCAGATGGTTTATCCAGCAGGAAGAAATAGAACTTTTTCTATTATTCTGGTAATCTACACTTGTGCATTGGAGTGGTGAATATACTTAAATGGAGAATGGAGCATTTTAAGGGAAATTTTAACACAACACTAACAGCGCAGCTGAAAATTTCTGCATATTTTACATATGTTATCTACGACATTACAAATGACCATGGCTTTTAACCCACGAGCACTCGCGCTGTGAGCATTTTGCTCACAGTAATTTTACAACTATCGGCATTTTACTTAACTGCTTGGTTATTAGTCCCTAGCTTACAAACTACTTAACCTAAGGTAAACTAACAGCACAAACACCCATGCCCGAGTGGGGGAATCGAACCCCCGACGGCAGATGGCTGCACACACTGCAACATGGCGCTCCAGTATGTGCGGCTAATCTGCTGTGGCAGCACCAAAGAGATACAGGGTCCTGCAGATCCACCAGAAGTCTGTACCTGTGGCAACAGTATAGACTCACAGTCTTGAGAAAGAACTAGCACTGAATCTCCAATATCTTGTGGGCCACATGAACTCTTACAAGGACTATATCATACTTATCACTGTATCACTGTCATAACTTTAATGTCCTAGAAGAACACTTGGCATCCAACATGCTGTCTGGTGTGCCTCTGCTTGATAAACACCATTTTCAAGGGAAAAGGGAGAGTAGGAATGTATTCACGTCTGTTGCCCATTGCAGCCATTACTTTCATGAAGGCATTCAAGGAAACAGCTCTCCCGTCTGCACCACTATGTGCAGACAGCTAGCTCTGATTTGCAGACAATATGTTTATCAAACTTCCACCAACACCTCGATCAGTAGGACAAGATCGAATTCACTATGTAGACAAAAAGAATTGAGTGCTTCCTATTAAATTTAGAAGTTTACCGGAGGCCAGAATGCAAACTAGGCCATAAAGTACAAAGGAAAGCTATCAGTACTGGCACATACATTCAAGCAACCTCCCACCATCATCTTATGCAGACGTAGGTCAGCTGCATCAGCAATGACCACCACCTGAAGTTACAAAACCTCAGGTCAATCTTAGAAGCAAACAGTTATGGAAGAGAACAATAGAGCAAACTATGGCAATGAATCACAAAGAAACAAAAGAGAAGAGAAGAAGTAAGAACAAAACATTGCCCTGTTGCCATTTGTACAAAGATCACCGATGAGTGGGCAAAATTCTGTGTTGCATGGGCATAAAACCTACCTTTCACTTTTTTTTTTTTCTTCACACCCAACAGTTTCTCTCTCTCCTGTCGCAGCTCGTCGACATGTCTTTGTAGCGAGTTCTAAACTGTCCTTATTACAATATTACCAGTATATCTATTTTCTTCTCTTTGATCTGGATTTTAGATTTGCACCGGCAAAGCTACAAATACTTTTTTCACTTAAGGATTTTTTCAGGTGCATCAATTCTCAACGATTAATAATACTTCATTGCATGGTAAGTCTTAAAACCACATAATTGGACATCGAGTGTGTGCTGGTAGTCTGGTTCCTCCAACACTTCCATGCAGATCACACATCTGCCTCATAGCAAAATTATTTTGAATGTTCACTCAACATCATCCCTGCAAACTAAGATTTTTATCATTTGTGTGCCTTTTCTGCCATCTTCGTCTCCCTACTGCTGCATATTTTTCTACAACATCCCTACAATAGACCACTGAAATTCTCAAGGTTTCTTATTTCAGCATGTAACTGACTTTGGGAGAAGATGAGCATTTAAAATGCAAACATTCAGAAATGACCCTATTGACCTGAGTTACAGGTAACTGAACCCAAATGCAAATTATGTTCAACACACTAGTTCCCCCTCCCATCTATTTCAACCATTTGTGTTGTGTCAGATGTGGTAAACACTTCTTATGTCACACCTTTGGGTGGCAAGCATCTTGTCATATGACGAACTCCGTTTCCCCTCACTTCTGTATATTCAGCAGTTGTGGCACCTTAATACTTTCAGAGCTACAGTGGTTGTTCCATAGTTGTGAAGCCAGAGAATTAAGTCTGGGCTAGAATACCAGCTGTCTACATATGTCTGTTACAAGTATTGTCCATAGGTGTTACACTTTACCCTAAATTATGGATCCCATTAACCTGTGTCACAAAACACAAATGTCTATTTGGAATCTACTTCACTTTAACACAATTAGTTGCACAGAAGATGATTGACCTTTGAATATCAAGTGTTTCGTCAATGCAAAGCTTCTGACGTAGACAAAATGCACAATGAACAATACATGAACTTTATAAATAATACTTTTATGTTTCAAAACAAACTGTTGCCACCAGTACTTTTAGAGTAAGGCAAAGCACATTCCTTCTTTGAAGTCAAATAACATGGCTATGGGACATTTCTCTGAAAACTGTCTTTGCCAATAATCATTTTCAACTTTCTGACAGACATTATTAGACAAATAGCAAGAAAATATTTCTTCAAACACAAAGTTCCTCCACTACGAGCGATATTAGAGAATGTGTCTTGGTGGAAATGTAAAATCAATTTGTTTCATTTGCTATAAACTGCAAAATGGTTTTCTGAAAAACTGGTAAAATGACAGTGGACATTTTTATCCTAAAGTTGAGTCATCAAATGTATATTTTAACAGCTGGAAATTTGTTTCCAATCTGAAATGTCACAAGGTACGTTCCTTTTAGAAGTGTTTAACTATAACTTCCAGATTCGGCAGATTTTGAAAAGCTAGGTGCGCCTCGGTTGCACAGTGGTAGAGTGCCAGACTACAAATCCAAAGGTCCCGGGTTCGATCCCCGCCAGGACCTAGGATTTTTATCGGTCACTTTCCACTTCTTTCACCTCTGGCAGTATTGCTCATGTGAAAAATACCGAGTAGCACCGTGGTTCGGAACCCACGTTAAACTGTAGGTCCCCCTATAACTGGCTGGGTAAGTCAGTTCGAAGGTCGGAGGAAGGCAACGGCATACCACCTCCAAACAGGACCATGCCTAGTAAAGCACTTTGGTGTTCAAACCAATCTTCGGATTGTTGACTGCTTTACCTTTTACATACGGCACCTCTTGCAGGAACAACTAAGTAGTGCACTGTACTGGATGATGTCCAAAGCTGATGACAACTATTTCATGACTACTGAAGACTATCACTGCTAGTGGCAGAAGATAATTCATACTAAACTGTCACTCCTAGTAATAGCCTCAAGATCTCTAATGGTGTAGTGATATTTCTATCAAATAACAGAAGATGAAATGTTGAAACTACTGAAATAGTCAAAGGAAGTCAAATTCTGAAATGAGGGATTACAACGTTGTCTGTTGACTAACAATGCAATCTAAATAAGTTACTAGAGGAATGGTCTTTCAATACACCTCAGACATCTACAGTACATACAGGTAGCTGTGAGTTGCCGGGGGAGGTCTGAGGAAAGGTCTCTAAAGCCCTGTTTACACCAAAGCGAACACAAGCAAACGAGCAGCAGCGAACAAGCTTTCGCTCTGGTGTAAAAGCTATGTGTGCGCTGTTCGGTCATGATCGGCTCGCATTTGCAGGTGTTCGCTTGTGTTCCGCTGGTGTCTGTTTCAGGGCGAACCATCAAAGGAAGTTCGTGACCTCTCCGCTTCAGCGCTAGCGTCTGCGACAAACTGTGCAAGCTCATCTTGCGGCAGTGTGCTGTTTTCTCTTCCGTTCGCTCCGGTGTAAACGCTTATTCGCAAGTACAAGCCAATGCGTGCACGTACAGGTGAATGCGCATTCACCTGTGTTCGCTCGTGTGTAAACGGGGCTTAAGATTTGCATCAAGCTGTGTGATAGGATACACATAAATGAATCTTTTAAATTACTGCAATATCTTCCCTGAGTGGGCCATTGGGAAAGAGGAATTTCTAAAACAGCATAGTGGAATACAAGCTGGTTTGAGTGACTATACATTCAACATTAGTGTGTCACAGTGGATAAACAAATGGATTGCTAATTTTACAGGTTGGGTTTGATTACAATTACTTCATCCCCTTTTCCCATTTTCCTCTTATCTCTTGCAATGTTATGAAATTTTTAATTCAGTTTTATATGAAAAATTAATATATTAAAATTTAGTTATAATTATTTTAAATAATGCACATTAATAAAAAAAGTTAATTTTCATAATTTGGTGAAGTTCTAAATGAAACTAAAAATTCTGAAAATCATGGTAACTATCTTCCAAAGTAACTATTTTAGGGCAATAATCCTTAAAACACCTACACAATATACACACCATGCACATTTATGGAAAGAATTTGTGCACATTTTTCTTATGTATGATTCAGGACAAAGCATACTTTATTGAAGTTTATAGATAAAAAGTTTTCCCCTATTTATTTATATGCATACCATGCATACTGAATCATTGGGGGTGAAAAAAAGGAGTACTGAATTGATGCTGTACCATTCAATACAGTAGTAATCAGATGTACTGAAATGTCGATCTTTAATTTTTATATTTAAAAGGTTAACACAGCAAAGAATACAAAATGGAAAAAAAATATGAAGGAACTAGACTTTAACCTAGGCCATAAAATTAACAGTCCATTATCTACTAAGCCAGGCCAACATTAAATGTATTACTCAAACTAGCTTATATTCCCCAATGCCAAAATTAAGAGATTTTCTCTTACACACTCAGGAGAATGTTTTAGGAATATGTAAAGTTCATCTACATGCTGTAAAATTTCATTTTCTCATGGCATAACATTGAATAAAAAGTTCTTAGGTTTCCATCCGCATCAACTGGTTAAAATTTTATGAGGTTTCAGCCAAGCACTCTGACTGCCTGGTGGCATGAGATCCAGAGATTGCGTAGTTAAAACGGGTCCATCAAACACCGACTCAACGCATGTCCATATGTCGCAGGGCACCAGTGATGTCGCAGCTTGTAGCTAGTGCGTATAATCCTGTACTAGTAGCCACTAAGCAGTCATACCACTTGACTATGACCAAGGAATGCTTGGCCAAAAGCTCATTGAGTTTTAACCACTTGATGTGGATGGAAACCCGATAACTTTCCATTGCTATGTGCTGCATCTACCAGAGTTTCAACAAAAAAATTGACATCTATCCCATGACCTCCCCAGGTCAGCATGCATAATCCCGAGTGCAGCATTTAGTTATGGTAGCAAGGGACGCTTATACCACATTAGCTCTTCTGGAAAATCAAGACTCCATACATATGCAGGGGCACAACAGCTGAAGAAAGGCAGAACAAAACAAGTTAAAAGGGTTGAACACAAAAAAGTGAGATGACAATAAGTTGTTACACTTGATTTCATCATTTTCTCTCTTAGCACCTTAAATACATCAGCCCATGTTGCACTGATATTTCTCTGAGCTGAAATGATATCATGATTAAGCTACAAACTTTCAAGCATGATGGAGGAGGAGGAGGAGGAGGAATGTTTCAATTACAAGTAATTGACTCTGGCCTGGAAATAACTCAAAAATCGTTCAGATACCAATGACAGTGGAGTGTGTGTCCATATACTGTTGTTGCTGAGACTGTAGAGTATGCAATTTTGATGAGCACTTACCTGTAGAGCTTCTAATATGGTAGAGACCCACCTCACTTTGGCTTAAGGATTCACAAACTCTTGGATCAAACATTCTTTGGACAATGAATAGGAAGGAGGTTGTGGTCTTTCATAGTCAGCACATTTACCAATATCATCCCTCCTACCTCTGCATGTTCAACTGACACTGCTGATATTAAAATGGGTATAAAAGAACATTGTTGGCAGTGCCATGCCTGCAATGATGCTACTAAATGTAATTTTGAGCAACTGCTGTAAATGCAACAGCTTGTTAAAATTGTGCAGGTAAATGGAATTCATTATTAATGTACCACAGAATGTTGCTCTCTCTGACATCACACTACATGCACAGTTACTAGTCCATCAACAAGAGAAATTATCAGAGTACAGTATGGAGCATCTGATAATCCTGTGTATTAAAAAAATCAAAGTTTGTAGCTGGCAGTCCTTAACCACTGTGCTATGCTAAGTTGGAACCTCAATGTATTCAACAATATAGTAAGGACAGTTTACAACTCACCAAATACATAATGACGAAGTGTGACTAGCACATAAAAAACAAAAAAACACAAATACAGCACTTTAGATATCAGCCATGGCCTTTATCAGAATGAACATTCGCGCAACCACACAGGCACACTTTAGACACACAACTGTCATCTCTAGCTGCCACACTCCAAGTATTGTGAGTTGTAAACTGCAATTAACATATTGTTGGAATTGGAGTGTGGCAGCTGGAGATGACAGTTGTGTGACTGAAGTGTGCCTGTGTGAATGTTATTTATTCTGATGAAGGCCGATCGCTGAAGTGTCTTTTTTATGTGCCTGTCGCAGCTTGTTGTTACGTCTTTGCTGTGAGTTGTAAACTGTCATATTGTTGAATTTCAACCTGGAGTTTCCATTATTAAACCTCAATATATTTTCCACTTACAAACTTCAATTCCACCATTTCCAGACCTGAAAATCTTTGTCACCTTTGACAGTATTGATCAATGGAAAATCCAGTTAAAATGATAAAGTAAAGAATCATCCAGTACAGTAGTTCAACTATAAAACCAAAGGATATAAAGAATTGTAATGAAGTTTATGTATGTCATTTATTTGAACTTGATACCTTGCCATGAAGTATTAAGCTCTACAATGATTTTCATCCATATGTTCAATTTTGTACAACACTTGTACCACAATGTTACCAAACTTTGCCAGCACACACACAAATGTTCACTCCCAACCTCAACTAATATACAATCAGTGAAACATTTGATACAATTTGGAATGATAAACACAATAGCTGTAAATTTATTTACATATTCTTATTCTATTAACACTTACTTTACACAGCACAGGGCAAGGATTCCACTGCTTTTTCCCATCCTATCACTACCCTATACCTCTATAACCCAAATAAACTATCAGAGGAATGGGAGCAAAGTGGTAACATTTCATACACCACATTTTTATACTAAAATCTTATAAGAAATAAATATGGAACGCAATTAAATGAGCACTATGGAATTTGAGAAAAGATTACATAATTACTATACACAATTACAAGGAGCATATTCACACACACCATATTACTTTTTAGATTAATGACCCATGAATCCTGATACAGCTATCCAAATTAATACTGACGTCACTGGCATTGGCAATTAAAAATGCTGTCTCTCAAATCTAAAGTTTTATTCTATGTGTTACCAAAAAGGAGAAAAATTTCTTGTGTGGTGGAGAAATGCACAGATACATTAATGATAATAGTTACATTTTCTTTGTTTTCTGTATGATTATCCCACCACCAAATTTGCAACTATAAATCTGAGCTGTTATCAGTATAATTTATGTTTATATTGTGTAATTAACAAATGGCGAAAATTTGGTGAAATTTACAACATTCACTGGAATTTTACACATATTTTGAACCTTATTTCCACCAAACATAAAGCCTACTTTGCAGCTCTGAAGTTCTTATGGAGTTCGGGCTTGATATCGTACACCAATTCCAAAATCCTTTCTATCAACTGAAAAATAATAAAAAAGAAAATGCAAATATTTTAAGATAATAGTTAACTATAGCATTCTATTACATTGAAAGTTAACACTGTACCTTAACTAAGAAAAGGAACACACTATATTATTTTAACATATCTACTTTGTGATTCCATTCATCACAATTACTATGTGGAGCATGAACTACTGATAACACAATTAGCTCATAATATGACAATAAGGCGATCTTCAGTTGAAACAAATGATACTTTGCCGAGATCACAACAGATTATAATGAGCAGTTCCAGCACACAATAGAACCCAGTTCTGATCTGATGGGATAGTATGGTTGTACGGTCTTTGAAGCACTCGACATCTTTCGATTATGTACAAACAGGAGGTCACATATAAAATGAAATTAATAGGACTTTGTACAGTAACAACTGTTTATTCATAGTTCACAAGAATCACACAGTGCTTAATTTTACAGTATATATTTTAATTAATTTTATGTGTGACCTGCCATTTGTACATACATCAAATGATATGTCTAGCATATAAAAGACTGTAAATGTGTAATATTAGACCAGAAGGTGGCACCGATGCATGCCACAACAAGTTATTAACAGAAGTACTATTGAGGTCTTGGCAAAGTATAATTTTGTTTCAACAGATAATTTAACTATACTAGCTGCGTAACTTTAGGAAATGGTAAAAAGTGGTGACTATTATAAGAATATTTTAAGGAAACTTGTTTTAGTTTAGCCTAGACATAGAACTAAGAAGGCTGCTGAAACATACTACTCTCACAATGAGGAATCCAATTGGAATGTAAATAATAGAGGATGCTTGCTGAGATGATGATAGGCACGTAAAACAGATAGTCGCATTCATACAACATAAATTTTCGGTCATGGCCTTCATTGGAAAAAGAAACACACACAATCACTCTGACACAACTTGCACTCAACTGCCACATTCAGCGCGGGAGCGGCCAAAGATGGTGGACGTATGTAAGTTAAGTCCGAGTGTGTGAATGTATGTGTTTCTTTATCTAACAAAGGTCATGACTGAAAATTTAAGTTGTTTGAATGTGATTGTCTAGTTTACATGACTATCAGCAGCTCAGTGAGAATATTACGGCAAATTGTTATCTAATCCTCTACTATTGACATTAGGACCTTAGATTAATAACCAACTATGGACTGTATAGTTAAGTGTCCAACAAAACATTTTACTAATGTATGAATATTAGGGGATATGTAATAACACAAAGTGCAGTTCCTCTAAAGGTGAATAATGCGTTAAATTTGAGTTACGGTGACAGCAGCAACGTAGAGTGCTATTGTTGGCAACAATATGTTCACTGTAAATAGATGATTTACTGACTTTGTAAGGGTGCACACAAAAACCTCTCAACCAAAGAGCTGGAATAGCATTATTTATTTAATGGTCAACACATTACATTACTCCCTCATTCTACGCGATTAGGTTTTTGAAGAAAATTCAATGGCCATGGCCAAATTCATTACATTATGCTGCCACTGCCCTAAATAAAATTTTACCTCTGGATGTAATGTTGTTTTTGGATTTTGAGGGGACTAAACTACTAGGCCATCAGTCCCCTGTTCCTACTGAAGCTATCATGCTACATAAGAAAAAAAGAATAAATTCTTATGCTCAGCACTCAGCGGGGAAACCCACAAGGGATACACAGTGACAATGAAAATGACACTGACTACACAAAAGCAAAAAACAAATGGAAGAGACCGAGTGTTGAACTGATCTAAACTATATAGCAGAAGACAGTGGCCAGCTGATCACATAGATAATACAGGATGAGCCAGCCACTCTGCACATACCAAAACCCTCCAGTTAAAAACCAAGACGAACCATACAGGAGACGACAGATTAAAAGTTCTGGAGGGATGGGGGCCCCGAGAAATCAGTAAATGAGCCCATTACTAAATAGAATGATAAAAGCAAACTGCACGAATAAAACCTAAAAACACTGTCAGCCATAGAGGCATCATTGGTTAAAATTAAAGGAAGTGCAGTAGGCAAGTTTAAAGAGTGCCGTGAGGTGGCTAAATATGGACAACCCAACAGGATGTCAACCACTGTCAACAGAGCGCCACAACAGCAATTTGGTGGGTTTAGGTCATACACTCAATTCAGTCTTTTACTGTTCTCTAATCCGTTGACAATTTTAATCCCATTTAAACCTAGATGTAGTCACCATAAGAATGAACCTAATTTACTCCTTACACTGTATTCTTCCTCAGTTCTGGGGCTCTGGCAAAGGATTGTACCATCACCTAGTAACACCCTGGACTAAAACTGAAGTACATCCTTCTCCATAGCTTTGATTATCATCACGACAACCTACTTGTCGTATATCCCTCATCCCAAAATTCCGACCCTCTCACCAACTCGTGCCTCTTCCCAATTCATTTCTCTTCCACAACTATCTGCTGCATTTACCCCCCTGTTTCTCCCACTCCCTTTTTCTTCCATTTCCCCTCACGGTATGTCATATTTCCTCACAATTATACAGTGTACATATTTCCAGCCCCATCCTCATCCTACATCTACCTTTACATAATTACTCCACAAATCACATTTAAGTGGACCTACATTTTGCCCCTTTGATTTCACATTACTTCTGCACTCTGGACTTACTGTTGAGGTAGCATTCACAAAACAGGTGTGTGTGCGCACAAGCTATGTTTCTGTAATTATGTAATGGCTCTTTTCCTAACAAAGACTCTGGCCCAATTTTTTTTTTTTTTTTTTTTTTTTTTTTTTTTTTTTTTTTTTTTTTTTTAGCTTGAGTTGCAACTTATTATTTTATAGATATTCCAATCTGACTTTCCATTAAGAGAAACAAGAAGATTCAAATTTAAAAATTATAAAAGAAGGTGATTACATGTGTGTTAATTAGATATGTTTTATAAATTTCATATTTAAATCAACTTCGCAATCTAGCTTAAAAAGAACAGTGCAGTAGGTGTGCTATCTTAGGTGACCTATCGGCACTTTCATGTTTGTTTACATCACATTTTTTATTACAATAAATGAAGTAACTAATTCAGCAGGTGTCTTTTGCTTTAGCCCTACAGTTTAAAATACATGCCTTCTCCCCCTCCCCCCGGCCAATATTTTTATTTTTATTTTTATTTTTATTATTATTTTTATTATTATTTTTATTTTTATTATTATTTTTATTATTATTATTTTCACAGATGCAACATTATTTTATTGTTCACCGTCTGTAATTCTCAGTAACTCAGGAATTTAAACTTGTGGAGAAAATTTGCAACAATGTTAAACAACAGCACTTTTGTGGCATTTGGAGGTTAAAGTTTTTCTCTGCTTCAATTTTTTTTTTTTTTTTTCCCTTTTAATAAGAACTATCAAAGCATAGTGAGTTTGGCAAATTTGGACATAAATCTTTTTTCCTCCATCTCCAGTCCAATCACACAGATAGGTAGTAAAAACTACCCGAGTGTTATTTTTAAAAATAAGGGAAGATTCAGGTTTAGAATAACCAACAAAATAATTTTAGCTGGAGTAGAACATTACCCAATCAGAAAGACATTTAAGAAATTTACATAACTTTTTCTTTCAAATTCACCATTCCTGCAACTGTCTAGCAAAATATAGTGCATCTGTAATGTGCCACCAAAGCACTATCATCCTAGATTATTTCCTGCCCTTCCCCCATCCTGTCCCATACCTAGTGTTTATTATGTATGCATTTCCTGAGTAGATACTTATCTGATGACATTGATGGAAACACTTGAGGGAATTTAATCTGTGTGTTACAGGCTCCTGTAACAGTAGCTTTCACCCCTGTCACTTCCTCTACTCTTAACTTTATTCCAAAAAATAAAAGAAAAATGGGTGCACAAGCATTTTTTTAAATAAAGTTAAGAGTAGATGAAGTGACACACACACACACACACACACACACACACACAGACAGACAGACAGACAGACAGAGTTTTTAATATAAAACACTCATAACTCTGTAAAAAGAAAAACTACAGAGTAACTAATACCTTTTCCTTCCGCTGATTTACAGATTTCTCCATTTCTGCAATCTTTACTTTTGTTTCTGCTTCAATCTGTGCAGCCCTATCCTCTCGTGAGCCCATGTGCTGCAGATGAAAAGCAAGCATGCCAATTAATAAGTGTTGGTAACTATAAAAACACACATGTTCACTTTTTACACACAGTACAGTATTTATTGTAATTTTGTGATTTCATTCATGTGAATTGTCTTCCAGAGAAATACACCACCTTTTGATACTGCCAACTGTGCAAAATAAATGGTCCATTATTCATTTTTTGCCTTTATCCATTTGATTAAATATGTATATAAACAAAACTATTTTGAATATAAACTACAAGACTGACTTGCGTAGTTGATAATACTGTTACAACATAAGAAAATGTAGTTTTTTTTTAACTCTCAATTCTTTGTTATGTAATTCTCATTAATACTCTATCAAAAACTATTACATTAAATGTTCCTTTCATTTAGTTAGAATATTCAACTGTTATCTATCTCCTGCATGATCATGTTAGTATGGTGACTTAACAGTGAGTTACTTATATACATTCTGTTAACAGGTTCAATATTCAGCTGAGTAACCCTTATATTAGTTGATCACAAACACACAAAACTGGTGTAATATTCAAGAATATTTATTGAATATTTTAGGAGACTTTCCTGGTGGGAAATATCTGTATAAAAATAAAGATTGTTTGACTTACCCAAAGCACAGGCTCGCTGATAGACACAAATGAAAACACATACAAACAAACATTCAAGCTTTCGCAACTGTTGGTCACTTCGTCAGGAAAAAGAGGAAGGAAGGAGGGAAAAAAGGAAGTGGATGAGGGGGTCATTCCAATTCCGGGACCAGAAGGACTTACCTTAGGAGAAAAAAAAGGAAGGCAAGCAAATACACCCACACCCACACATGTACACACGCTAACACACCTAGGCAACATTTGTAAAATAAATAAATAAATAAATAAAAATATAAAAGTTCCTATTTCCAGAACAGTGCTACTTCTCCTGCACTTTATTAGCACAACTTACATCCAAAGTAAGTCACATATCTTCAATTCCTGAATCTAGTTATCAAAGTTATTTATTGATCAAAGGACAGTGTGGAACACCAGTACTAACTAATAGTAACACACAAATGAAGAAAAAGTTTCCACTGCCTTTCGGAAACGAGTATTTCCTGTCAGGTAGGAGAGAAGGGAAGAGAAAGAGGACAGAAGGTAAAGGTGACTCACAACCTAGGCCACGAGAGAGATGGGTAATTTAATTTATATTCTATCAATGAAATTTGTAGAACAAATTACTAATCAGGTATTTTTTATTTTTTTCTTGCTTAATGTTAGACAAAAGCTTTTGAGTATCTTTGCATCAGAGTACATAAATCCATTCTGAACTGTAGACAAGACGGTAAAGCCTATATGGGAAATGGATCATTCATAGGACATGATTCCACCCATTGGCTTTGACCTGCGAGGTAAAGTACTTTTAACAAGCTAGACTGTAGATGTCTATTCTGATTGACAAAATAACTAATATTTTTGGGCATATGTCACAATTTCTAAGGATGTGATTAGGCAGGAACCTAAGAGTACAGTTTAAATTTTGAGTGAACAAGCAATGATGGCACTGCAGTGTTCGCATGATTGAAATGTACCAATAGTAGGCCGCAACTGTGATATGCAACACTTCTTCCAAATTACTAGTAAAATTTTAATTTGCCTTGTGATTTAATTAAAAAAAAATACTCCAATTGAAATATTGATTATTTGCGGTAGGTTTTAACCAAAGTATGGGTTTTTCGATACACTGATGGCATCATGGGTCTAAGCAGATGGCTGGAATCTGCATCATAAAATTATGCCTATGAATTACTTCATTTTTTCTTTTTGACTTTGTCAATAACACTTCAGTTGGAACATTTTACTATCTGTGACAAACAAACTGTAAACACATTGGAAAGTGAGTGCAATATGACACGAGATATACATTTTGTTCCCTAGAATACCAGAAATCCTAACATTTTCAATAAAAGGGGATACAGTACTATACATTCACAGACCTTAAGTGGAAAGTTCCTTGTGGGCGTGGAACAATTGATATGCTCATGACAAGATGCCACAGACCCTGTCAATACACAATGTACTATTGTGCCTTGGTAATACTTAGGTTATTGTAGCTTAGTGCCATAAAATCAGTTATGATTTTTTAGTTTTATCACATTACTACACATGAAAATGAGCAGAAGTCATATTTTACATAATACTCAAATTATTTGACACTGATATATCAGACAATGAATGTGGTATAATGATTGGTCACTGAGAAATCTGGCAATTCTGAAGTGTCCGATTCCATCAGTCTGCTTTGATCTGTGATGATGGCCACCCTAACCTTAAAATGTTTGAACACCACAGTGCTTTATTGGGATGGCCTGTTTGGAGGTGGTGTGCAATTGCTTCCTCTAACCTTTAAAATGATTTACCCAGCCAGTTAAAGGGAGACCTACAGTTTAATGTGGATTTCGAACCATGATGTAAAATGACATTTTTATAACAATATTGCCAGAGGTGAAAAAAGAGAAAGTGACAAAAATCCTAAGACAAATAGGATTGAAATCACAACCTTTGGATTCATATCTGATACCACCACTCTGCCACCAAATCATGGTGACTATAACATCACTAAAACACTCACAAGGGAAGATACAATGTGAAATATTCAGCTCTAGCAATAAAACTTGGCGAAAAAATGCATAATATTGGTGTTTTAGGAAGATAGATACTAAATATAGGTACAAGAATTTTACATCCATTTCAAAACAAACGGGAACTAACTAACATAGTTTGGCCGTGATTGGTAATGAGTTATAGTGTTGACTTTCTTCCACCAGTCCTTTGCACAGGAGAAACCTAATACTTGTTTATTTAATAGATCTCTACAATTTTGTTTGAAATTCAGCTCAAATCCTAATGTCCAGAGAATTTTTGTAGATTGTGTTGGAGTGGATTAAACGACAGGTTTCAACAAATGATCTCACATTGGGAGGGGCGTCCAGGAGAAAGACACACTGTACCTGCTACTGTACCTACATCATATCCATAACCTGAAGTTACAGAAAAAAATAATGATGCAGCTGTTATTCTCCCAATATTTCTCTGATATAACAGGAGTCCATTCAAGATGCGAAGATAAAGGACTGCTTTTCCTGCAGCTTAAAAAAGAAACAGTTCAAAAGACATTGTTAACAAGTAAAGTAACTACTTTCATAACTACTTGTACCTTCATATATGTTCATAACTTATGTGGCAACAGCGGCACAATTGATTTCCAATTGCATGTTGCATACATGTTTAGGGTCCTGTACATTCAATAGCCAAACATTGCTAGTAATTACTGATATTAGAAGGGTAAAAAGGTAAAGCAGTTAACAATCCAAAGATTGGTTTGACCACCGCAGTGCTTTACTAGGTATGGTTCTGTTTTGAGGTGGTCCTTAGAACTGAGCTACTCAGCCAGTTATAGGGGGGGAACTACAGTTTAATGTGGATTCGGAATCACGGTGGTACTCTATATTTTTCTCATCAGCAACATTGCCAGAGGTTGAAGAAATGGAAAGTGACAAAAATCCTAGGACCTTGTGAGAATCAAGCCCACTACCTTGGATTCATAGTCTGGCACAACCACTGTGCTGAGCCACACAGGGTAATGATAAATTAATTGCAGGTTCAGCCCAAGTCACAGGCGGCTCAAGTCAAAGACAGTCAATAAAATGGGGATCTATGTCCTCCGATTCTTTTGTGGTGGCATTCATCAATAAAATCTTCTCTGTTTGCAAGCTATGCCAAGTTGAGGATGAAGGCTGGTGAAATTCACCATAAATACAATTGCTGATCTGCAGACAGGTGCAGAAAAGACAACATTCAAACAACCTTAATTTTCGGCCTTAGGATTCATCATAAGTATGATTTAAACAAGGGCAACTCATTTTCACATGATCTCTATCTCCAACCCAGATTAGTAGTGCCTGGAGGTCGTGATCAGCAATCAAAGTTTGCAACAGTTTCACACCATTTGAGAAAGGTTCATTTCAGGAAGCAGAAATTCATGGAAAGATATACCTGAAATGTTTGGGCAGCAGACTTTAAGGAGAGTGATTAGCATTACGGAAAGCAACTGCCACACTCAAGGCAAAATGATTAATTTAGCCAGCCAAAATTTGACTTTCTCACTAAAGATTAAGTTGTGAAGTGTACGGCTAGCTACATTTGAAACTCAATAGCATTACAACATGTATTTTTTGCTCATCACATGCAAAAATCTAAGCATTTATTATGGATGTGGTATCAAAGGTGTGTTTATTAATAGACATTACAATTTCATTTCTTACCCTTAATTCTTATACAACAATAAATTATGGTTTGAAACAAACATTCCACTTAGTACCACTTTCTGTCCTAAATATTTACACTTGTGTGTTTGTTGACTTATTATTGTACATTCCAGGAACTCAAACTACATCCTTGTGCCACGAGACCCTTTTGTTTACAGGTAGCACGAGTGAACCAAGTCGCTCTGAATGAAACAAGAGGGAAATGGATCTAATTTTAATGTAAAAAAAATGAGAAACTTTACAATCATCTAATAGCATAGAAAGATTAACTACTCACTATTAGACATTTTTTATTTATTTATTTATTTATTTATTTATTTATTTATTTATTTATTTATTTTTTTTTTTTTGGGGGGGGGGGGGGGTCTCCTGTCCACCCCTACAACCAGCCTGTCACACACCAATATAGTCAACAAAACTCAATATAAATATAATCCCATTCAAGGCGGAATGAAAAGAAAAAAAAACACGCTCCAGGTAAAATGCAGAAAATGAAAGGGAGCCTCCCGAATTCTAACTGATGACGTTCGCTACCGTCGTGCCCAAGGAAAAGAGGATTGGGTACAAAAAGAGTCGTGTGAAAGCAAAGGAGAAGAGCCTGCAAACAGCGGGCACAGAATTCACTGTGCCTCAAAATACTAAAGGAAATGTCAAACACATATACAAAGAAAAAATACAAAACCTTACCACAAAGAAATCATGAAAATGAGACGTAAAAGGAAGAAGTGGGGTAAGCTATCCCCACGAAGCACAACTTCCGTGTGAAGAAATATATGAGAAATTAAAAAAGCCAATTGGTTCCCCGCTTCGACAACTGAGATTTCAAGTTCAATTGTAATTGCAATCAGCCACCAAGCCACGGTGGCAAAGGAAAAACAAACAAAACAAAAACGTTAAAACGATCATCACATCCCACGAGGGGACAATCTGTGGTCAGAATCTGTCTACGACTATCGGCCAACGCAGCAAATATACCACACGACACCATTATCGACCAAGAGCCGAGTGGTATCCGTGGATAAGCGTTGCTGATAAATAATTTGCAAAACTCTCCCTATACGTTGTAGTCAAGGTCAACTTTTGGTGGGCTGTCCAGAGGTATACCATGAACTCAACAGCAGTGGAAAGCTGGAGCTCGAGAATGGTGTACAGCGTATGGCCTAAGATCCAAATAGTGGTGTTGTGTTTCGTCCGGGGGAAGAATCTAAATTTGGGAATGGTAAACCATTCAACTGTCACATTTGGGGGCGTGGTGCGGTTGATAAGCGCCAACATACTCTGGGCAAGTGCTCACACAGCAGAAACCCATTGGCATTCAAACATATGGCGTCGGGTGTCAGGGATCTGACACAGGGGACAGTCATCAGTGGCGACCAAGTGTTTGTCATACATCCGCTGGTTGGTGGGTAGGACATTATTAACCAACTTGTGCCAAAGTCCGCGGACTGCGGTTGGCAGGAGCGGATGGAAGATGTTTTCCCAGACCTGCCGCCAGTTGATGCCAGGGTAACGGGACTCCAATTTGTGAAGCGGTGGTCGTCCTAAAAGTGCGATATATGTCATCCGAGCCGTATGATGTCGTGGAGTCACGACCCGAAGGACGTAGCTACGATTAAAGTAAAAGTCCCGGATGTGGGACATCTTGTAAGGAATCAGAAGTGGCACGATAGGCGCTCTCTCAGACAGTGGATAGTAGGCTTCCAACAAACCCGCCGTCGGTCCCTGCGGGTTCGTGTCTCGCAACGTGTCGGTTCTGTTAATTAGCAGGTCCATGCACTTCTTATAGAAGTGTACTAGGCCCAGGCCACCCACAGAGGGGTCAAGAACGCAAGTGTCAGCCTTCACTTTGAAAATATGATGTCGCCACAATAACCAGAAGGTCACCCGAGAGATGGTACGTGCCATCATTTTTGGGATGGTAAGAAGCTGTGCCACGTACCAAGCACGAGCTAGAATGTGGCTGTTAATATGAGTGAGGCCTTCTGGAGGTGGTCTAATCGTCGTTTTTTTTTTTTTTTTTTTGTGGTTTTAGGGCGCACAACTTCTATGGTCATTAGCGCCCAGCCAAGAACATAGATTCGCTATGATCTAAAAAATGTAGACTGTCAGAACATCAACAAGAGGCTAAAAACGAAAGACAAAAGACAATTAAAAGAGTTAAATATCCTTGGATAAGTTGGCCAAGTTGATAAAACGCAAAACTCGAGCAGCTGCTCGTGTGTCATCAGCTAAAATTTCCTCCAGAGTAGACGGAAAGTGAAGGGCTACACGGAGATGATTAAAAGTAACACAAGTCAGTAAAACATGTCGCACTGTCAGCAGTTCACCGCAGGAGCATAGCGGTGCAGGTTCGGCGGATAGCAAGTGACGGTGGCTAAAACGGCAATGACCGATCCGCAACCGAGCCAGGATGACCTCCTCCCGCCGAGAGGGGCGTGAGGATGTCCTCCAAGCGGTCGGGATCGGTTTGACAGTTCGCAATTTATTGTTGTACAGTGAAAGCCACACACTGTGCCATTGCGACACGATACTCCGGCGAAGAGCCCGTTGAACATCGTCCGATGGGACGCAAAAGGTAGCCATGCGAGGCAAAAGAGCTGCTGCCTTGGCTGCTGTGTCGGCGGCCTCATTCCCGGGCACACCCACATGGCCAGGGACCCACAGGAAAGAAACGTGACAGCTGTCATCCGCCAGCAACTGGAGGGAGCGTTGGATCCGATACACGAGAGGATGGTTCGAGAAAGGGTCCTGAAGACTCTGCAGGGCACTAAGGGAGTCAGAACATATGGCATAGAAAGGGTGGCGGTGGCGGCAGGTATACAAAACGGCCTGGTGGAGGGCGAAAAGCTCAGCCGTGAAGTTTGAGCACCAGTCAGGGAGCTTGTATTGGAAATGGTTGTCCCCAACGACGAAGGCAGATCCGACACCGGCAGTGCTCTTGGAACCATCAGTGTAAATAAATACGGCATTATCGAACCGCGAACGGAGTTCGACAAGCCTCGAGCGGTATACCAAATCCGGAGTGCTCTCCTTGGGGAGCGAACTAAGTTCGAGGTGTGTGTGAACCTGGGCCTGATGCCACGGTGGCAATGGGCTTTCGCTCAACCGAAGGGTGGAAGGAAGGGTAAAATCGAGCCGCTGTAGCAGGCGGCGAAACCGAACTCCCGGTGGAAGCAAGGCAATCGCAGACAGCTGGTATTGGCGATCGAGTGAGTCGTCAAAAAATAATCTGTAAGAGGGATGGTTGGGCATCGACCGTAGGCGGCATGCATACCGACACAAGAGTATGTCACGTCGAGTGGTCAAGGGTAATACAGCAGCCTCGGCATACAGACTTTCAACAGGGCTGGTATAAAATGCACCGGTCGCCAAACGTAATCCACGATGGTGGATAGAGTTGAGACGTCGGAGAATCGACGGCCGTGCTGAAGAGTACACAAGGCTTCCATAGTCGAGCTTCGACTGAACAATGGCCTGGTAAAGGTGAAGCAGGACGGTACGATCCGCTCCCCATGACGTGCCACTGAGGACACGAAGAACGTTAAGGGATCGGGCACAACGGGCAGCCAGGTAGGACACGTGTGTGGACCAGCAAAGTTTCCGATCCAACATGAGTCCCAAGAATTTTGTAGTCTCCACGAAAGGGAGAGCAACAGGGCCGAGACGTAGAGAAGGTGGAAGAAATTCCTTGTATCTCCAAAAATTGATACACACAGTTTTCTCAGTGGAGAATCGGAAGCCGTTTGCGATGCTCCAGGAATATAGACGGTCAAGACAGCGTTGGAGAGAACGCTCCAAGAGACACGTCCGCTGGGCGCTACAATAAATTGCGAAATCGTCAACAAAAAGAGATCCGGAGACGTCGGCTGAAAGGCAGTCTATGATTGGATTGATTGCAATGGCAAAGAGCGCCACACTCAAGACGGAGCCCTGTGGTACCCCATTCTCCTGGCAAAAGGTATCTGACAAAACAGAGCCCACCCGTACCCGGAACTTGCGATCCGCCAAAAACGCTTGAATGAAAAGAGGAAGGCGGCCCCGAAGGCCCCATGTGTGTAATGTGCGGAGAATACCCGCTCTCCAACAGGTATCGTATGCCTTCTCCAAGTCGAAGAACACGGCTACTGTTTGACGCTTCTGTAGAAAGTTGTTCATAATGAAGGTCGACAACGTAACGAGGTGGTCAGCAGCAGAGCGGTGTCGACGAAAACCGCATTGTATATTAGTCAGGAGGCGGCGAGATTCGAGGAGCCAGACCAACCGAGCGTTAACCATGCGTTCCATCACCTTACAGACGCAGCTCGTCAGAGAAATGGGACGATAACTGGAAGGAAGGTGTTTGTCCTTCCCTGGTTTGGGGATGGGGACAACAATGGCTTCACGCCAACTTGTGGGAACATGACCTTCAGTCCATATGCGATTGTAGGTACTAAGAAGAAAGCACTTGCCCGCAGGAGAGAGGTTCTTCAGCATCTCAATATGAATGGAATCGGGCCCGGGAGCAGAGGACCGGGATAGGGCGAGAGCACGGTCTAGCTCCTGCATGGTGAAGGCGACGTTATAGTTTTCACGATTAAAAGAGCGGAAAGAAGGCGGCCGTGCCTCCTCTACCTGTTTGCGAGGGAGAAAGGCAGGGTGATAATGGGCAGAGCTCGAAACCTCCGCAAAGAAACGACCCAATGCGTTTGAAACATCAGCTGGGTCCACGAGGACCGCGTTCTCCATGGTCAGGCCAGGAATCGGGGAGTGGACCTTGATGCCGGACAAACGGCGTAGGCCACCCCAGACAACCGTGGAGGGAGTAAAACGGTTAAAAGAACTAGTAAAAGCTGTCCAGCAAGCTTTCTTGCTGTCGTTTATGATACGACGGCACTGCGCTCTCATACGTTTGTAATTGATGCAATTCTCCAAAGTTGGGTGGCGGCGGAAGGTGCGTAAGGCACGGCGTCGGGCTCTAAGCGCGTCGCGGCAGGCTGCAGTCCACCAAGGGACCTGCACACGACGTGGAGAAGAGGATGTACGAGGTATGGAACGTTCAGCAGCAGTGAGAATAACCTCTGTGAGGTATTCGACCTGACTGTCACAGTTGGGAAAATGCTGATTGTGAAAAACAGCCATGGAAGAATAAAGCCCCCAGTCGGCTTTAGAAATGTTCCAACTGGTGGGACGTGGAGATGGGGAATCATGTAGGAAGTGGATGATACAAGGGAAATGGTCACTCGAGTACGTGTCAGAAAGTGCATACCACTCAAACCGACCGGCAAGCTGAGGAGTGCATATTGCGAGGTCTATATGGGAATAAGTGTGTGTTGTGTCAGAAAGGAAGGTCGGTGCACCGGTGTTGAGGCAGACAAGATCGAGGTGTTGGAGAATGTCCACCAAAAGGGAGCCTCTCGGACAAGGTGCCGGAGAGCCCCATAGGGGGTGGTGGGCATTAAAGTCGCCTACCAACACGAAAGGTGAAGGGAGCTGGTCAACAAGGTTTAGCACATCTGCCCTAGTAAGGGCAGATGACGATGGCGAATATATATTACAGAGGGAGAAGGTAAATGTGGATAAGGTGATGCGGACGGCAACTGCCTGTAGGTGAGTGTGCAAGGAAATGGGATGGAAATAGACGTCGTCTCGAAGGAGCATCAGAACCCCTCCATGGGCTGGGACACCTTCCACGGGTGGCAGGTCGAACCGCACAGAGGTGTAGTGTGGAAAGTCTGCACGATCACGTGGACGCAACTTAGTTTCCTGGAGGCAGACTAGAAGCGGGCAGTGCAATCGAAGGAGTAATTTTAACTCCTCCCGATTAGAACGAATGCCGCGAATGTTCCATTGAAGGAGCGCCATGATAAAAATGAGAGAAGAAATAAGGATAAAAACCAAGTAGCGAGCGGGGTCACCTCGACGGCCGCTGAGGACCGGATTTCGAGGGAGCACTGCTATCGCTGACCAGGGGCAAAGGGTCGTGGTCCATAAGTTCGACCGACGCGCCTGCCACCTCCCTGAGTTGATCAGGAGGGGCAGTTTCCACCGCCGGTAAAGGGCCGGGCGCCCGGCAAACGGAGCGTCCCGGTGAAACAGAAGACGGCCGAGGCCGGCAACTGTTGGACGGCGCGACAGATGGGTCACGCCTCGGCGGGGAAGGAGAGGAACTCTTTTTCTTGTCAGCTCTTCTGGAAGAGTGACGGCGGGAAGAGGCAGTTGACGGTTGGGAAGCCTGAGAACGCAGAAAATCCTCACGGACGGGTTCCTTTTTCAAGGTCCGGGCATCTTGTTTAGGTGCCCGCGGTTTACTAGAGTTTGACGAAGACTGTACCCTAGAAGCAGCAGGAGGAAGCGGGGACGTGGAACGGGCAATCTTCGGGCTGGCGGATCGCACAACTGTGTCAGCGAAAGTCAAGTCACATGTCTGGGTACTGGAATCCTTGGTAGGTCGAGTTGAGGTGAGTACCTTACTGTATGTACCCGCTGGGAGGACAGTGGGCTTTCGACTCGCCAACAACTTTCGAGCGGCAGATGTTGATACCTTCTCCGTAACCCGAATTTGCTGGATTACCTTCTCATCCTTGTATACAGGGCAGTCGCGAGAGGAAGCCGCATGGTCACCGTTGCAGTTTAGGCAGTGAGGGGACGGAGGTGGGCAATCCCCCTCATGGGCGTCCCTACCACAAGTGACACACTTTGCTGCATTTGGGCAATGTTCACGGGTATGGTTGTACCTGTGGCACTGAAAACAGCGCGTTGGGTTAGGTACATAAGGTCGGACGGAGATGACTTCGTACCCTGCTTTGACCTTCGACGGGAGGTCAACTCTGTCGAACGTCAAAAACACAGTACGAGTCGGTGTCAATTGGTTATCGACCTTTTTCATCACCCTGTGGACGGCTGTCACACCCTGATCGGACATATACGATTGGATGTCTTCATCAGACAACCCGTCAAGGGATCTCGTAAAAACTACCCCCCGTGACGAGTTGAGTGTGCGGTGCGCTTCTACCTTAACTGGAAACGTGTGCAACAACGTAGTACGAATCAGTTTTTGGGCTTGGAAGGCACTTTCCACTTCCAGCAACAATGTGCCGTTGCGCTGACGTGAACAGGTTTTAACAGGGCCAGCAATTGCATCTACACCTTTCTGTATAACGAAAGGATTGACAGAATTGAAATCCTTTCCGTCGGTGCGAGAGACAACCAGAAATTTAGGTACATTAGGCAGAGTCTTTTTAGGCTGAGGCGAGTCTAGCTTACGTTTATGGGTCAACGTCACGAAAGAAGATAAGGAAGTCATCGCGGAAGTGTCCCCCGTGATTACCGGCGTCTCCGATGGCGCGCTCCTTCCTAGTGGGGGCCCTCTCCGAGGGCTTACCCGCCTTAGGTGATTGTTCACACCTCAGGTCACACCTCCCGAGAACTGACGGAGGGACCAATTGGCATGTTCGGAAGGTACCAGCTCGGGTAATCACCCCTCCCTGGGCCTGGCCTTTACCAGGGTGTACGTACGTGCCCTACTTGTCTACCCGGGGCGGGGAATTACGCGTTACCCCGTCACCTGCTACGCATGATAATGCGTGGGTCGGCCTTCAGACACGCACAGGGAGGAAAGAAGAAGAATAGAGGAAGTGAAGAGAAAGAAGGAAAGGTGTCTCAAACGCCGAGGCGGAGACTAATGAGGAGAAGAAGGCGAGGAGAGGACAAGGAGAGAGAGACAGAAACAAAGGGTAAGAAAGGAAGGAACCAAGGAATAAGAGAAACGACAACAAGAAAACACCTGAACTCGTGAAATACGCCCGTCTCCGGGCGAAGGCATAAACCGGGAGGGAAAGTGAAGCAGCCTGGGGCAGAAGAAAGGCTGCTCCGGCTCGGGGCCCCGTGCGCGCCACACACGTACCCACAAAAGAACTGTGGGCCCCCTGGGGGGGTCTAATCGTCGTGCCGCGTTGACCCGACACTTGCCGCGGATTAGTGTAAGAACTCTCTGCCAACTGTGGACCTGCATTTGTTTAGGCTCGCGAATTATAATAATGCCCAATATCTGCTGCTCCTTGACGATACTGTACCACAGACGGGGAGTGGTGATACCGCCTCGCCCAATAGGGATCATAACAGTCTTCCGAGGATTGATAGCGGCACCGGATGCACGCTCATAAGCGAAGAGAGGCCCGAATCAAGTCAATGTCCACCGCCCTGGTGACGAAGACGCTGACGTCATCAGCATAAGCGACGCACCACACTGGGGCGGTATGTACTGGTACACCAGCAGCGGTGTTGCCCAAAGCTCTCAATAGGGGGTCAATCGCCAAGACGAACAAAAACATTGACAACTGGCATCCTTGGCGCACCGATCGGCCGATAGAAATAGGCGGAGTGGGATATCCATTGACGGTCACAACAGAGGTTGCTCCAGTCAATATATTAGAAAGGACAGTTAAAAAACGGCGACCAAAGCCCAAGTGATCCAACACACTTAACAAGTATGCATTGGAAAAGTCGATTGAAATGACACCCGCGGGAATCCCGGCTACAGAGGTGTGGCAGACCACGTCACGATATGTAGCGGCCGCATGGAATATATTGCGACGAGTTACACCGCATGCCTGATAAGGGCTGATGACGTCATCAATATACCCCTTTATTTTCCAAGCCACACACCGGGCGATCAGCTTGTAGTCAGCATTCATTAAGGTGATAGGAGGTCTTGCGCCCGACAGCGACCCTGAAGCTTGGGGATCAGGATAATCCGACCCTCCAAGAATGCGGGGGGGAATCGCCATACCACCAAGCACCTCATTCGCCATGAATGTCAATTTAAGCCCAAACAAATTCCAGAAGGCCAGATAGAACTCCGAGGACAGTCCATCCGACCCCGGAGACTTACCACAAGGGCTTTTCTTTAGCGCCTCCTTAACATCAGATGAGGATAAGGGGGCAACCATTTCGTCGCGATCATTATCCATTAAACTGTGGCATTGGAGCAAGCAGTTCACGAATAGTGTCAATATCTACATCCACCGGTCTAAAAAGGTCACAAAAATAGCCATGGATATAATGTAGTATTTCCTGCCGCTCTGTGAGGTAAACACCCACATCTGTTAAGATACCGTCAACCCGGTTTGTCTCTGCCCTCCGCCGCTCCCGCAGCGGATGGTAGGTGGCGGGGTCCTCGTCCTCCAAGGGGCTCTGGCAGCGGCTACGAACCAAAAATCCTTTCGCCCGTTCGCGATGGAGGCTAATCACTCTGGCCTTAATCTTATTAAGCCTCATACGCATATTTTCATCAGGGCTTAAGGATGTCTGGGCCGCATCGACCAAACACTGCTGGAAGAAAGCCAGCAGTCTGTCTCCTACCGTAAGCCTCATCCCGAGAGAATCGCCGCACTGCCATCCGCATCTGTGGTTTCGCCACGCACAACCACCACTGAAGTACCGAGGGGTAGGTAGATTCCTTCAATAGGCACTGCTGCCAAGTGTAAAACACTTCCGCACGGAGCCCCTCTTTATCCAGGTGCGAGACATTGCATTTCCAGTGGCGGGGAGGGGGCGTCTCAACCTTGCCAGGGAGGCGCAACTCCCACATATATTCCGCAATGATCACTGAATGCGGTGGGTATCACCGCAACACTGACCAGGCGAGTTGTCAATAGGGTGGAGAAAGTCGATCAATGCGATTGGCCCAAGTATTATAGTAATGCGTGTACTCAGTGTGCGTAGGGTGAAAGTGGCGCCAAGTATCACGAGGATTCTAGGCCGCCAACAAGTCCACCAATTCAGCACAATGAGCTGGTCTCGGGTACTGATCAGCTGCAGAGGTCACACAGTTGAAAACGCCACCAAAGAGAAGGGGTTTCGCGGAATTTAAAAAAGGGTACACCTTGTGATGATAAAAGGCCGCCCGTAAGCGCCTCCTATCGCCTTCCCCCGATGGGGCATATACATTGACAATGCGGACGCCCCGGATGGTGCACGCAATGGCGCGTCCGCCAGGCATCAGCTGGATGTCAGTGGCCAGAAGGGAATGATGATGTAAAATGGCAGTGCCACAGTGATGGTCCCTGTCAAGATTATAAATGACAGTATATCCAGAAATGGTAGATAAAATAGGAGTCTGCACCTCCTGCAATAAAACAATGTTCTACCGTCCACTAAGTATATAATCAGTAAGCGCCAGCACCTTAGGAAAGGATGTAATGGTGTTAAGATTGATCGTTAAAATGGACACCACATCAGTGGGCCTACTCATGCGAGCAATTAACAAACAATAAGGCAAACAAAGTGTAATCCCATGTTAAAAAACTACAAAACATGGTACTAGAGGCGGACACAACGATAAAGAAGTAGAATTAAAACCATAAGTAAGACTTTGACAGGGCAGATAAAAAGCACTAAAACTCCTGACACCACCAACCATTGTAAAAACATGAAGACGAAATTCCAGTAAAATGGTAAACATACAAGTACATGATAAAATAAAAGGACATTCAACGGTAGCGATCAGCGACATGCTGATTGATTATAGCTCCATGGCATCCCCATCGTCCTCCGGCCCGTCATCAGCCCACGGATCAGACAGGGGGGGTGGCTTCTGTGCCGACTGTTCTCCCGAGGGCTCGACCTGTGTGGGCGGCGGGGCGACTCCTGTTTTCGGAGCAAGTCGCGACGCGTGCGCTGCAGCGTCTGCCCGCTCGCCTGTTCGTTCTTGCGCTTCAGGGCATTGCAACCCGCTCGCAGAATGAGCTGAGGAGGTTCTCTAAATTCAGGAATTGACAGCGTAGGGCGGCAGCAGCGACCGCTGGTTCAGACTGGGACAGAGACTCTCGATATAAAGGCGCCTGAGGCGGAGGTGCCTGATATCAAGTGGGCCGTGTCTGAGGAGCCTGCGGCTGTGACTCAGTGTCGCTCTAAGTAACAGAGGTGCTTGCATCCCCGGCTGCCTCCTTGCCCTTACTACGACGGCGCCTGTTACGATGCTTGCCGAGCTTCTGAGAGCCCTCAGGGGTGTCGTCAGGCAAACCTGGTGCCTGCATGTCACCGTCGACCGGCTCCCGGCCAGCAGGTTCCGCGGTTAACTACTCCGCCGTAGCGGGAACGGGCTCTGCTGGAACGTCAACTGGAGCCACAGTATCGGAAACCACTGTGGCCGAACACACAGTGTCTGAAGCTACGGCGTCCGAAACCTCCATAGCCTGCACCACCTCGGCGGTGCGACCGTCAGTCCCCTCCACTGTCACCGGGCCCTGCGCCGTTGCCAGCAACGGCTCCGTGGCACGGGGTTGGATTGCCGTGCCCACGACAACCTCGCTCAAAAGCGGGACCATGTGCGCACCGTTGTCCGTGGGCGTTTTCTGAGGAAGCTGAACAGGCCGCCGTTTGGGACACTGCGCCCTGAGGTGGTCCGTCGAGTGACAGACGCCACATGTCAGAGGCTGTCCAGAATATTGCACCTGTGCTCGAACGCCCACAATATTCAAATAGGTCGGTATATGACGCTTCAAGTTAACCCGGAGGGCACGAACACTGCTATTCACGGGGTACTTGTACGCAGTGGACCAGCGTTCGTTCGTGATTGACAACACAGTGCCATACCACCCGATCGCGCGACTGATTGAATACATAATGTCAAAAGAGTATTGCCTCAAAACAGCAAAACACTGTTTATATGTACAACTGGTACAAAATGAGTGCATCTGTGCAAAAGTTGCTAATACCTGGTGCAGACATAATTAACTACCTTTGGATGTGGGTCTTTTCTCATAAGATGTTACGTCCAAGAGGGGAGCATATTATTATTATAATGTCCATTTCCTAAGCAGGCATGAGATATGTTGGAAGAGCCTGTTATGGAAATGACTGAAGACTAAGATAATGGCAAAATAGAAACAATGGATAATGAGGACGAAACAACAGATGGTTATGATGACAGTTTTAAATTTAAAATATACTGAATTTGATTTTCAATATACTTTTTCATATTTAGCTAACTATAAATTACCTTTAGTTAGGAGGATACTTTCAAAATCTCGTGAGGTCTGAATACAAATCAACCCTAAGCTCTGAAATCTTTCAAAACATACTTGTAGATACTACCGTCTTTACCATCAATTTTTGGCTGGGGTAATTGGTTTATTTTGCAGTGAGTAACCGTGTCTAGTACTAGACAGTTGGCCCAATTCAGGATACGCCAGACGACAATGTGGAACATTCTCCATGACAATTGTTACTACTGTTATCACTGACAGCAAGTGCAGGGCTTACTAGCTACAGATTTTCCACACCGAGGGCAGTTTTGTCACTGATTTATTCACCAGGCAACCATGGTTCTGGTGTGTCATCCATGATGAGGCCACCTTTACATGGAGTTTTATCTTTAATTTCATAATAGTAATCTGAGGGACAGTATCCAAAAACACCATGGTATGGTGGTGACAAGGAAACACTTTCTACAGCTCATTTGTGGGATGGGAAAGTTGGCAACATTATTTTGGGACCTTCCTTACTCATCATATAACAGGCTGTAATTATCAGCATTTGCCTCCACCGCTGATACAATGGTTTATGTGGCTGCTACTTTATAGTGCTCCAGTCCAATTCATCAGTAACGTCTGATTACAGTACAAACATGTCTTCCACGTTAGTCCGCTAGTTGAAGGATTGGATGAGGAGGTACAGTTGCATCAAATGATCCTTCACTGTGCTGACTGTTGTGCGCCTTGTGCCTGTCGCGGCTCGTCATCACATCTTTGCGGTGATTTGTAAACTGTCCTATTACTATATTGTTAATTTCAAACTGTACTTTACATAATTAGATTTTTTAATAAAGGATTTCTTAGAGATGTAAAATATGAAACATAATATTAATCACATGCAAAGTATTAAATATATAAATTTTTTCTCATTATTTGAGCATGACAACTATGAAAGTGTATGCATTTTTTTTCTGCAATTAGTGGAAATAAGCTGGGAATTTGTATCTGACGGGAGGCGTGCATGGGTAGTCCTTGCAGGTGCGGTGATCACTGTGTCCCCAGTGGTGTAGGGGTCAGCGCAACTGCCTAGAAAGCAGGAGACCCGGGTTCGAATCCCGGCTGGGTACACATTTTCAGCTTTGCCCAATAGCAGTTGATGTCATATATTCTATGAATATTAGTGGAAATAAATTGTTTATAGAAAGTTATCATTTGGTGGAAAATGAAAACTGTAGAAAAGTATAATGCAAAAAACTGTTTGAGATTCTCAGCGACATTATAGGTGGAGTTAAAAAAAAATTTAATACTTCAGTCTAATCAGGTAAATGTGTGTGTTGCGCACATAGTGTCAATATGTCGTCTGTCAAAGTGTCAATCACACTACCAATGAATATATGTGCAGGTGTAGCAAAGATAGTGTTTGGAGACCCATCAGATGTGGTGATAAAACTTTATCATTCCGGCAGCCTGGTGTGATTATGTTGTCAACATTAACACTGTAAAAAACTTTTGCAAAGATGTTAATATTTGTAGAAATCCCCTTGGAATGACTTTTGTACAGACTTGTGAAGTAAAGAAATAATGCTGTTCCTTCTCTATGGTTGACAGGTTCTTGTATGTACCCTTGTCTGCTGAGTAAAAGTACTTGGCTTCACGAATCAAATATTTCATGTCGAAACATCTATGTCGGCACATGATTGGCTAATGCCAACATCACATAATTGCGAACATTATCACACGAGGCCACCAAACAGCAAGTAAAATTTACCTGATCTGGGCATAATTGTGAGCAGCATAAAACTTTGATCTGTTTGAATACCATGAGATTTTTTTCAAAAATAAACCACCACATAGGACTAAAAGTGAAATAAGGATGAGAAAATGAAGATTTGCAAATCTACATACTGATGCCCACGAACTATATCTGAAACAAAAATTCCCAGCAGCTGGTATCGGAAATTAGACTTCAACTTTATAGGTCTAGTCTACATAGCAATACGCAATAAATGTATATGAACTATAACTACGAAGGGCTGGTATTAGTAACCAGACGTCACCTATGTACAGTAGGTCAAGTCTAGTTACCAATACTCACTCCTCACATTTTTTCCAGATAGATACCCATACCCACTAACTATATGTTAACTAAAATACAAAGGCTGGCATCAGCAACTACCTCTCCGGGGGACACCACCTTGACGAAACACTGCCCCTGTGGATGGAGAGACTTTTATATCCATGGGAGACTGGGGGCTATGCCGAAGGTAGAGAACCTACCGCCGGAAAAGAGTCTGGGTCAGACAGTGCCCTATAATGTCCAGTCTTCCTTATCCACTCCCAGTCTTTTCCCAATTCCTTTTCCCAACCCAAGGTGTGAAGCAGTCCATGCCGAGGGTTGTGTTTCACATGGGAAGATGTGTCTTTTTTTTTTTTTTTTTTTTTTTTTTTTTTTTTTGTGTGGTTTTAGGGCGCACAACTTCTATGGTCATTAGCGCCCAGCCAAGAACATAGATTCGCTATGATCTAAAAAAATGTAGACTGTCAGAACATCAACAAGAGGCTAAAAACGAAAGATAAAAGACAATTAAAAGAGTTAAATATCCTTGGATAAGTTGGCCAAGTTGATAAAACGCAAAACTCGAGCAGCTGCTCGTGTGTCATCAGCTAAAATTTCCTCCAGAGTAGACGGAAAGTGAAGGGCTACACGGAGATGATTAAAATAAACACAAGTCAGTAAAACATGTCGCACTGTCAGCAGTTCACCGCAGGAGCATAGCGGTGCAGGTTCGGCGGATAGCAAGTGACGGTGGCTGAAACGGCAATGACCGATCCGCAACCGAGCCAGGATGACCTCCTCCCGCCGAGAGGGGCGTGAGGATGTCCTCCAAGCGGTCGGGATCGGTTTGACAGTTCGCAATTTATTGTTGTACAGTGAAAGCCACACACTGTGCCATTGCGACACGATACTCCGGCGAAGAGCCCGTTGAACATCGTCCGATGGGACGCAAAAGGTAGCCATGCGAGGCAAAAGAGCTGCTGCCTTGGCTGCTGTGTCGGCGGCCTCATTCCCGGGCATACCCACATGGCCCGGGACCCACAGGAAAGAAACGTGACAGCTGTCATCCGCCAGCAACTGGAGGGAGCGTTGGATCCGATACACGAGAGGATGGTTCGAGAAAGGGTCCTGAAGACTCTGCAGGGCACTAAGGGAGTCAGAACATATGGCATAGAAAGGGTGGCGGTGGTGGCAGGTATACAAAACGGCCTGGTGGAGGGCGAAAAGCTCAGCCGTGAAGTTTGAGCACCGGTCAGGGAGCTTGTATTGGAAACGGTTGTCCCCGACGACGAAGGCAGATCCGACACCGGCAGTGCTCTTGGAACCATCAGTGTAAATAAATACGGCATTATCGAACCGCGAACGGAGTTCGACAAGCCTCGAGCGGAATACCAAATCCGGAGTGCTCTCCTTGGGGAGCGAACTAAGTTCGAGGTGTGTGTGAACCTGGGCCTGATGCCACGGTGGCAACGGGCTTTCGCTCAACCGAAGGGTGGAAGGAAGGGTAAACTCGAGCCGCTGTAGCAGGCGGCGAAACCGAACTCCCGGTGGAAGCAAGGCAATCGCAGACAACTGATATTGGCGATCGAGTGAGTCGTCAAAAAATAATCTGTAAGATGGATGGTTGGGCATCGACCGTAGGCGGCATGCGTACCGACACAAGAGTATGTCACGTCGATTGGTCAAGGGTAATACAGCAGCCTCGGCATACAGACTTTCAACAGGGCTGGTATAAAATGCACCGGTCGCCAGACGTAATCCACGATGGTGGATAGAGTTGAGACGGCGGAGAATCGACAGCCGTGCTGAAGAGTATACAAGGCTTCCATAGTCGAGCTTCGACTGAACAATGGCCTGGTAAAAGTGAAGCAGGACGGTACGATCCGCTCCCCATGACGTGCCACTGAGGACACGAAAAACGTTAAGGGATCGGGCACAACGGGCAGCCAGGTAGGACACGTGTGTGGACCAGCAAAGTTTCCGATCCAACATGAGTCCCAAGAATTTTGTAGTCTCCACGAAAGGGAGAGCAACAGGGCCGAGACGTAGAGAAGGTGGAAGAAATTCCTTGTATCTCCAGAAATTGATACACACAGTTTTCTCAGTGGAGAATCGGAAGCCGTTTGCGATGCTCCAGGAATATAGACGGTCAAGACAGCGTTGGAGAGAACGCTCCAAGAGACACGTCCGCTGGGCGCTACAATAAATTGCGAAATCGTCAACAAAAAGAGATCCGGAGACGTCGGCTGAAAGGCAATCTACGATCGGATTGATTGCAATGGCAAAGAGCGCCACACTCAAGACGGAGCCCTGTGGTACCCCATTCTCCTGGCAAAAGGTATCTGACAAAACAGAGCCCACCCGTACCCGGAACTTGCGATCCGCCAAAAACGCTTGAATGAAAAGAGGAAGGCGGCCCCGAAGGCCCCATGTGTGCAATGTGCGGAGAATGCCCGCTCTCCAACAGGTATCGTATGCCTTCTCCAAGTCGAAGAACACTGCTACTGTTTGACGCTTCTTTAGAAAGTTGTTCATAATGAAGGTCGACAACGTAACGAGGTGATCAGCAGCAGAGCGGTATCGACGAAAACCGCATTAGATATTAGTCAGGAGGCGGCGAGATTCGAGGAGCCAGACCAACCGAGCGTTAACCATGCGTTCCATCACCTTACAGACGCAGCTCGTCAGAGAAATGGGGCGATAACTGGAAGGAAGGTGTTTGTCCTTCCCTGGTTTGGGGATGGGGACAACAATGGCTTCACGCCAACTTGTGGGAACATGACCTTCAGTCCATACGCGATTGTAGGTACTAAGAAGAAAGCACTTGCCCGCAGGAGAGAGGTTCTGCAGCATCTCAATATGAATGGAATCGGGCCCGGGAGCAGAAGACCGGGACAGGGCGAGAGCACGATCTAGCTCCTGCATGGTGAAGGCGACGTTATAATTTTCACGATTAAAAGAGCGGAAAGAAGGCGGCCGTGCCTCCTCTACCTGTTTGCGAGGGAGAAAGGCAGGGTGGTAATGGGCAGAGCTCGAAACCTCCGCAAAGAAACGACCCAATGCGTTTGAAACATCAGCTGGGTCCACGAGGACTGCGTTCTCCACGGTCAGGCCAGGAATCGGGGAGTGGACCTTGATGCCGGACAAACGGCGTAGGCCACCCCAGACAACCGTGGAGGGAGTAAAACGGTTAAAAGAACTAGTAAAAGCTGTCCAGCAAGCTTTCTTGCTGTCGTTTATGATACGACGGCACTGCGCTCTCATGCGTTTGTAATTGATGCAATTCTCCAAAGTTGGGTGGCGGCGGAAGGTGCGTAAAGCACGGCGCCGGGCTCGAAGCGCGTCGTGGCAGGCTGCTGTCCACCAAGGGACCTGCACACGACGTGGAGAAGAGGATGTACGAGGTATGGAACGTTCAGCAGCAGTGAGAATAACCTCTGTGAGGTAGTCGACCTGACTGTCACAGTTGGGAAAATTCTGATTGTGAAAAACAGCCATGGAAGAATAAAGCCCCCAGTCGGCTCTAGAAATGTTCCAACTGGTGGGACGAGGAGATGGGGAATGATGCAGAATGTGGATGATACAAGGGAAATGGTCACTTGAGTACGTGTCAGATAGTGCATACCACTCAAACCGACCGGCAAGCTGAGGAGTGCATATTGCGAGGTCTATATGGGAGTAAGTGTGTGTTGTGTCAGAAAGGAAGGTCGGTGCACCGGTGTTGAGGCAGACAAGATCGAGGTGTTGGAGAATGTCCACCAAAAGGGAGCCTCTCGGACAAGGTGCCGGAGAGCCCCATAGGGGGTGGTGGGCATTAAAGTCGCCTACCAACACGAAAGGTGAAGGGAGCTGGTCAACAAGGTTTAGCACATCTGCCCTAGTAAGGGCAGATGACGATGGCGAATATATATTACAGAGGGAGAAGGTAAATGTGGATAAGGTGATGCGGACGGCAACTGCCTGTAGGTGAGTGTGCAAGGAAATGGGATGGAAATAGACGTCGTCTCGAAGGAGCATCAGAACCCCTCCATGGGCTGGGACACCTTCCACGGGTGGCAGGTCGAACCGCACAGAGGTGTAGTGTGGAAAGTCTGCACGATCACGTGGACGCAACTTAGTTTCCTGGAGGCAGACTAGAAGCGGGCAGTGCAATCGAAGGAGTAGTTTTAACTCCTCCCGATTAGAACGAATGCCGCGAATGTTCCATTGAAGGAGCGCCATGATAAAATGAGAGAAGAAATAAGGATAAAAACCAAGTAGCGAGCGGGGTCACCTCGACGGCCGCTGAGGACCGGATTTCGAGGGAGCACTGCTATCGCTGTCTGGGGGCAAAGGGTCATGTTCCATTGGTTCGACCGACGCGCCTGCCACCTCCCTGAGTTGATCAGGAGGGGCAGTTTCCACCGCCGGTAAAGGGCCGGGCGCCCGGCAAACGGAGCGTCCCGGTGAAACAGAAGACGGCCGAGGCCGGCAACTGTTGGACGGCGCGACAGATGGGTCACGCCTCGGCGGGGAAGGAGAGGAACTCTTTTTCTTGTCAGCTCTTCTGGAAGAGTGACGGCGGGAAGAGGCAGTTGACGGTTGGGAAGCCTGAGAACGCAGAAAATCCTCACGGACGGGTTCCTTTTTCAAGGTCCGGGCATCTTGTTTAGGTGCCCGCGGTTTACTAGAGTTTGACGAAGACTGTACCCTAGAAGCAGCAGGAGGAAGCGGGGACGTGGAACGGGCAATCTTCGGGCTGGCGGATCGCACAACTGTGTCAGCGAAAGTCAAGTCACATGTCTGGGTACTGGAATCCTTGGTAGGTCGAGTTGAGGTGAGTACCTTACTGTATGTACCCGCTGGGAGGACAGTGGGCTTTCGACTCGCCAACAACTTTCGAGCGGCAGATGTTGATACCTTCTCCGTAACCCGAATTTGCTGGATTACCTTCTCATCCTTGTATACAGGGCAGTCGCGAGAGGAAGCCGCATGGTCACCGTTGCAGTTTAGGCAGTGAGGGGACGGAGGTGGGCAATCCCCCTCATGGGCGTCCCTACCACAAGTGACACACTTTGCTGCATTTGGGCAATGTTCACGGGTATGGTTGTACCTGTGGCACTGAAAACAGCGCGTTGGGTTAGGTACATAAGGTCGGACGGAGATGACTTCGTACCCTGCTTTGACCTTCGACGGGAGGTCAACTCTGTCGAACGTCAAAAACACAGTACGAGTCGGTGTCAATTGGTTATCGACCTTTTTCATCACCCTGTGGACGGCTGTCACACCCTGATCGGACATATACGATTGGATGTCTTCATCAGACAACCCGTCAAGGGATCTCGTAAAAACTACCCCCCGTGACGAGTTGAGTGTGCGGTGCGCTTCTACCTTAACTGGAAACGTGTGCAACAACGTAGTACGAATCAGTTTTTGGGCTTGGAAGGCACTTTCCACTTCCAGCAACAATGTGCCGTTGCGCTGACGTGAACAGGTTTTAACAGGGCCAGCAATTGCATCTACACCTTTCTGTATAACGAAAGGATTGACAGAATTGAAATCCTTTCCGTCGGTGCGAGAGACAACCAGAAATTTAGGTACATTAGGCAGAGTCTTTTTAGGCTGAGGCGAGTCTAGCTTACGTTTATGGGTCAACGTCACGAAAGAAGATAAGGAAGTCATCGCGGAAGTGTCCCCCGTGATTACCGGCGTCTCCGATGGCGCGCTCCTTCCTAGTGGGGGCCCTCTCCGAGGGCTTACCCGCCTTAGGTGATTGTTCACACCTCAGGTCACACCTCCCGAGAACTGACGGAGGGACCAATCGGCACGTTCGGAAGGTACCAGCTCGGGTAATCACCCCTCCCTGGGCCTGGCCTTTACCAGGGGGTACGTACGTGCCCTACTTGTCTACCCGGGGCGGGGAATTACGCGTTACCCCCGTCACCTGCTACGCACGATAATGCGTGGGTCGGCCTTCAGACACGCACAGGGAGGAAAAGAAGAAGAGGAAAGGAAATGAAGAGAAAGAAGGAAGAAGTGTCTCAAACGCCGAAGCGGAGACTAATGAGGAGAAGAAGGCTAGGAGAGTACAAGGAGAGAAAGACAGAAAACAAAGGGTAAGAAAGGAAGGAACGAAGGAAGAAAAACCACAAGAACCACCGTATCTCACGAAATATGCCCGTCTCCGAGCGAAGGCATAAACCGGGAGGGAAAGTGAAGCAGCCTGGGGCAGAAGAAAGGCTGCTCCGGCTCGGGGCCCCGTGCGCGCCACACACGTACCCACAAAAGAACTGTGGGCCCCCTGGGGGGGGAGATGTGTCTCAATTGGAGCCTCAGGGATAATGGGCAACCAGCCTGAGTAAGTAGCCTTGCACTGTGTGGATTATCATGATGAGACCCGAATAGATCCTCAAATCTTGTGAGACCAAGATAGACACAATGAAAAAAAAAAAAAAAAAATAAATAATTTAAAAGAAATTGTGGGGGTAAACTGAGGCCTCAAACTACCAGACATCCGGATCAGGACCGATGGAATGCACTCCCACTTCTGAATCAGGGTCTAGACCTGAGCAAGAAGAGGAAACTGTAATTGAGAAGTTGGAGCAGATCAGGATTAAGGCCTTGTCTGGCACCCAGAGGAGGAAACTTCAAGGAATAGAAGCAAATGGAAGGGGTAGAATAGCTTCATAAGCAGAAGTGGGTTGAATTAAAAGGGCTTGAGCCCAAGACCCCCTAAGAAATAACTCCCCCCCCCCCCCCCACTGTAGTCAAAGATAGATGGCAAGAGAGTAAGGGAGGAATCCACGACTCCCTGCTCTCTGGATAAGTGTGATCCCAAAAAGCCAAGGCAAGAAATAGGGAAACAGACCTACAGTACTGCAGTCTTGGTCTTTAGGGTGGCAGTTATCCAAGAAGGCTCTCAACTGGTGAGCATCACCTCACAACAGGAGCAGCTCAAACAGATAGCCCTCTTGAAAAGATTGGGGGAAGGGGGAGGATGCTAGCCCAGTACCCAAATTCAGGAGGATCTGTCTTGATTGCGGTATCCTCATTTCTGTCTGGGGGGGGGGGGGGGGGAAGGACACAGCAGAATGGCTGAAGGACAAGGTGCCCATGATATCCCCATGGGAGGATGCAAAGCTGCTGGTCAAGAGAGCAGCTGAGATACTAAGATACTAAAGACTTCCTAGATAGCAATATGGGTAGCAAATATCCTTAAGGATGTCTCTCCAAAGAATCTATTTTAGTCCAGAACCCAAAAGTCTCCAGAGAGGATTGGAGAGTAAATAACCAAAAGGTCACAATGGAAGGATGAACCCTGGTGGTTGAGGTTGGAGAGAAGTCCCAGAAGGCAATGCGAGAGCAAGGCCTAAAACTATTTTTAGGGTTCTCTCATGACGTCGTCAGTGTTATCAAAGACCTTAAAGGCAATAATGACAGAAAGAGGTAGACTGGAAGTGCTACAGATAAACCTGCAGCACAGTAAAGGGGCCACTGCTGCCCTGAGCCGTCACCTGGGGAGACAGGAAGTGTACAAGGCTCTGTCAAGAACCTTACTTATATAAAGGGATGTATCGGGCCTTGGTGGTACTGGAGGTAGGCCAATTTACACTAGAAATCCAAGTAACTCCAGAACATGCATTTATGTTAAAAATGGAATTTCTTTCATGCCAATAACAGATTTTTGTTCCAGATACCTAGTGACTATCAGGATGCAGCAACTCTAAGAAGATATCAGGAGGGAAATTGCTCTGGCCTCAGCACACCTTCCTTACAAAGACAGTTCTCCTCCTCTTCCTCCTCTGGAGGAATCCTCCTGAATAGGCGTGATGAACTTACATTCAGGAATAGTAGAAGGGAAGATGTAATTGATAATGTTTGGTTCGTTGATGGTAGACAATTATGTCAAACAATGGCATGTGGTGCTAGAGCCATCTCATTAGATCGAATGTGTATTAAATTTAAGGTTGAAATGGGAACCAGACAGACCATAGCCTATAGGAATCCCAGAGAAACAGACTAGGAGACATAGGATAGACAATGAAATTAAAACCTCAATAAGGAACCCAGCAGAATTTGAGAAAATAGCTGTAACCTCTACCATTGTGATCTCAAACCAGGCAACAGCTCAATTACCAAGAAGTGCACAAACAGGAGTGTGCCTTGGTGGAATAACAATTTTGAAATGTAAAGAAGACAGGTATGAAGACTTTAATCTTGTGAGACGCAAAGGACAATGGGCAAAATATAGTGCGGCCCTTGTCAATTACAACTTTGCAATCAGACAAACAAAGGAAGCATCCTGGAAGCTATTCAAATACAAAGACAGCACATGAGACACTGTAACCACTTCTCAAGACTCACTTCCCCCAATACACTCTGGCAGATAACATAGGCCACAATGTGATCCCCATGCGACAATGGTTCTCAGGCATTAGAAGACAGGACTTGAAATTGGCCAAGGAGTGTGCGAATTTCAGTATAAGGTCCAATGGGCAGTGGGAACATTTCATCCATTCAAGTTACCTGGCTCTCCTGCAACAAGCAGAAGGAAATATTATAAGATTCCCACACAGGTTATTCAGGGTTAGCCTAACAGCAGGAATCATTCCCAATGTCTGGAGGGCAGTGAAGATTGTCTTCATTCCAAAGCCAGGGAGAACGGATTATACCAAGGCCAAGGATATGAGATCAGCGTGTCCTCCTCCAGTCTTAAAACAATGGAAAATTTGGTTAACATACATGCTGGAGAGAGGAGGTTAACTAGGGCTCCTCTATATTCAAACCAGCAAACATATCAGCTCTCCAACTCATTGGGAAGGTGGAGAAACCACTGCACTTTCAGGAAAGAGCCCTCTGTATCTTCCTGGGCAATGAGGAGTTTTTAGCAACAAGATCTTCAGTTCCATGGTTAGGGCAGAAGAGGTGCATGACTTAAGGACCACTATATATAGCGGACTAGGGCCACACTTGGTCGAAGGAATGTAGAGACTGCCATGATGAATTAGTAGATGGCAATTAACACCAATAGAGGTTGTCCACAAGGAGGAATTTTGTCCCCTTAATTGTGGAATCTTGTGGTGAACAAACTTATCGGAAAACTAAACTCTAGACAGTACTTTTGCCTAGGATATGCAGATGATTTTGTCATAGTAATACATGGCAAATTTGCTGATACAGTCAGGAATATGGCACAAGGTGTGGTGGATACTGTGCAAGACTGGTGGAGAAAACAGGGTGTGGGGGTTAGTCCTAATAATACTATGGTGGTTGTACCATTTATGAAGAAGCATATTCAGCATTCATGTTGGAATCTAAAGTTTGTCAATGAAACTACCTGTGAAGGAGACAGTGAAATATTTAGGGGTTACCTTAGAAGAGAAACTAACATGAACTGCTCACATCCGGAGAATTTGCTCCAAGGCTTAAGAGAGCTTGTGACAAAGATTGGGGCCTGAGCCCCAAGGGCATGCACTGGAATACCGAATATACACCATGGTGGTTAAACCCAGGATCACTTATGGGGAGGGGGGTCGTGTGGTGGAAGAAGGTAGATGAGCAGAAGGTCGCTGCTAAGGAGCTTGGTAAATGCAGAAATTGGCCTGCTTAGCCACAACAGGTGAAATCAGCAGCACACCGATTGCCAGGATGGAAACCATGCTGGATATGGCCCATTACACCTTTGGGTCAAGATGGAGGCAGTGACTGACTGCATACAGACTCAAATCTGAAAAACTGGATGTCATTGGGATTGAAATAGTGACTGAGGTAATTATAAGAAAGTTTGGGGAAATTCTGGCCAACTATATTATAACCCCACACTGCTTTCAATATAACAATTGGAAACAAAGCAGTGGGAACAAACAGTTCAACACTATATGAGAGACATTCACTGGTTCACTGATGGGTTGAAATCAGACCATGGCATTGGGATCGGGGTATATGGGGTGCAGCCAAGACTGGAGGGAAACTGGCCTCGGTATTTCAGGCAAAAATTACTGCCATCAGGGTGTGTGTGGAGGAGAATTTGCATAGGTATTACAAGGACCGTAGCATCTACATTTCTTCAGACAGCCAAGCAGCCCTGAAATCACTGGCAGCTCCTGCACCAAGATCTAAGATTGTTGCAGAATGTCACAGGGTTCTGGTGGAGGTAGGGGAAAGCAATAGGGTAAACTTATTGTGGGTCCCCGGCCACTCAGGGATCAGTAGCAATGAAGCCGATAGATTGGCAAGGATAGGGGCAGAGGCTCCATTTACGGGACTGGAACCTGTCCTGAATCACCAAGGCAATGATCAAACTGGAGATTCATAAGTGGCTCAGAAGACAGCACGCAGAATACTGGACCACGTCTATAAACAAAAACATGGTAAGGTGGTGATGCCAAACCCATGTTTTAAAAGAAGCTTTGTAATTCTGGGCTTTAACAGGAACGGTTGGACTGATGACAGGTCATGGGAACTTCAAAAAACACCTACATACAATGCACATGACAAAAGAGGACCCTATATGTAGGATCTGTGATGATGGTGAGGAAACTGCATCACGCCTAATCTTCGTATGAATTGCATTGGAGAGCAAGAGGCACAGAACCTTCGGGACAACCAGACCCGAAGAAATTGTGTCTAATAAAGAACTAGTAAAGGGACTCTTCACTCTAAGGGCACCACATGGCTTTACTAAGGGTACAGGGAGTGATACTCCACAAACTCAGTTTCAGTGTGGGCAGTGGTGGGTTCAACCAAAACTGTTTTGGCTTCTCTGTTAAAATCAAATCGGTAACTACACTTGACCTATATAAGTCAAGCATAGATATTGATACCCACTAACTGTCTCTGAAATATGTTTCAGTGATTTCTTATGTTTCAACTCCCACCCAAAACCCTCTAATTCCCATGGCTGGCCCGTTTAAGTTCTAAGAAAATTAGTGTGTTCTCAGCAGATAAAGGCTTAACAGCTGAAACCTTTATTTCTGTTATGTGTGTCTTTCTGTGGCTCATCGGGTGTATCTGTGGTGAATAGCAGCCTATCCTTTCCAAAAATAGTTTTGAATCCTTCAAGGTATTTCTATTGTTTGTATATACTTATAGCCAATGCAGTGACCAAAACAACTGTGAGGAACACACACATAAATGTGAGAAAATTAACGTAAAACCGATGAAATGATACTAAGGGGACACGCGTGGGAATGCCACTGTTTTGGGTGGGGACATTCTAAAGGAAAAAAAAAACCACCCCATGTTCTGTAAAACCACCACCAAAACACTAATAATAGACAAAAAGGGTATTTGACACTTCACTTGACCTATATTACACTTCATATTAAATTAAGGATACAAAACAATGGAAAAGAGGGCTTAAAATAACTCTACACTAACAACAACAACACTACACACGCGGATGCACGACAACACAAAAGTTTTGTTATCAAATATTAGTTTTGCGAGGGCAAATACTTTTATTGAGCAGAGAAGTGTACATAAAAGAACCTATCAACCACAGAGCAGGAATAGCACTATTTAATTACTTCATGATCTGTACAAAACACTAATCAAATCATTCTATGTGGATTTATAAGAATATTAACATCTAGGCAAAGATTTTCTACCACGTTGTTTATGACACCAACAATCACACAATGCCACCAGGATGGTAGGTAAAACTTTAACTGAAGATCCAAAGAAGAACACCAAATTTTATACAAGGTTCATTTAGTACGAACACACATGCCATAGAGATAGTCTTACGCATCCAGTTGTAGACGCTGCAACCAAATGTTTTATTACATAGTACAGTCAACTGTTAAAATTCCAAAGGAATTCATTTGTGAAGATAAACCAATATATTGCTTTCCACTTTGAATACCCGGTGAAAAGATAAAATTAGAAAGATTCGAGTCTTGTACAACGGCTTACCAGCAACCATTCTTCACATAAATCACAAAGAACAGTAACAGCTAAAAAGAAAAGTTACAGTGGCCCACTGCCCTACTTTTAGATTTCAAGAACAGAGTGGCCAGTAAGATGCAGGTGTAAAACCTAGGATCTGATAGTGAAGGGTCGAGAACCATCTCCAAGTGTTGTGTGTTGTTCAATGTCAGCTACATGAACCTTGTTCTTAGTAATAAATGAGATATTACTGTCGAATGTCACGCACTGAGTAGATAATAGTAAATGGTCACAAAATTTATCTCACAGTTAAGTAAATCATGGCTTACGTTTACAATTCACAACACAGCGAAACATCTAGTGTTTAGATGTTGGCTATCACCACTGCATGTGACCAGCTAATGAGGTTTTAGTACATGGCAGCCAATGAAATTCGATGATTTATATTCGCACAATATTCGAAGATTGTCATCTCCTCTATGTGTGTCTTCACAGTAATGAAAACTGTTTTGTAATGCAATGTCCGTTTTACGATAATAACTACTTTACTGAGTGACAAGGATACATCGAGAACCTGTCAACCATAGATCAGGAACAGCATTCATTGTTTACTTCGTGGTCAGCACAAAAAGTTATTTATTATAATTATCTGTATATAGGAGATTCTGTTTTCAAAAACATTCTACGTACATGTTTGTAGCGACATTGTGTTTCTGCATGTTAAAGAAAAAAAGTCGCGGGATGAAGACAAATCTATATTTTATGGCAGTCAGAGAGCTACATGAACCACCTGGAAAAAAGAGTACACATCTACATCTATATACATACTCCGCAATTCACCGTAAGGTGCGTGGCGGAGGGTACACTGTACCACTACTAGGCATTTCCTTTCCTATTCCACTCCCAAATTGAACGAGGAAAAAAAGAATGCCTATATGCCTCCGTACGAGCCCTAATTTCTCTTATCTTGTCTTTGTGATCTTTACGCAAAATGTAAGTAGGTGGCAGCAAGATCTTACTACACTCAGCTTCAAATTCCGGCCCTCTAAATTTAGTTAACAGAAATTCACGAAAAGAACGTCGTCTTTCTTCCAGCGATCCCCAATTGAGTTGCCGGAGCATTTCCGTGACTCGCGCATTGGTCGAACCTACCGGTAACAAATCTAGCTGCTCGCCTCTGAACCGCCTCTATGTCTTCCTTCAAACCGATCTGCTGCGGGTCCCAAATACTTGAGCAATACTCAAGACGTGGTCGTACAAGCGTTTTATACGCGGTCTCCTTTACAGGTGAAGTACATCTTCCCAAAATCTCCCAATAAACCGAAGTCGGCTGTCTGCCTTACTCACAACTGTCCTTACATGCTCGTCCCATTTCATATCGCTCTGCAATGTTACGCCTAGATATTTGAATGACGCGACCGCATCAAGAAGCTCACTACTGATGCTGTATTCGAACATTATAAAATTGTTTTTTTTACTCATGCGCATCACCTTACATTTTTCTACATTGAGAGCTAGCTGCCATTCTTCGCACCAACTAGAAATTTTGTCTAAGTCAACCTGTATGCTATTACAGTCAGTTACAGACGACACCCTCCCATTCACCACAGCATCATCAGCAAACAGCCGCAAATTACAACTTACTCTGTCCATCAGATCATTTATATAGATAGAAAATAATAGCGGTCTATCACACTCCCCTGGGGCACGCGTGACGATACACTCTTCTCTGATGAACACTCGCCGTCAAGAACAACGTACTGCGTTCTATTACTTAGGAAGTCTTCCAGCCAGTCACAAATCTGTGAACCTATTCCATAAGCTCGTATCTTCATTAGCAGTCTGCAGTGTGGCACCGTGTCGAACGCCTTTTTGAAGTCGAGAAAAACACAATCCCCCTGTTGCCCTTCGTCCATAGCTTGCAAGGTGTCATGTGAGAAAAGGGCAAGCTGAGTTTCACATGAACGATGTTTCCTAAACCCGTGCTGATTCATGGAAAGAAGCTTTTCCGTTTCAAGGAAATTTATTATATTCGAACTGAGAATATGCTCCAAAATTCTACCTGAAACCGATGTCAACGATATTGGCCTGTAATTGTATGGGTCAGTTCTCTTTCCTTTCTTATACACGGGAGTCACCTGCACTTTTTTCCAATCACTAGGAACTTTGTGCTGAATTAAAGATTCGCTATTCGATTTAGTTAGAAAGCAGCATTTTGTTTTTCCTCCTTATTTTAAAAACAATTCACGAGATGGAGACAATTACAAAACAAAACGACAACCTATTTCACACTTTCAGATATTCCGCAAAAACAACTCTGCAAATATGATTGGATACTTGATTCTGTCATGTAATTGGCTAACAAAATTCCCAGGAAATACTGCTGTTGCCAACATTGGTTAGAGCCTGAGCTATGGATGTATCGCCTATTTTAAGCCCCAAGTTTAGTACCATATGAGTGACAACATTGGAATTCATTTCAAACTGTTTTCCAAAAACAGATGTTAGTTTCTTAGTGGGACAAAATGTCTCAAAGGGAGTGTAAGTAAATGTTTCAAAAACACCTCAAAAACCCATTTTGCAAGAAATTTTAGACTAATACCCCTTCACATTCAAAAGTACTGTACTATAAAATTAGGAAGAAATTTACAAAGGGACGTCTACACTTACATATGTTGGTAATGCCTAGCATAAGTGAAGATGGCGGAACAGCTTATTTGTAAATCTAGTAGTGATATTGTAGTATGAAATATTTTATTTCACATAGCACACTTTACCAAAAAACAATTTTTGTTCACATTTGTTGGCTTCGACAACTGGCAATCAAATTGTTGTCTACCAACCTAAGCTTGATTTCAGGCTATTCTACAGTTTAGCCTGTCACCACAATCAGATTTTCAAATTTTATTTTATCCAGATGCCAATTGTCTGCCATATGTGGAAAGACACTACCAACATTTATGCCATGAAAAAGAACAAAGCCTTAGATGGCCTATAATGAAGTTTAGACAGGTAAAAGTTGCTCAGTAAATGCTGGGCAGGACACAAGCGACAGCAGCAGCAGCAGCTCCTGTACATTGTAAGATAACCGGCTTCTTAATAGAAGCGACTTATTTTAATTTAGTGTGTGCTTTCTTTTACAGTTGTTAAATCTTTAGTGTGCTCGCGTGTTTATTTACTAAGAATCGCGTTTAGTTGTCAGTTAATTTGTTATTTAGATTTATTAGCTCGCGTATATATTTTTCAGATTCGCCGTTAGTAAACAGTTTAGTGTTAGATTCATATTTTTCGAAGCTCACTGTTTATCAAACTTCTGTGTCCTCAGATGTACTTACTTGGAAAAAAACAAAGGTTTTTAGAATGGCTAGCAACTGACTGCTGCGAACGGATGAGGCAGCGTAGGAGACTCTTCGCTCGCAGCTTCAGGCGGCGTTGGCTTCGCTGACAACGCTTGAGACTGCGGTGGGTGGGCGCCGCTGTTGTGGGCCGCTCGCAGGGGTACAGCAGACGCCTGCGGCTGTGGCGAGCCCGCTCACTGCCCGCGAGGAGGTAGCCCCCCCCCCCCCCCCCAATCCATGGTGGATTGGGAGGTCTCCTCAGCACGTGTAAGGCAGTGTAGGATTTCCCGGGGGGACCGAAGTGGAGGCCTCCCCGGTTAGTCTTGCCAACAGATTCGAGGCGCTGTCTGTGGCAGAGGATGTTCCTGACGCAGATGGTGTCGCTTGTCCTGTACTCGCCCCCCTGCCTTCAAGATCTGGGCACTCACAGAGGGTGGGTTTGCTAGTAGTTGGGAGCTCCAACGTTAAGCGGGTGATGGAGCCCCTGAGGAAAATGTCTGCTAGGGAGGGGAAGAAATCCAATGTGCACTGTGTGCATACCGGGGGGAGTCATTCCAGATGTGCAACGGGTCCTTCCGGATGCCATGAAGAGCACAGGATGCAGCCAGCTGCAGGTGGTGGCTCATGTCGGGAGCAATGATGTGTGTCGCTTTGGATTGAAAGAGATCCTCTCTGGTTTTGAGCGGCTATCAGAAGTGGTTAAGACTGCCAGTCTTGCTTGCAAGATGAAAGCGGAGCTCACCATCTGCAGCATCGTCGACAGGACTGACTGCGGACCTTTGGTTCAGAGCCGAGTGGAGGGTCTGAATCAGAGGCTCAGACGGTTCTGCGACCGTGTGGACTGCAGATTCCTCGACTTGCGTCAAATGGTGGTGGGTTTTCGGGTTCCACTAAATAGGTCAAGAGTCCACTATACTCAGGAAGCAGCTACATGGGTAGCGGGGGCTGTGTGGCATGTACTGGGCGGTTTTTTAGGTTAGATGGCCTCGGGAATACACAAAATGGGTTTCAGTCTCAAAGGGGCCAGGTCAGACACGGGAAGGAAGCAGACCTAGAAACCATTGGTATAACAGTTGTAAATTGTCGTAGCTGTGTTGGGAAAATTCCAGAGCTCCAAGCGCTGATAGAAAGTACTGAGGCACAAATCGTTATAGGTTCTGAAAGCTGGCTGACGCCTGAGATAAATTCGGCCGAAATTTTTTCAAAGGGCCAAATGGTCTTCAGAAAGGATAGAATAAATAAAACAGGGGGTGGCGTGTTTATTGCTGTTACAAACGGTTTATCCTGTAGCGAAATTCAGGCAGATACGTCCTGTGAATTGGTCTGGGCAGAGGTTATACCTGACCACCGGAATAAATTAATAATTGGATCTTTTTATCGGCCCCCTGACTCAGACGATGCGGTTGCAGAAATATTCAAAGAAAGCTTGAATCATATTTCAAATAGGTATCCGAAGCATACTGTTATAATCGGTGGCTACTTTAATTTACCCTCGATATGTTGGCATAATTACGTATTCAAAATCGGGGGCAAATATAAAACATCGTCCCAACTAGTTCTGAATGCTTTTTCTGAAAACTACTTCGAACAGTTAGTTCATGAACCCACTAGAATAGTACGTGGTTGCGAAAATACTCTAGATCTCCTAGCAACAAATAATCCCGAGATAGTAAAGAGCATCAAAACAGATACAGGGATTAGCGAACATCGAGTTGTAGTAGCGAGACTAAATATCGAAATTCCCAAATGCACCAAAAATAAGCGAAAAATATATCTATTCAATAAAGCAGATAAAAATTCGCTTCATGGTGTCCTGAGTTATAGTCTCCAGTCTTTCAAAACTAAAAATGCGAGTGTAGATCAGTTGTGGCTTACTTTCAAAGACATAATATCAGTAGCAATCTAGAGATTTATACCAAATGAATTAATAAAAGAGGGGGGCTGACCCCCCGTGATACACAAAACAGGTCAGATGCAAAATTTAAAGAGACACAGAATCCACAAGACTGGCTATCTTTTACTGACGCTCGCAACCTAGCGCGGACTTTAATGCGAGAAGCCTATAATAATTACCACAACGAAATCCTGTCTCGTAATCTTGCAGAAAATCCAAAGAAATTCTGGTCATATATGTGAAGTACACTAGCGGCAAAACACAAACAATACCTTCACTACGCGATAGCAATGGTAATACTACCGATGATGGTACTGCTAAGGCAGAATTACTAAACACAGCTTTCCGAAAATCTTTCACCAAAGAAGACAAAGTGAACACTCCAGTATTTAATCCAAGAACAGCTGCCAGCATGCGAAACTTAGAAGTAGATGTTCCTGGAGTAGTAAAACAACTTAAGTCACTAAACAAAAATAAATCTTCCAGGCCAGATTGTACACCAACTAGATTCCTCTCAGAGTATGCCGATGCAATAGCTCCGTACTTAGCTATCATTTACAACCGATCACTCAGCGAAAGATCCGTACCCAAAGACTGGAAAGCTGCCCAAGTTACTCCAATATTCAAGAAAGGCAATAGGAGTGATCCCCAAAATTACAGGCCTATCTCATTGACATCGATTTGCAGTAGGATTTTGGAACATATACTTTGTTCGAATATTATGAATTACCTCGAAAAGATCGACCTATTAACCAGTAGTCAACACAGATTCAGAAAGTATCACTCTTGCGAAACACAGCTTGCCCTTTATTCACATGAAGTGTTAAGTACCATCGACAAGGGATCTCAAATCAATTCCATATTTCTGGATTTCCGGAAGGCTTTTGATACTGTACCCCACAAGCGGCTTCTAATGAAATTACGTGCTTATAGAATATCTCCCCAATTGTGTGGTTGGAATGAAGAATTGTATTCGGGTGGGAAATAAGATTGTGTTTGATGTCGAGTAAATTTGGCATCAGTTTTAAAATTTGTTCTGGCATATGTGTGCAGCGTTTCTGGCAAAGATATTTCATTTATAATGTGAACTAATTTTTTCCCCGTTTTTACAATATATATATATATATATATATATATATATATATATATATATATGGAAAAATTCCTAACAGGAAAAAAATATACGTAAAAAATAGATGAACACTTACCAGGCGAAGGGGCACAGGCAGTAATAGCAACAAATAAACACACAGACACACACACACACTCAAAAATGCTAGCTTTCGCAGCCTAGCTGCTTCATCAGGCAGAAGGGAAGGAGAGGGAAAAGGAAATGATGAGGGATTTAAGGAAGGGGGTAAGGAGCCATTCCAATCCCGGGACAGGAAAGACTTACCTTGGGGGAAAAAATGGAAGGTAAATAAATGCACATACACCCACACATTTACACAGACACAAGTACACTTGTATATATATATATAAGGTGGTTTGTGATAGAGTGATATACCGAATGACCATTTACCTGTGCAGTATTAATGAGGATAATTAATTTACTAACCGGACAAGAATACATCAACAACCTGTCAGCCGTAGAGCAGGAATAACATTGTTATTCAGACTGTGGTTTTAAAAATATAAATTAATTATTTATTTCATGGTGAACAGAAAAGGTACATGATCTTTCAAAACCCACTGACAGAATGAGAGGAATAATCTTTGGTGTCGAACATGGGAAAAAAAAAAATTAAGTAATGCTGTTTCTGCTTTATAGTTGATGTAAACTTGCCCAGTGAGCATATTACAGTAATTATTCTCTTTAAGTACTACATGTTAACAAACCATTAAGACTACAGTTATTCCTTATTGGCCACCCGAAAATGACTTCTCATTGGTTCCCTTTCACCTACCATCATCCATCACACCATTGCCAATGGCTACATGTCAAGCACCAGTTGCAGGTGCAAACTGCACTTTTACTGTTTAGCCGAAAATTGTTAAATTTTACCTACCTCCTGGCAGCCTTGTGAGATAATATTGGCAACAGCTAACCACATGACAAAACAAATGTTTGTTATGAAAAATTCATTCTATTGGGGAGGGAGGGCAATCACTTTTACTGAGTGGACAAGGGTACATGCAAGAGACTCAACCAAAGAGCAGGAACAGCATTATTTATTTACTTCATGGTCTGTACGAAACAATAGTCAATGTGGTTTTATGAAAATATTAAGATCTTGACAAAGATTTTCTATCACGTTATTGATGTTACCAACATAATCACACAAAGCCGCTAGGATGGTCTGGAAAATTTCACCCAAAATGTAGATTCATTCAACAATTTCTTATTTCATCTGCCTCTCCTAATATGATATGAAACACCCTTAGGCCTAACTAATATTTTATATAATTTATGCACTAGCAGAGTACATCATCCTACAGATGGAAACAGTTGTCCAAAATATGAATTACACGCTCAGAAAAACTCTAATTCTTGCAGCATCCATTAAAAGAGAAAAAGCTTAAAGTTCACTTGTTCCACTCTCTCGCAAACTACTGTCAAGTTGATGGCACAACCACTATGGCATACCAGTTATTAGAAATCATTCCTGCTCCATTGCTAGCCTACATAGAGTGAGTGACTAATTGCTTGTCTGCGCTGAAATCACAGTCACTCATATATAGGTTACCAAGTCAAAATGTACTTTTATACTTTTGGGAGGCTACTGTCCTAGAAAAAGTGAATGGTATAACGCTTGTGAAACTTTTCCCGTTCATATATATCCAAAACAATAAAATTAGTAACGATGAGAACCGAGTATAGAAACTGTTTAATTAGTTATACCTTTGCTTCAAACTCTTTAAACTGCCTCTCTCTTTCTTGTCTGTATTTTTCAATTTCTTCCTGGGCTTCTTCTTTGGCCTGTTTCAACCTGCGTGCTTTTCCTGTAAATTCACAGTGACACTTATTAAAAACTAAAGTAGACAGTATAATAATTATTCTTTAAATTCAAGGCAGTCATTTGACCAATCGAGGTCACGCCCCCTTCCTTAACATGTTATTACTAAAATAAATAAGCTAAATTTCTCAAAGTTGGCAAAAAGGTATAGCTCAATTAACTTACGCTTTCTTGCTTCTGAAACCTTCTCTGCTGCCCTTTTTTCAGCTGCTAGAAGCTGTTGAATTCCCTGAGTCTGGCTAGCCATTTTGCTGTACTTACTACTTACAGATCAATCATATGACTCAAAGAGATATAAAGAACCGAGTTCGTTCCTTGTTTCAACAATGTACAGCGCTACAGTCGCGTTGCCAAAGATCATATTGTGGCAACTGCTAATAAATATTTTAAGAAAATCTTTCTTATAAGTATTCAGTGGAAACTAAAATAATATTGGTTACATATATGGTTGGAAATAAATCAACAAAATAAAGTTAACATAAAACATTTTACTATAATGATAAGATATATTTGACCAAATATGAATTTGAGCGTTTTTATTTTATATAAACATATTTTTCGTTGTCGTGTGTTTATATATTCGTACTGTAAATATTGAAGATTACCATACTTGTTGGTATTTGGTAATCGTGTCAACTCACAGCCTTTGTGATACAGATTTGTTTACATATAGAAGTTGTGTGATATATCTATATGGTGAGGACTCTCAAAATACGTATATTTGTTGAAGTGCCTTAATAATTAAAAGTGATACTGCGTGTTTTTTTTTTTTTTTTATTAATGCTATAATTTGCAAATATATTCAGCCAAAGCTATTTGTGCAGATGTTAGGTATGTAATAGTCGAAAATTTTAAAAGGCAGCAAGGTAATTAAACAAGATGTCCGAAAGAAACAGACGTAGAGAGACAACTTCTGGCGATTCAGAAGGATTATCAGAAAGCTCTTTTGATGGTCTGGACGTCAAGAAAAGCTCAGAAGGAGTAAGTATAAAACTAATATATTTCTAATTTTGATCATTTGCCCACGAGTAGAAACATTGTAGTTGAGTGGAAATATATTCCAAATGAAATGTATATAGGTCGGAAGTGTGAAATTGAGATCAATCGTTCTTGATTTAAATAGACAGTATTTTACAAAAGGTAAAATGTTGCTTCCGATAGCGCAATGTTTTGTTAAGTTTACCTTGCGTGGTAGGTGCCTTATTTTTCTGTCAGAGCCATGTGGCACGGCACGCAACGCAGACGTCGGCGCATCGTCACACTTAAAGATTTTTTTATTTTATTTAATTTTTTTTCTTTTTTCCTTCCCGTGGGAAGCTTTAACATGCTGGAAATCAAAATAACAAGCAGCAGAAATATACACACAATATGTTTTTACGTCGGTGGCTTAGGGAAGCATATTTTGCAAATTGCCAGATGTGGCCTTAATAGAATCATCTACTTTCAGGCTTGAGTTCTGAAAGACCTAATAGAAAGAACTTGGTGACTAAATAGACGAGAGTTCTTTAGAGCTTTGCAGCCAATGGATGCAATTTATATCGTTTTACGAAGCAATGTAATAGCGGTAGCGTAAATTTACTCCTACATAAATATTCTGTCCGTCAAGTTAATTTTGTTGACAGGATCCTTTTTAGTGTCACGTCCGTAATGTTTTAATTGTTACCGATACCGAAAATTGCTCACTGTAGTATGAGCATGGGAAATTTTAACAAGCTAGAGTTTGTACGGTATTGTGTTGCTGGAGGCTGTAGGATATTAATTTTAAGAATTTCACTACACCATATAATACTACATCTTTTAACTAGAGTAAATGTAGTGGGCAGGTGTGTTGTCCTATATTAACTGCGTTATGCACAGAGTTGTTTCAGAAAGAATTTAGATACTTTTCTGTGCACATATTTAGAAAGGTAATCAACAGTCTTAAATATTTCACATTTTTATCTGTTTTCTTACTGTATATTTGATATTGTATTTAATTTACCGAATTACAAATTTTTGTTATATCTATTTTAAGTTTTGTTTGATTTAGGCCTACATATTTTGTATTTAAGATTTGGAAGTAGACATTAAAATAATATTGTTCTTTTTTTCTTGTATCAATACACGAAAAATCTTATATCATTAGGCTATATGTTATATGATGACAAGTTGAACTGTAATAGAATAGGCTTCATTCTGAAGTTTATACGGTTTCTTTGATCATGGGCAGTTCTTACCAATCACTCATAGCTTGGTGATGTGTCGTGTTTCCTGTAGCCATTGGTATGTTCATTTTCATAAATGAGATTGGCGAGAAAATATGGAATCGGTTTATTATTCCTAAATTGAAGTGTTTTTCTTGTTTGGGCTTTGGTATCTGTGTGTCATATTTCAAGTGATTATGGCTGGTGTTTTGTTGCAAATGTAGGGTCAGTTGAAGTCTGGGTTATGAGCTGTCGGCTTTGACCAATGACGTCATATCTGAAGGCAAGGCATGAACTTTTGGGCTGGTTGTGGTAATCTGTCATTTACAAGGAAAATCACAGATAATTTATTATGTACAATGTACGTAAGTATTATGGTATTATCCCCTATATTTAGGCCTATATTCGTTGATAGTGTTTGTTTTGCTGCTTGGTATATCTGCGTAGCCTATCTTGTGAAACTCAGATATGACATCATTGATCAAAGTCAGCTGGTTGTATATTGGTCTTCAATTATGCCCAATTGTATCAGGCCTATTACTTTTTACAGTACAAAGTTATTCACCCACCCACCTGCGTAGCCCTGTGATTTATTTAAAACATATTGTTTGTTTGAAATGGAATATGTTGTAACCTTATTCTAATTACAATGTCATTAACATAAACATAATAGTACTGCTTACATAGGCCTATTTTCAGTCTTGTTTCTCAAAAAACACTTTGTGTGTTATATATCTAGTCATGATTTCTTCATATTTTATGAGGGAGGAGCGTGTTATTCGCAGTTTTATTCGCTGGAACTGAAATTAGCAGTCTTGATCTCCTCCAAATGTGACATTATTTTTGACACTATTTACAAACACAATCCATTTATGTTCACCTTCCAATTACCGAGCCCCGTGATTGGTTAAATTATAATTATCATGTCTGTGGGGTAAAGGTTTCATATACGTAGGCATAATTTCTCAGTACTTAATTACGACATACCTTACCTTAAAATACGCGTTTTGCAAATGTCTTTTAAGCGGCGTAACATTTAGGCTGCCAGCTTTTGTAATATTGGAGTAAGAATAAAAAATCCACCAAATACGGCACATTTGCTTCCGATCGCCTGAATTGGAGGCTGCGCAACGCGATTTTCATTTGTTGTAGACCACGTGATTATGTGGCTAGCGAATCACAGCACAAAGAAGAGTATCGTCCTTGGCCAATGGTAACCAAACCTCACCGCCGCGCAACATGCGAATAAGAATTTTTGACGTTGGAAATTAAATATGCGGTAATGTTTTTATATACGAAACCGCACAATGGTTACAGGATGTGAAAATTAACGTCTTAACATGAATTTTCAATTATTTCATTTTCGAAATCCCTTGATTACACTTTCAGACAGACGATAAAATAAATAAAACAAGCTATACCTGCTCTATGGTTGACAGGTTCTAGTATGTACCCTTGTCCGATCAGTAACTGGCCTTGTAAAATGAAGATTTAGAATTAGTTGATCACTGTTTCGTACAGGTCACAGGGTAAATAAAACATGCTATACCTGCTCTATGGTTGACAGGTTCTTGTATGTACCCTTGTCCGGTCAGTAACAGTAATTGGCCTCGTAAAAAGATTTAGAATTACTTGATCACTGTTTCGTACAGGTCACAGGGTAAATAAAACATGCTATACCTGCTCTATGGTTGACAGGTTCTTGTATGTACCCTTGTCCGGTCAGTGACAGTAATTGGCCTCGTAAAATGAAGATTTAGAATCACTTTATCCTCTCAACTACAAAGTACTGTAGCACGTTTTACTTATTTTATATGTACGAAACAGTCATCAAGTAATTCCAAATCTTCATTTTCCGAGGCCATTAACTGTTACTGACCGGACAAGGGTACATACAAGAACCTGTCAACCATAGAGCAGGTATAGCTTGTTTTATTTATTTTATCGTCTGTCTGAAAGTTTAATCAAGGGATTTCGAAAATGAAATAATTGAAAATTCATGTTAAGACGTTAATTTTCACATCCTGTACCATTGTGCGGTTTCGTATATAAAAACATTACCGCATATTTAATTTCCAACGTCAAAAATTCTTATTCGCATGTTGCGCGGCGGTGAAGTTTGGTTACCATTGGCCGACGACGATACTCTTCTTTGAGCTGTGATTCGCTAGCAACATAATCACGTGGTCCACAACAAATGAAAATCGCGTTGCGCAGCCTCCAATTCAGGCGATCGGAAGCAAATGTGCCGTATTTGGTGGATTTTTTATTCTTACTTCAATATTACAAAAGCTGGCAGCCTAAATGTAATGCCGCTTGAAAGACATTTGCAAAACGCGTATTTTAAGGTAAGATATGTCGTAATTAAGTACTGAGAAATTATGCCTACGTATATGAAACCTTTTCCGTCTGTGGTGTAGTGTACTGAGGTGGCAACAAAATATTTGCTTTACGAAGATAATGAATTTACTGACCAAACAGAGGTAGGCATACATACAAGAACCTGTCAACAATGGAGCAGGAAGAGCATTAATCAAATAATTTCATGGTCTACACAAAAGCTAATTTGCCAGTTTCAGCACCACTGTGGAAAGTTGAATTTTATCCCTGATTTAATTAGCAATACTAGCAATTTCAGTTTGAGATTGCTTGACAGAGTGCTGTTCCAAAGCAAAGTCTCACAGGAACGTCCATTCAACAAAATGATTTTGATACAGTTGAACCTCCTTTCTGGGCCCTACATACCTCTGTTCTTTCTAAGGGTCATTCCATGTCAAATCGCCTAATTTCGGAACATTTTCCTGCTCGACCATCACAGATTTTGATGAAATTTTTAGTGAACATTCGCACTTGTCCCGAATGAACATTGGTAAATTTTAAGGCTCGTTGAACCAATACTGTGCAAGATATAGTCAGTTGTTTGGCACCGTGCTCAACTTTGCGCAGGGCAAGCGTGAATTTTTGAAGACTTTGTTATAACTCGGGCAATATTTCGTTGATAGAAATGACAGTTGGCCATTAGCGAGTAGAATGTGTACACTGAGGATACGAATGGAACTCGCCGTTCTGACGGGACATTACAGCATTCTCTTGGGAATAATAATGAAAATAATTTTACCTGCCATATACAGCCAGAAAAATTCAGCCAAAGTTATTCGAAAAAATCGCCACCCAAAAAAACTTCAACAGTTAGTGTCCTATATCTCGGGGAGTAAAGGTTGCTGCAGTGTAGCCTGTTGACGAGGTAGATCCCTTAAAATTTGTCATTTGTCCTTCAGTTTCAGATTTTGTTAGCACACATTAGAAAACCAAACGTGATTTTCTGGATGCTTGATAACATGCTTATTCCAACTGTGAATAGATTTGATTAAATTATGGAAGAAAAAAAATTATCAAAAAGCAAATTAAATGAAATACACAATTGTAATTTTACGTAAAACAAAAGTTTGAACTGACTTTTGTAGAAATCAGGAAAGCAGTACGTGAATGATATTTTACACTGGGAAATCTTATGTTACTAAGTTGTTGTTGTGCAAAATTTCACATTTATCGTAGTTTTCATTAAAGAGATATAAAAACCCAAAGGTAAAACCTTTTTCACAGCGCTATTTTTCTGCCTAGTTTGCTTCAATTTATGTAGCATTGTTAGTCAATTTTGGAAATTAAACCCAAATGTCTGTGGTTCCTTAAAACATGTTGATTCATATGAGACTGGTTCTGAAGCTTTACTAGAAACCTGTATTTGTAAAAGAAGTGTTGAATGCACCCTATTTTCACCTTCTCAGAAAAATTGTCATGTTTACAACAATTTTGTAGAATATTGTAAAATAGTAGGAGGCTGAAATTTTTCATGCCACATCCCTGTGCTGCCAACCTGTTCAATACAAAGTTTCATGTTCAGCATGCATTTAGTTTAGCAGATATAAGAATCCAAATTTTAATACTTTTTTTGTACTGTGATTTACGCATTCAACTTTGATTCAAATTATCTAGCATTGTTAGCCCACGTTGGATGATCAAATACAATTTTTTATGCAGTTAAAATAATGGTCTTCGTAGTCAGCCCAGTTTATAAAGTTTTATAGAACATAGTCTTTCTTTCTTTCTTTCTTTCTTTCTTTCTTTTTTTTTTTTTTTTTTTGCAAAATAAGGTTAAAAAAACTGCATTTTTTAAATCTTTTTATAAGATCTTCAACTTTGCAGTTAATTAATTCAGTATTGGAAAGCGATAACTAAACGAAACTTTGTTTGAGAACCTTGTATTGTTAGGTTACCACATGCCAAGTTTCATGTTCGCCGTAGCTTTAGTGAGCTTTGAAGTTTTTTTACTTTGGTTGAATGTATCTGGCTGTATATGCCATGTAAAATTATTTTCATTATTATTCCCAAGAGAATGCATACATATGTACAAGATGGCCAAATGTCATTTCTTACGAAATATTGCCTGAGTTATAACAACTCAGTCTTCAAAAATTCACACTCGCCCTGCGCAAAGTCGTGCATGGTGTCAAACAACTGACTATATCTCTGAAAGTATTGTTTCAACAAGGCTGAAAATTAGCCAATGTTCATTTGGGACATGTGCGAATGTTCACTAAAAATTTCATTGAAATCCATGATGGTCGAGCAGGGAGTGCTAGGTGAGTTGACATGGAATGGCTTGTAATTCTTATTTAGGCATAAAGTTTTGTCAGTCCCAGCAAAATATAATTGGAAAAAATATTAGTTTTGTCCATTATTGTCAGTGATTTTTCCCATGACTCCGTAGGCTGGGTTACAGACATTGAGACACTCTTGGCACAGCAGGGTTTTTTGCCTTCTCAACACCAAAGCTCCTATGCATCTTAGTGTGGCCCATTGGCAGCCATTGACCTATCACTTTGTTGCCCAAACCTTCTCTCACATTTCACAAGGGATTCTTTCCCATCCTTCTGTTGCTTGTGCATTTTCAACTCGCAGACCACCTGCCCCGATGGATTCTCTGCGGGGTTGATTGGCCAGCTTACATCTCAGCTGTTGTGGTTACGGCTCCTCCTCCCACTGATGTTGATATGGTGATTCACTAGGTCACTGTGGGTATTGTTTCCACTGCCAAAGCAACTGTCTCTTGTTCCCTGGCTTGCTCCGGCATAAGTCAGTGCCTTGGTAGATATTGGAGATCACTGAGGCCATCGGGGGAACGTAGGTGAGCACTTCAGTGCCACCATTGCCATCTTTCGATACAGGCCTGATGGTTTTCATGCGGCTCTGGGCCCAAGCTCGGCAACTGATCCAGCTGAGTAAGCAGGACTATTGAGAGAGGGTATGTTGCCACCAAAGGTTCCTGGTCTCCTGCACCTGCCTTTCTTGACTGTGGCTGAATGTTCGGCGCCTTTTCAGCTTTTGCCCACTGACCGGATCCTGTGTCTCCTCATTTGTGGTACCCTCTGCGCTGATCCAACCCCTATTGCTAAGCATATGGCAGAGCATTACTCGCACTGTTCTGCAACTTCAGGCCGTATCCCAGATTTCACACCCTTAAAGAGATCGAATTTCAGGGTTTGTCATTCCACAAGCATTGCCAGGAAACATTCAGTGCCCTATTACATGAGTGGAAGTTCCAAAGTGCCCTTGTTGCATGCCCTGATACCTCTCCAGGACCAAATTGTGTCCTCACCCAATTCCTCTATCACATCTCTGCAGACTTTCAATGTCAACTGCTTGCCCTGTTTAATAGTCTGTGGGCAGAGGGTGTTTTCTTGTTCTAATAGTGGGATAGCATCATCATTACAATGTGGCACAGATCCGCTGGTGGTTGGTACATACTGCCCCTGTCAACCTCACTAATGTTCTCTGTAAGCTCCTTGGAACACATGCTGAGTCAGCAGCTCATGTAGATTCTTGAAGATTGGGATCTCCTAGTCCCACAACAGAGTGGCTTCCATCAGGGCCATTCTGCTGTTGACAATCTTGTCTCACTGGAGTCAGCTATTCATACTGCTTTCAATTGGTGTGAACATCTCGCTGCAGTCTTCTTTGTTCTCCAGAAGACATACGGTACCACATGGTGCGATCATATCCTAGCTACGTCGTACAAATGGGTTTTATGGGGTCCCCATCTGATCTTTCACCAGAAATTCCTCTCACTCTGCCTTTCAGGATAGGGTGGGTACCTCTCTCAGCTCATCCCACATTCAGGAGAACAATATCCTGCAAGGTTCCATCCTTAGTGTTCCTCTTTTTCTGGTCACAGTTAATTGTCTTTCTGCGGCAGTGGGGTCATAGAGTTCTTCCTCCTTGTTTGCTGATGACTTCTGCATGTGAGTCAGTTCCACTAGCAACATTGTTGCTTAACGGCAGCTCCAGGGAGCCATCTAAAAAGCACAGTTTTGGGCCTCTGCCCAAGAGTTATACCTGGCTGATGAACTCCTTTGCATCAAGGAGATACATCATTTCTTACGTAGGTCTTCAGTGCCCAGCCCACTTGGGTGCTCCACCTTCATTAGCTGAAACAAAAATGCTGGTGATATCTTAATATACAGTACTTCAATTCCTTAGTCACACTGTATGGGGAGCTGCATATTCAAATCCCCTGTACCTTTACAAGGCCTTAATCCAATCACACCTTCACTATGGGAGCTTGATGTACAATTTGGCAGCTCTTTCAGCATTGCAGGTGCTCAACCCGTTTCTCCATAGTGGTGTTTGTTTAGTGCAGTGTTTTTCGACCTATGGGTTGCGATCCCCATGTGGTCCCAAATTCTTGTTCTGAGGGTCAGTGTCACAGTAGCAAATACAGTAGTTGCACCATAAAGCAACCACACCACTGCATGTCTGAATACTAGTGATCCCATAATGCAAAAACAAATGCCTAAGAAAATTGAAATGCATTTTATATTACAATTACACGATTTGTTGTTGATCATCACTTCTCAGTTGAATAGAACAAAGATCATTTTGTAATAAATACACTGTCTTAACAATGAATAAACGATAGGCTGGTAGCAGGCAGTAGCTAAATTTTCAAGCTGCAATAATTAATTTTGAGAAAGCTGACTGTTTACAAATGGACTATGATACATTGAGACATTGCTCAACAAGCATAATTCCCTTCTGAACTTTACCTGCAGTGCAAAACCTCATCATAGAACATTCTACATTTTTTTGTCAGAATTTATGTAAAGTAGGCCTTAGGCTTGTTCCATCCAGAAAATGGAGTAAAATGTATCCTATGATATAGATACTTATTTTAAATTGAAGAAGAAAATTAAATCCATTGCCTTTTAAATTACACACATAGTTGTGTTATGATTTGGGGTGGGGGTTTGCCAAAATATTTTGGGTACGAAGGGGTCCGCATATTCTATAAGGTTGGGGAATGCTGATCTAGTGACGGGCTTTCTGCACGAGTCCAGTGACAAGCCTCCTTTTTGAAGCTGGGGTTTGTATACTTCGGTTCCGTTGGCAACAGTTGCCTTCTTCACTTATTGCTCATGTTCATACCTTGCTCCCCTCTCCCCTTCCCCCAAATCGCAGGTTTCTTCTCAAGGTGTTGCTCTACACTCTCCTCCTCGGTGACCCACGTCAGGTCTCCCGATCGTGGTCTGGGTTTGTTCCCTTCTTTCGTCACTCGAGTCCCTTCCATTCTCCACTACTCTTCTCCATACCTCTCCAGGGTCCACTCCTCACTTGCAGCTTTATATGGACTGAAATCCTCAGTTTCTCAATTCTCATTTGTCAGTTCCTGGCACTTCTTGACTTGCTCCATGGCACAGGAGTTGTCTGTACCGACGGTTCGATTATAGATGCCCAAGCTGGGTATGCATATGTCTACGTTGACCACGTTGAACAGCTTTCCTTACCTAGTGGGAGTAATGCTACCACAGAGTGGGTCACTATGTCTTGTGCTCTTGAACATCTCCGAGCCTGCTCTGGGAAGTCTTATGTTATCTGCTGTGTCTTCCTGAGTGGTTTGCAAGCCCTCTAAGTGTTCCCCCAACAACCTTTCCTATGGTCTTTTAGCAAGTCTGGACCCCGGGCCACATTGGCATCCTGGGGGGGGGGGGGGGGGGAATATGTCATTTGCTGGTCAAGCAGACCACCACCTCACGGCCCCTGGAGATTGGTCTCTCAGAAAGGGGTTTCTGATTGGTGTTGAACTGTAAGGTCCTGGGGGTCTGGCGTTCAGAATGGTCTGACTAACACACTGAACAAGCTCTCTATAGTTTTATGAAAGTCCTCGCTGGGGGCCTCTCGTTGGGACTCAGTTGTTGCCTGTTGTTTACGTATTGGCCATACCTGGTTAACACATGGCCACCTTCTTTCTCAAAAGTACCTGCCAAAGACACGTTTTAGGAAAAAGTGTTCAATAGTAGTTCATAAGCCCGCTTGTGGTGCTCTCTTGGGAGTGGTCCATACCCTGTTGGATTGGCCTCTCTTAGCCCCCTTCCAACAGTCTTTCAATCAATTCTTGGTGGTGATGCCTCTATGTCTGATTGTGTGTTACATTTTATCCTTGGGTTCTCACCCCTCCACCAATTTTAATCTCTCCTTCCACATCACTGTCTTTACAAGTTCGTTCAATGTTACATCTAGGTATTTAATTGCGTCAAGGAGCTCAATAAATATTGTGTTTGGAAACTATTTTTTTTTTTCCCTACTCTTCTGCACCCACCTCTCTTTTTTACATTTATAACTAGCTGCCATTCATTACACCAATTAGAAACTTCACACAAGTCATCTTGTATCCTACTAGTCAGCCAATGATTACCTCTTCCCATACACAACAGCATCATCAGCAAACAGCCACTGATTGCTGCTCATGCTGACAGTCAGTTCATTTAAGAAGATAGAATATATTAGCAATCCTATTGTACGCCGTGGAGTACTGCTGACAATAAATTTCCTCTGATGAACATATGCCAAGAACAACTCATTGTGTTCTGTTACTCAGATGTCATTGAGCCTGTCACATATCTGTGAATAGATTCCATACACCCATACCTTAGCATACTGTCTGCAGTGCAGCACTGTGTCAAATGCCTTTTGGAAATCAAGGAATTTACAGTCTGCCTGTTGCCCTACATCCACGATTAACAAGAATCGTGAGATAAAAGGGCTGCTGTGTGGACAGAAGCTTTTCCATCTCCAAGAAATTTATTATATTAAAACTAATGTTAATGATGACCATTTTATTATCTATCTTATAGACATGAGCTAGTTAGGGGACAATGATGCAGAGTGTTCTGCTTCATCTCACAAGGAGACCAAACGGGTATAGAAATTACGAATTTTTTGATACTTGTGGTACGTGAAGAACTCAAACAACAATCAGCCAAAGCCATTCGACGCAACTCTAAAAAAAATTATCGAGAAAATCTATTTTGAAGTTTTGCAAGTACACTACGGAGATGGTGTCTGTCCTGATCCAGATAAAGTAAGGGCAGTCACAGAATTTCCAAATCCTCAGCACATCTGTGATGTGAAAAATTTCCTCGGGCTGTGGTCATACTATCGTTATTTCATAGAAGGTTTTTGTAACGAGGCTCGTCTATTGCAAGAACTTCTGCAGGGTGATGCCAATATGATACGAAAGAAAGAGCTTCCGGACACTTAAGGAGGCTCTAACTCCCACACCAATTCTAGTCTTATACAATGGGAATGCGGAAGTACCAAAAACTAAATCAGTAGCAGCCTGTGTCGGCGTAGCTCAGGTGATAACATTCTTGCTTTATAACCCTAGGCTTGAAGGTTCACATCCTGATGTGACAGATTTTATATTTTATTTATTTATTTATTTTTCTTTTAAATTGTGTTTGAACACTTACAAAATTTTAATATCCCTCATGGTAATTTTTACGAAAAATGCACGTTTTTGTATATGCGTAAATTTATATATTTTATAAAAGATTGGTAATAATGATGGTTTGAATCAAAAAACAAAAGTTAAATTTTTTACAGTATGGGCTTAACAATTTGTTGTCGACACTATTCTTTGATTGTTCAGTTTGTGAAGAGCTACAACACTGTTTTTGGAAAGTCATATCCATAGTTACTGTTGTCTTTCCAAGCAGCTAACCTAGTTAATCATCGATTTAGGTGATGACTAGGTGTTCAGGTCATCTGTATACACATTAATAAAAAATAAAAAATAAAAATAAAATAAAATAAAAAAATTGGAGATCTCAAAATGGTTCATAGGTACACACTCTGAACTTTTTGTGAAATATTCAGGAAAAAGGGCAGATATGTTTGATAAGTGAGAATATAAATGTCATTGCTAGTCCCAGAATCTGTTAGAAACAGTAAGATGAGGAGGATGGAAAATTGTCTATAACAGGACATGAACCAAAGATCATTACCTTCCTCAAGAAGTACATGTTTTTAACTACATGAATATGCCGAATATTACTACTCACAATCTTCTCGACAGTTTTTACAACCAGTGCATAATTAGTTGACATTTATGTCAGATGCAGCTATTTGAGGAAGAGACCAGACCATAATGTATCTGGTGACTGAGCTGCAGTGAACAATGCTCGTATTCTGTCAAATTCTTTTTCAGGGGACCCATTAGGCAATCATGTCATATCAGTTGTGCATGTGCAGAATCCTCTTAAAGACAGCACAGCCAAGTTGTGCTCCTGACTCTTTGCCAAGATGCCTAGTTTCACAGAGTCTAGATGAGTAGTGATGTGGCTTAGTGCTGTAGATTTAAGATTACTGCATCAACATTACATTTTAACAGCATCCAAACAAAAATAATAAACAAATGTACAATGTGACAAAAATTAGGGTATTCACATGTTCTTGTGCTGTTGCATAGTAGCCACAACTGTCTTAAATGAAACTGTAGACATCCCAGTATTATAATAGTGAGGTTAAAGTTGCTCCAAATGAATATTGCATAACTCACATATTTCCTTACTTCTGTGTGTAGCCTTTATTTGAATGACTCTAGAACTGTCACGGTGGAGTTAGGTAACTTGTAAAAATACTTAAACATTAACTTGATTTCTCCTAGACAAGATATTCATATCCAAATAACTTCAGTCACACTGAACAATATCTTTACCCGCTGCAATGAACACGCCCTCTCCACTTTGGTCTAATCTGTCTTTATGATATACATTGTGTGCCTTGTTGAATATTTTTGAACTTCCTACATCAGGATTCAGCCGTCTCTTGGTCACAAGGATAATTTGAGCAAAACAAAATTCCTGCAATGCTGCAAATTTTTGAACTTTGTTATAAATACTTTGAAATTTTTCTGTCTATATTTTCAAAATGTGCTGCTCATATGAGACATCACCGTTTAAATGAAAAAACAAAGTCAGGAATTAATGTGTATCTCAACAGAGGAAATCTACATCAAGGACAATTTCGAAATAGACTTGCGAAGGGCGCAAAAATAGACTTTCAAAAATGCGGCTTTACATGAAAAAAGTTTTGAACAGGGAATTACTTGATCATAATGACGTTGTGGTAGGTGACTCAGATATCCAGATAGCCTATAAAAGATTCGGCCGAGTATTGTTAATTTTCTCCTAAGAAGTGAAGAGTTCCGTTACCTTGTCATTGATCCCATAATGGAAAAAAGAATCATCAAAATCAGTTGGCATGATTTTGTCTTATTTCTCCATTTGTCGTGCACATACTTAATGCAAATATGGTTTTCTTATGGATGCCATTGTCAGAAATGAACCAAATTGAAATGGGACCACACGGGAAGCACCAGCTTTCAAATACAAAATCATCAAAATTGGTTCACACAGTCAAAGGTTCTGAGCTAACAAACATAAAGAACAGTCAAATTGAGAACCACCTCCTTTTTTGAAGTCGGTTAAAAATGAGATGTCAGGTGTGCTTTACATGTTCAACTGAGTTGAACGTGTACTACATATCTGACATGTCATTTTAACTTTTTCAACTGTAAATAAATAAATAAATAATAATTCAAGCAGTGTACACGAATCCCCTGTACTTCAACCTGCTCTGAGGATGTTCATTCAATGAACAAAATCAATTTGCTATACTTTTCAATAAATATTTCATACTATAACAATCAAGCTGAAATTTTTATTATTATTAATTCTGATTATCTTACTGTTTCTGTTAACTCTTCTTAATGTAAAATCTTTTTTATTTTCTGTTTTCCAGGAAACAGATGGCAATATAAGCACTGAAGGTCAAAAATCTTATGAATATGATGGAACAGTGGATAATGATGGTGATGACTCCAGATCAGATTGTTCAGCTCCACGGGATGGAGATGATGGAGACAGTGACAGTATTGTAATTGAATATGAGAGAGAAGAAGGTGATGGACAGGTACTTATCCAGTTTTTCTGCTTCTGTACACTGTTTCTTAAATATTGCATGTCAAGTTGCAACTTTTATTGTAAATTACTTTCTTGCTTCTCAGTGTTTTCACATCTGCCATGTCCCATAGTGTTTGTGGTTTTAGTTCTTGTAGTGTTTCTAAAAACTTTTAATGCAAAGGCAAATTTGAATAATAGTAGACTTTGTATCTGACGGAAGATGTGCTTGAGTAGTCCACACAGGTGTGATGATTGCCTCATCCCCAGGAGTGTAGGGGTTGGTGCAACTGCCTAGAAAGTAGGAGACTCGGGTTCGAATTCCATCTGGGTACTTATTTTCAATTTTAACCATTCCCAGTTAATGTCATACATTCCATGAATACGTCCCCCTCCATAGCACAGTGGCAGCATCTCTGACCCTGATGCAGGAGCCCAGGTTCAATTCCCAGCGGGGGACTGACTGTTGTGTGTTATCATCATCATCAGCATACAAGTTGCCTAAGCGACTTCAACTAAAAAGACTTGCACTATGGTGCCCAAACAATCCTGTATGGGATCTACCAGCCAACAATGCCATTCGATCCTTTCATTTTTAGGATTTTTTAAATTATTTTTCATTCCGTTAATATGAATTTAATGCAAGTGTTATCCTTTTTTTCAGTTAGTTGCGAAATTGGCCATGTAAATAAAACATTAAGTAAATTATTTTCACAGTTACAATATGAAACTATCCATTAATATTCTCTTAATGCATTATTGTTGTTTCAGGAAAGTGTGCCGCCCAAGGAAAAGAAATTGGATGATGATGAAGACAGAAGAAATCCCCAGTACATACCAAAGAAGGGTACATTCTATGAACATGATGACAGAACTGTTGCAGAAGATGTGTAAGTTTTTAATAGCTAAAAAAGACTTAACTCCCTTGGTCTTGTTTTTGATGAACATTCGGAATCACTAGCAATTTTCAAAAATATTAGCATTTCATGACAAGAGAACTGTTAATTTCTCTTAAATTCACTTTCAACAAGAATACTGTATTCTGTCACTCGCTAACTCATTATCTTCTATAAAGAACACTTAGAACATTCCAAAACATTGAAGATCATTAAGGAGACTCTATAACTTCCTAGAAGATTCCACAACAATCTACAATAATATTCAAAAGAGAGAGTGTGGCTGACTAGTACTACTTTCAGTTTGGTACCGTTGATAGTAACACACAGAAAAGACTAAGAGAAAGGTCACTCACAACCTAGGCCATTAGATAGGAATAGGTGAATGTGGACATCACAGATGTTGGTGTCATCAGAGATGTTGCACAAGTACTGAGCCATGTCAATGCAAACCTTGGGATAGATCAAGATGTGAACCAAATAATGCTTAGTGGGGGTAGAGGGATGGTGGTTGTTCATAACAATCTGCAGCTGATGGAAAAAATCCTCGCTCTTCGGTATCTACCCGGCGGCGGACAGTGCTCTGGTGGTCACCGGAGATTGCTGAGGTGATTAGAGAGCGCAGGCGAGCTCTGCAGTGCCACAAGCGGCACCCATCTATGTAGAACCTCATTGCTTTTAAACGGCTTCGTGCCCGCAACCGACAGTTGATTAGACGAGGCATTCAGGAGTGTTGGGAAAGGTACATATCTACCATTGGATCGTGTACCTCTCCATCCCAGGTGTGGGAGAAGATCAGATGTGTTTATGGCTACCAGTGTCCTCTTAGTGTGCCCAGGATTTCAATGAATGGAGGAGTTTACACAGATCCAGATGCAGTTGCTGAACTGTTGCTGAGCACTACGCTCAGAGTTCTGCATCTGTGGCCTACTCCAGGGCCTTTCGCACCCTGAAAGAGCAGGAGGAACGACAGCGCCTATCCTTCTCGACTCGCCGTACTGCACTGTACAATGCTCCATTCAGTGAATGGGAATTTCTCAGTGCCCTGGCACACTTTCCCGACACAGCGCCTGGGCCAGATCGTATCCATAATCAGATGCTGAAACACCTGTCACCTGAGTCTCGGCGTAACGTTCTGGCTATCTTCAATCACATCTGGAGTTCTGGTATGTTCCCTTCACAATGGCGAGAGAGTCTGATAGTCCCGGTGATCAAACCTGTTCAACATCCACATGAGTTGCACAGCTATCGACCAATCAGCCTCACCAACGTTCTTTGCAAATTGCTGGAGAGTATGATGAGTTGCCGATTGTGCTGGCTCCTTGAGTCCAGGGGTCTCCTCACTCCATGTGAGGGTGGTTTCCGAAAGGAGCGTTCAGCTCTGGATAACCTAGTCCACCTTGAGTCCGCCATACGGACAGCCTTCTCTCGCCGCCAGCACCTGGTGGTGGTTTTCTTCAATTTATCTAAGGCTTAAGACAAGACCTGGAAGCATCACAACCTTTCCACATTACATGGGTAGGGTCTCCGGGGCTCGCTTCCCATTTTTATCCGAAATTTTTTATCTTTGCGTATGTTTCATGTAAAAGTCGGTGCCTCTTGTAGCTCGCTGCATGTACAGGAGAGTGGGGTACCCCAGGGCTCTGTCCTGAGTGTTCCTCTGTTTTTAGTGGCGATAAATAGTCTAGCGGCAGCGGTAGGTTCCTCAGTCTCCACCTCGTTGTATGCAGATGACTTCTGTTTATATTTTAGCTCTTACAGTATACATGTTGCTGAATGATAGTTGCAGGGAGCCATACACTAGGCGCAGACATGGGCCCTCGCCTATGGGTTGCAGTTCTCTGCTGCCAATACCTGCGTTATGCATTTCTGCTGGCGTCGGACAGCCCATCCACATCCTGAGCTTTACATCGAAGGCCATCTGCTCGATGTGGTGGAAACACACCATTTCTTAGTGCTAGTGTTTGACAACTGGCTGACGTGGCTTCCTCATATCCGTCAGCTCAAGCAGAAGTGCTGGAAGCACCTTAATGCCCTTTGTTGCCTCAGTAACACCACTTGGGGCGCAGACCACAGTACGCTGCTGCAGTGCTATAAGGTGCTTGTTCTGTCCAGACTGGACTATGGCAGCATTGCCTATGGCTTGGCATCACCTTCAGCTCAACAGATGTTGGACCCAATCCATCACTGTGGAGTTAGGCTTGCAACAGGAGCCTTTCGAACGAACCCTGTGACTAGTCTCCTTGTGGAGGCCAGTGTGCCTCCTCTGCATATCAGGTGACAACAACTGCTTGTAAATTATGCTGCTACCATCTGCGGCTTACCTAACCACCCACCTCTAACTGATTTCCACATTCCTCAGAGGCGGCTGAGATCAGGGTTGACAGTTGGTGTCTGTGTTAGGTCTCTACTGAGTCAATTGGAGTCTGTTCCTGTCCCCTTTTTATTCAGATACCAGTCATGTACACCACCATGGTGTATACGACGGCCTCACCTTTGGCTGGACCTGTCACGGTACTCTAAAACCTCAGTCCACCCTGAGACCCTTATACGCTTACAGGTCACAATGAGTTGCGCTCCCTGCCATGTGGCTGCAGTGTCTTCACTGCAGAGCTGGTAGCCATCCACCGCACACTCCAACATATCCATTCCTGCCCTGGGGAGTCATTCGTCATTTGTAGTGACTCCCTGAGCTGCTTACAGACCATCGACCAGTGTTTTCCGTGCGATCTTTTGGTTGTTGCCATACACGAGTCCTTGTACACCATTGAACAACGTGAGCAGTCAGTGGCATTCCTTTGGACTCCGGGACACGTCGGGATATGAAAAGATATTTGTTGAGAGAACTGGTCATTTGTTGACAAACCTGAAGGCTAAAAGGAATTAAGGTTGAACAGATTTCCCTTTTAGTGAAATTTATTTGCTGCAGATTATAATTGTGTTGTGCCCAGCTGAAGGCACATTGGAATATTTAACAAAGAAGTAGATGCACCTGTAGTTGAACTTATGTGCTGCACAGAGTGAGTGTGATTAACAGTTTCTTAGGTGACATCATTGTAGTGTGTGTGTTTGCCTATTAGTTCCTGCAGAGGCTAGGGTTGTTTCTGTGGTGCACAGCAGGTACACACGAGATGTCCTTTTCATCATCCTTGCAGTGGACTCACTAATATGGGCAGTCTTCTATGGCACAAGTTTGAACATAGTATGGACACTTTGACAATGTGTGCCTAGTAGGGTGCAGGAGCTTCTCACTAGATCCAGAGTACAGTGGCATTTTTTTTTCCCCCTCTAGCTACCTTGGCAACGTTTGGGGCCCCTCTCTGGGGTGTGACAAATACCCTTATTTTTCACCAAACGTCTAATGGCTTGTGGCCTGGAAAACTTGAAACATCAAAGGCTTGACTCAATTTTAAAACATCCTCTAAAGCAGATTTGTCAAATTATAGAGCTTTTGTTTGCACCTCCTTGACTGGTGTTACATTAATAATCACATTCCTAATTGTGACTGCCCTGTGTAAGTACTTTATTTATAGTAGTCACAAAGCAACATTTCCTACTAATTCCCTGTAGTTCGACCACCACTGCCCGATATAATTGATTATGTTGTGTACAACTCAGATAAAATTCCAAGCAGAATAAAATTGTATGGGAATTGTGGTGGTGATATAGGTAGATAACAGGTACACATTTAATCAAGGTCCAGGTTTTCCAATTCTATGAGAGACTCAAGTTTGCACGAAAGCTGGTTGTACTGGGTGAAGATCCAAAACAGAAATGATTTTACTGTGAATGGGTCCATTATGTGGAACGCGTCTGGAGGCATTTCTCATGAATTCCTTATCTTGCACCTTCTTGTTGTAAGGTGAGAATGTCAACAGGTTTGCAACCAACTGTAGGAAGAGCAGCATGGTGAAAAGGGCATCCTGATGTAACTGTAGAAATTGCCTGAACATTATATCTAATGACCTACCCAACAAGGGAGCTTGTTGCATAGTATCTCTGATTACAGAATGAAGGATGAAAATGATCATCTCCATTTATGCTATAAATCTCAACACAAAACACAGTGTGATGCTGCAGCAACAAATATATTTGATGACACTTCCTGGCAAATTAAAATTGTGTGCCGGAACCGGGACTCGAACCTGGGACCTTTTGCGTTTCGTGGGCAAGCGCACTACTGACTGTACTATACTGACACGACTCACAATGCCGCCTCACAACTTTACTTCCGCCAGTACCTCGCCTCTTACTTTCCAAACTTCACAGAAGCTCTCCTGCGAACCATGCAAGACTAGCACTCCTGGAAGAAAGTATATGGTGGAGACATGGCTTAGCCTCAGCCTAAGGGATGTTTCCAAAATGAAATTTTCACTCTGCTGCGGAGTTTCATATCAGCGCACACTCCACTACAGACTGAAAGTTTCATTCTGGAAATATATTTGATGGTCCTCAAATACACAATTTCACTGTGGATAGGTGAGAACACACTGAGATCAAGTACTAATTGGCAATCGGATATGTAACCAGGTTATGCTTGAGTGGAGCCTTTGTGGCCAATCATTGCATTTCTTTCCCTGGTTGTTGTCCTGCACCATAGTGGGTGCAGTGTGCTTACTTGGCTGTAGACACTATTTAGTCCGGGTTATGCCCAGTTATATCTTATTGTCATCTTTTGTTATGTACATAATGTGTAGGACTCATAAATTATGTCTCAATTTTTAAATTATGGAGTATGACTGGAGCTCTCTTAAGTCTTTACTAATTTTGATCAAGAACTTTCCTGCACTGCTACTTTTTGAGTTGGCATCAGTACTTTCTTCAATATTCTACGTAATCCAGAGAATAGCATACATTAGGGATCAATTTTGAATGTCACTTTTTTATCTCAAATAATGGTATTGTAGATACAGGAGACACTGAATTCCTCAAGCACAGAAAAACCAGTGATGTGTACTATGGTACACTCCGTAGTCTTGGCTGCTCACAGATGGAGTGACAGTTCCATTGCAACGTGCATCCACACGTCTCCAGAGCCACACAATGCGAGCTGGCCAAGTTCAAGTGGGGTGGGAACAGCTTGAGCATCTACCCTATAGCCCGGACATATCGCCCTGTGACTTTAATCTGTTTGGTCCACTAGCACTTCAACTCAGATGACGAACTGAATAGAGGACAGGCAGGCTCTTGTCACAGTCAGGGATTCTGGGAACAGCTTATTAAAGAGTGGGATAGTTGTGCTCTGGCCTCTGGTGATTACTTTTAAATAAAGACTTAGCACCTTTTCATATAAACAACCCTCGTATCAGTCAAAGAATAATTTGAATTTGGAGATTAAGTTCACAACTCGTGCTTTAGTTGGAACTCATCATACAAATCTTTTGGATCAAAGCTTCAAACTGACATTCAATAAGAGTCATAAATATAGAACCCAACAACACAAGTTTATCATTAAAAATATACCTATTTTTTCCAAACAAACAGCTCAGTTCATAGGATCATTCCTAAACAAAAATAACTTTCACAAAGATTTAAAGTCACTTAGCTCAGAAAGATGTCCACTACCCAGCAGTACACATTTTCAAAACACGCCATCAACCATAAAATATTTAACTAAAAATATAGTTCAGTTTGAAAAGAATGTCTGTGTGGGGGAGGCGAGGATGGGGGGGGGGGGGGGGAAGAGAGGGGGGAGGGAGATGAATGTTGACTGTGGAAGGGGGTAGGTGGTGTAGAGCATAGGGTGAACTACATGTGCTCAGTGTGAAATTTTAGTGGGTCTTTCGGAAATGTTATCTTGTATCAGTGATGGGGAGCAGAAGGAAGGAGACCCAAAAAAATTTAGGCCATTCACTTGTCAACTGTAATATCTTTATTCTTTAGTATTTCTCAGGTCATCAGTGAGAGCACAAAAGGTACAGAAAAATATGTGGTCAATAAATAATAAGTGTAAATGATGAATTCAATTTCAATTTCTCACAGTGATGAAGAAGCAGTTGACAAAGAAAGTGAACGAGGAAAGGAAATTCAGGCAACTGATAAGAAGAAAGTGTGGAAAGAAAATGAGAATCGCTGGAGTCATGATAGGTACAATGAAGATGAACAGACACCCAAATCCAGAGAAGAACTAGTGGCAATTTATGGATATGACATTCGTAATGAAGAAGCTCCACCTCGTGCTCGTAGGAGAAGGCGTTACGGGTAAGCATTAAATGTATCTTTTGAATTATTTGTATTAAAATAAAGCAGGTAATAGATTTGCATATGTGTATAAATTTTTATTGAAACTTCTTCACTGAATATATATATAACTGGCAGTCAGAATCAAAGAAATATGTAAACTGCAGTCATAATCAGAGACAATAAGGTAGAATATAGTGCAGAAGAATAAAATAAAATGTAAATATTGTTGAAATGAGATAGAATGGCTGGCCAGTACTTACCTATGTGCTGTACCGCCGATAGTAACACAAAATGGAAAAACAGAAAAAAAGGGGACAAAGGGACAAGCTTTCGGAATAGAGTTCCTTCGTCGGGTGGGAGAGAAGGGAAGAATAAAGGATGGGAACAGAAGGGAAAGGTGGTTCACGGTTTCGGGAGTGTGGAAAATGTAAAACATATAAACAAAAAATTTTCATTCGTACATTTTATTTTGCACATTAATGGTTATGAGGTCACAGTTATTAAACTCAAAGCATCAAATGTTGACTCAACCACCTACTTAGTTTTATAAAATCACTAAAATTGACATGTTTCATAAGTCAAATTTTCGCCCTCAGAATAATTATTGTACTACAAGATTTCATGAAAAGCATGTAATACAAATAATCAAAGTAACAAACCAATGTGCTTGGTATTTGGTTGGATTATTCTTTAACCTTGTATTCTGCACCATTTTGAATCTGCACACAGTTCAGTATTGAAATTCTTGATTGCTATTCTTCATGCTCCTTGGTTTTCCAATTAGGCACAATTACGGGTCATCACCAAACATGTGATATTTACAGGATAAAACTGATGACACATCACTGATCTATAAGGAAAAAAGGATAGGCCCTAATATTGATCTCCGAGGGATGACTGACACTGCTTTTGTAAATTATGATTTTACAGTCCCAAACATGATGCATTGCTTGTGAGATGTCAGATATGAGTGAAACCATTGCACTGCTCTTGGAGAAAAATCTTGGCTGCTAAGTTTAGCAATAAGACGTCAAAGTCAACAGTGTTGAAGAGTTTCTTAAAGTCTTAGAAGTACATGATAATCACCTCATATCTATCCTTGGCAAACTCTTGTTCAGTTTGTCAGTTACTTTTATCATTTAAGCAGATGATGTGCTGTGATATTTGCAGAAAACTGATTGGTATTTGTGTAAATGGTTGTCAAGTAGGTATTAACTGAAGAGCTTGAACTGTGGCAGAATAATACTAACAGGTTGGTAATTAGAGAATGCTGTGGCAGTATCTTGTTTAGGTAGTGGCGTAACTAGTCCCTGTTCTATGCCTTAAGCCATCCTCACATGGGAAGTGTTGTCCCAACATGGCGCACGCCGGATGTGCTGTCTACCTAGCTACAGAACGCTCTAAAACGAGCCGCTACATCCCATGGAACATGCTGCTCATTGTGATTTGTGACTATAGCACTCTCCAGCACCCGTTGTGGGCTGGCACGTAGATCTTTGTCTTTACAAAGATGGATGTGCGTAAAATTACACAGTATCTGTTAGCGAACGCCGGAGAAAAACTGAATACTGTAGCTTTCTTATGCTTGTGCATTGTATGCAGTACTCTTCCAGAAATTGTAATTTTTTTCTTCAAGAAACACAAAGACGGTACATTAACCAATAGCGTTTGATAATTGTAACAAAATGTACGACCAAATCACTTTTGGCAAAATATTATAAAAAACTGAAAACGTGAAATCCATCATCTGTACCAGCTCCACTTGTCTTGCTCTCTTATATTCCTATTTTTCACGATGTACATATTCTGCATATCCAAATGTTTACTTTGGCATTCCTTCGAAGATAATAAGTTCTGCCTGATACCTTCTACGTGTTCATACACGCGGGACAACGCCTTCGACAGTGTTTGTTGTGATAATTTTTGCTTTTAGTATTGTACGTAAACACTTTTGCTCCTTTACTTCATCTGCTCCCATAACCACACTCTCTCTGCACTGTGAAACTGAATTGCAACAGAATTCAAACACCGTGGTGAAAATCAAATGACATAGGGTACTCTCTCGACATTTATTGGTACCTGTGCCCTTGCATGAAAAACTCAACGAGTTCTCTTGTGGGCAGAGTTTGCCCATGTTTGTAGGAAATAACGTTGAATACTGTTTATTATAATTGTATTAAATTAACAATTAAATTACATAAACTGTAATTAAACCAATTCATTAAAAAATATCTCAGAGAGTGTAGATGCAAACCTGTTATTTACATCTGTTTTCCTTCATAGCTTGTAACGCTAACCACCACTCTAATCCGTCGTCTTAAAAAGAAATGACAATGAATATTGGAAATTACACTTATATTAATAAGAAAGAACCAGAAACATTAAGGAAACAAAAAGGGAAAAAATAATTTTTTTTTTAGAAGTATGGGATCGCAAACCCAAATTAATCTCAACTTCAGCTCCGCAGCTCACTATGCTACCAACTACGCTATTTCTCCTCGGAAGAGTGTGTGCTGTATTTGTGATATTACAACATGTTTTAGGTGCATAGTATATCTTATTTATCTATGACAAAGTATCACAAAGATGCTCCTTTGATAGAATAGCATTGAACCATAGCATAGGAACAGTATTCTTTCACAGTATACAAATTATAACACTGACTAACGTTAAATACGATACCCTTTATAGCTATGAATATATAGTTTCTGGTAATTTATTGTTACAAATCATACCTAAAATAATGCATTTCCAAAAGTTCTTCAATCTTCTAGAACTTTAAAAAGATTATATTTATACATCATACGCTAAAACGAAAGAAGGCACAAAATGTGGAGTTCCGTTTGCAATATGGCGGATCAAAAATTCTGCTTGTCACGTGAAAACCGACTCGCTTTTCATAGGCCACATTCCACTCCACAAAGCAAAAATCTTAACATGCCAGATGCTGAAGCCAGATTATTATTTTTTTTTTTTTTTTTTTTTATTACAGTGTTTTGTCCCTGTGAAGTAATCAGTAAGTCTTTATTTTGTTTGTAGTCAAATTTTGTTGTAAGTAATGTGAAGTACTGGTTCAGTTTCTCAATTGGGACATTGGAATTGGCTGCAGCTTATTCTTTGTCTATATCAAGGCCCTGCAGATTCGTTTTTCCCATATGACAACTGGTCTGTACCTGTTGTTAGTGTTTCCCATGACTACTGACCCTCCTCTGCTTCTGCTCCTGTTTGTAAAAATATTCATTCACTAATATTAGATTAATATGGAAATTCTCCACAGAGATGATAAATTGTTAATCAAAAGAGATAGATTGGCGGGCCAGTAGTTAACCTTTTTG